>CM067218.1:19302181-19740508 GCA_034190945.1 Octodonta nipae | reverse complement strand
AATACATAATATGTTTCCTACTATAACACTATTACAATCACCTATTATATTCATTTTGTAACATGCTACGAGATCTGAAGTGTGACTGAATCAACGATTAATATTGTAATTAAAAAGTTCTTTTTCAATCTCTATGTATTTTTCATTAATTATTACTTTTGTGATGTTTATCAGTTACAGCGTATTTTTAGGTTAACGTCCTATTGTATTAGATAATATTATATATATATACTTGCTCCGTATTGGTTCATACTAATATAGGTAATAAAGCTTAAATAATAAAATAAACAAATAAATAACAAAACTGCTGATATATGTACAAATACTTTGTGAAAATAATTGAAGTAGACATTTACTGCCAGAAGATAAGGAGAAACAAATGAATTAGATATATCAGTAATAAACCATAAATTGAGCATAATAAAGATGTTCGATGTATCAAGACGAAAAGAAAACATTAATAAATATATTGACGGTCAATGCCCAAAATCCTTCATACCTTCTGACACGTATTCTTAATAAAAGACAGATATGAATAAAATATGCGGCCAGACGATAGGACAGCTACGACCATCTGATTCAACTAGCGGTCGCCCAGTGGTGGAAATTCGACCAAAATCAGTTTAAAAATAAAAAAAATAATATACCTATATGCATTTGCATATTTACATTTTTAGCATAATATATATCTTCCATAGGATTGACTGAGAGTTTGCAAAAACTACGGGGGCTACAGTATTTATTTTTAGAACAAAAAAACATATATATGTGATTATTTTTTGGAATTTCGGGTAAAGGTTTCATTATCTAAGAAACCAATTAACGAAATTAAGGTATAGTAGGTCATTTTGTAGGTTTTTGTATTTCTCTTAAACATTTTTTCATAGGTAGATTTTGAGTATATGGTAAAAAACTAAATTGTTGCCGATTTTTCGCTTTTTTTTAAATCAGTTAGTCATGATTTATCATTTGAACACGTTGTTGTCGGTTTTGTTCTACTATTAATTTCGTCACGTATTTTCGTAAATGACCTGGGCTAAAGTTAAATTACACCACCAAACAAATGTTTAGAAGGGAAGAAGAAGAAGAATAACAGATCGATAATTTGCCCTCAAACTATTGGTAGATCTCTGGTCAAACCGGAAGATTTTCAGCTGACAATCCAAGAACAAGAAATTGCAACTACGAAGTATTAAAAATGCACCTTAAAGATATTTCTATAAACAACGACAGCTCCAAATATCGTATACTTGGAGAGGTCATGATGTATACAGTGGCAGTAAGAACTCTCCACTCCCTTCTTATAATTACACAAATGAAATTTGGAGGGTGAAAATAAACGGTTGTAAACTTTGCCACTAGTGATAACAGACGTGAAGGGCCAATGTGACCACTACTTTCAAATAAGACCTTATGGCAGGTGATAGCCATATTAATTTGGTTTGGGGCTTAGGCCAATTTTGAAGGATAAATTAAATAAACCCTAAAATTATTATGTCACATTTCATTAATGAGGATTATGTCCGCCTGTGGTTAGTTGTCAAAAAGTTGCCTTTTTTGACATCATCTATTACTGCTAGGTCATCTTTTACCACTAGTAAATAATAATAATAATAATATTAATATTAATTAATTAATATTACGTCGGTGGCAGGGTGCTGAGGAGGCGGGCCCCTGCCGTCCAAAGAGCTACAGCCCAAGAACCAGAAGAACCACAAGAACACTCACCAACACAGTCACAACAACAACGTGACCATCACCAACGGAGTCAAACGAGAACGAGAACTCCACCCGCAGAAAGTGTTGCGCAGGATCAACAGCCAGCGCTCACTCAAGCGGGACTGAAAAGACAGCGCATGAAATGGACTGGCGCCATGAATGAATTTATAATGCGCACGTTTTACAGAATCACGAACCTTGGCCAGGACAAGACTGGATATCGCCAAATACTCTATCAAGAGTTCTGTCGTGAGTACCCAGAGCTTCAAGTTACTGAACAGAGAGTTGCAGATCAATATCGTGTCATCTTGAGAAATGGCCTTATTTCGCCTGAACAACTGGACACAATAAAGAGCGAAGTGGAGCGCCAACTATTTGGTCGAAATACAATCGATCCAGAGCCGGAAACACCTTTGGAACAAAGATCGGACGAGACTCAAGAACTACAGCAAGAACAGCCAACCAACGCTGACCTGCTTGAGAAGATCCAAGCAGGAATGGAAGGAGCTCTTAGAGAGTATAATGGAACAGATCCACTGACTAGACCAGCTCTTCCCAAACTAAGATCATCTAAGAAACTGGGTATCGTCTTGCAGGCTATGAACAAATTTATCTTGCCAACCTATGTTTTAGGTGCTAATACGTTAGAGTCGCTACACACAATCATCTACTGTGCTGCAACTGCCATCTGCAGAATAATTGGGGTCGCAGTAAGACCAAAGCAAGACCCTCCCCAATTTAGACAAACCCTCGAATACCACCTTGGCAAAGAAGACTTGAAGGGAAAATCAATTCTCTTCGGAAAGACGTTGGAAGACTGACCGAGTACCAACGAGGAGTCAGGAACAACAGAATAGAAACGCTTGTCAAGACTATCATGGACAATAACCGAATACACTCCCAGTGGGATGGAGAAAACATCACATCTCAGCAGTGTCTGGACAGTCTACGACAAAAGCTCTCCGTCTACACAAGTCGATTGAGAAGGTACAAAACCAGTAACCAACGGAAACTAGACAACACACTCTTCCGACAATCAGAAAAAGGGTTTTATAGAAAACTTAACAACAACAATAATAATGAAGCCCTAATTACCCCAGTAAAACAGACATCGAGGAATTCTGGAAAACACAGCTTTCCACAACAATCTCCTATAACTCCGGAGCCAGCTGGATTAATGAGGAGGAGGCTGCATCTCAGAACTGTGAGGCCATGCAACACCAACCATTTACAACGGAAGATACATCCAACATAATGAAGAACCTCCATAACTGGAAAGCACCAGGACCAGATGGTGTACAAAATTACTGGATAAAAAACTGTACGCAACCCACGAAACACTAACAGCCCTTATAAATGACGTAATTGCCCACCCACACAAGATGGCTAGTTTCCTTACGCATGGTGCTACATACCTCTTACCAAAGGACGACCTATGTGCACAGGACCCAGCAAGGTACCGACCAATCACTTGCCTTCCAACCTTATACAAACTCATAACATGATGCATTAATCATCGCATTTTCAAACATTGTGAACTGAACAACATAATTACTCAACAACAAAAGGGATGCGCGAAAAATTCGATGGGTTGCAAAGAACAACTGATAATTGATTCCGTTGTCTGCAATCAAGCCCACGCCAAACGACGTAATCTCTACATGGCATATGTGGACTACAAAAAGGCCTTTGATTCAGTTCCACATGATTGGCTCATTAAGGTGCTGAAACTCTATAAAGTGAATAATTGTATTATTAACTTTTTAGAATGAAGCCAACTGTTCGATACAAACTGACCCTATTCCAATCAGAAGGGGTATATTCCAGGGAGACTCTCTTAGCCCGCTGTGGTTCTGCCCTTGCCATGAACCCTCTCTCAAACAAACTGAACTCAACTAATTTTGGGTTCAGTCTCAAACACAACAACGTACAAGAATTAAAGATAAACCATTTGTTATACATGGACGACTTAAAGTTGATGGCAGCTACAAAACAACAGCTGCATGATATGCTTAAAATAGTAGAAGGGTTCTCTAGTGACATCCATATGAAATTTGGCCTAGACAAATGCCGAATTATTAATATAGTTAAAGGCAAAATACAGCAGGGGCACTTCGAAATGGGAGATGGCACCTCAATTGAATCTATGGGGGAAGGTCAAACTTATAAATACCTTGGAATAAAGCAGGCTCAACGTATTGATCACATGACTATGAAAAAGGACCTAACAGCAGAGTTTTATAGAAGGGTAAGACGACTGTTGAAAACAAAACAAACTAAAAATCTGTTTCAGGCTATTAACACCTATGCGTGTTCAGTGCTCAGTTACTCTTTCGGTATAGTTAATTGGTGCAAGACTGACATTGAACAATTACAACGAAAAGTTCGAGTTTTACTAACAAAAGCTCAAAATCACCATCCAAAGAGCTCTGTCGAACGTACAACTTTGCCACGGTATGAAGGAGGAAGAGGATTGACAGATTAAGTAAACTATTAGATCAACAAATTTCTATTTTGCGTAGTCATTTCCAGAAACTCGCAGAATTTTCTGATCTACATAGAGTCATGTGCCAGGTTGATGACTCAACACCACTGCGACTGACACAACAACATGTCCAATTACACCACCAGACCACAGATCAGAAACTGCTGAAATGGAAAGAGAAGCCCCTTCATGGAAGACATATAAATGACATCAACCAAGATTATGTTGACAGTGCAGCGTCGAACTACTGGTTGATCTCTGGTCATATGTTCCCTGAAACGGAAGGCTTTATATTGGCAATCCAAGATCAAGTAATTCCAACTAAGAACTACCTAAAGTACATCGTTAAAGACCCTTCCATTAACAACGATAGATGCAGGTACGGTTGCCAAACATCTGAATCTATCCAGCATATCACAGGAGGTTGTCAAGCGTTCGCTGCAACTGAATACAAAGAACGACACGATGCTGTGGCAAAAATACTTCACCAGGAACTAGCACTGAAACATGAATTATCACAGTCGGTAAGATTACCATACTATAAATATAAACCAGAATCTGTTTTAGAAAATAACAACTACAAGCTGTACTGGGACCGCACGATACTGACCGATCGGTCTGTTCGTCACAATAGACCAGATATAGTTTTGGTAGATAAAGTCTCTCGGAAAACAACTTTAATTGACATAGCAATTCCCAACAACAATAATATAAATATCAAGCAGGCTGAGAAAATAACCAAATATAGAGATTTGGAATTTCAAATAAAGACTCAGTGGAACATGAACAACACACGAACTGTACCAATTGTTATGTCAACAACAGGGCTAGTCCCAAAACATCTATTAAACAATTTAAAATACCTCGGTCTGGACGAACATCTTTACAAACAAATGCAAAAAGCCGTCTTGTTAGGGACAGCCCGGACGGTCAGGAAATTCATGGGAAACTGCCGTCACGACTCCAACCACGGGCCTGAAAACTTGGCAAGGGCTCCCACAGAGCTAAACCCTTTTGATATCTAGGATATCTGGGGTTTAGTGAATTTTCCCCTAAAGGCACTCATAGAGTGCCTTAGAGGGAGTGTGATGCCATACATTGTATGGTCAAGTCGGTATTAATATTATAATAAGTTCATTAGTGTAAGCATAATCGTTTAAAAGAACGACGGGGCTGGAATTATGAACGGCACTTTATGTGTTTTAGCTGACACAAAGTACACTGTATACACATTTTTTTAAATTATAGTTTTTTCCAATAAAATATAGCAAATTTTTACGCTCAATGGGCATTTTCTTTAATCAAGCCTAACTATTTAAATATTGAATATAAAAAAACTAACTATGTGACGATAAACGAAACTTAAATCAGCTAATTAATTCACACGATTGTATAAATCGGTTTACTATAAATAGCACGAGGAATTCAATGAGATTGTCACACGCCAATAATCTCCCGAATTTGTTTGGATAAACCGCCTTCATGCTGGAAGTTTTATAAGTTAATTCAGAAAGGTTTTGAAAACAAACCTGTCACAATATCAGATCGAAATAGCCTAAACGCACTAAATCTGTATAATGTTTATAGAAAAAATATTTACCCAAAGTATTTTAGACTCAAAATATCTTAAATTAACCGCAGGAAATGCTTTTTTTATCAATTCATCAAAGTTTGCAAACAGATTATCGGAAAATTTTCGATGGAAATCAACCTTCTGTTGGTCATATTTCTGTGGAACTATTGCACCATATTGTAAATAATCATTGAATCCTGTTTGTTTGTATTTTTATTTTTGAAGGTGCTGGTTTGGACAACAAACATTCGAGGAAATAAAAACGTTTCTATTCTTAATGCGAAATCTTTGAAATCTTGACGTGAAGCGAATACAAAAATAATTCGAGATATTCAAGGATTAAGTTGATCTGCGATAGGCAAATATAATGTAACTAGAGCAAGTTTATAACTTATGAATGAAGTAAACAAAAATTGGGCAAACAGTGGTGATACACTTTTCACAGCTCACAAAAGTACTGTATGATATCTGGATTCATCTACACCCAGCATACAAAAAAAGGAGTTTTGACGATATCATATTTCATAACCAACAATATTGATGTTTTGTATTTTTTACACCAGCTTGCTGAGTGGCTATGTCATTCGAATCAATGGAGTATAACCGGTACGTTTCAAACGAAATTTGATTGTGAAATTGTGGACTACCTTTGCCGCACATCGGGTATAATACAGACAAACAAAAACGAAACTTATATAAAGAACACTGGTAATAACTTACACAAATAGGATATGCAAGTCAGATATAAGCAGGAATGTGTGTTTTTTTATATTTATATTCTTTTTATATTTAGTCATTTATCATACACGTTAGAGTGTCAAGGATACTCCGAGAACGATCGAGAATAACTGGGATAGCAATAGCAAGATAGTAGTGGAACATCCTTAACCATTCATTCTCTCTCTCTCTCTGCTCTATAAAACTGCTTAAGGCTACCCAGTACATATTTTTAACATTTTAAACTATCGATTAACTGTGTAACTCGTTCTGGCCTATACTTCAAACAATACCTACCCTGTATTCCAAGCACCCTCAAATACAAAACTAATGTAGGCTAGCATATATACCAATATTTGTACAATTCATTTACCAATCTAGAATCTGTATAAATAGGCAAATAAAAAACGATTCGGTACCATTTTCTCCTATGACCCAGTTTGTCTTTATTTTTGTTTTGTTTAGTAGCTAAGACGACATTCAATGCAGAATACATAAAGAATCTCTATTTGTGTCTTTTAAAATAAGTAATTTAAAAATAAATTATTAATAAAATCGCACTGGGCCATAATCTAATGTTCGAAATTTGACAGCAGTCCGACAGTATTACAATACAATTTGGTACCTACAATCGTGTAGCGAAGGATAAATAGTAAAATAATACAAAGACATATGCTCTAAAAACCTTCTTTTCTTTTCATTTGTAGCGTAGTTACAAAAACGATGACGACGGCATCTATTAAAGAGAACAAATTGAATATGTTCATAAGAAGGTTACATATTTACCGAAGAATCCACAGAAAAGTTTTACGTAAGTACAAGTAAACAAATAATATAAACTATTTAGAGATTCTAAAGCTGATTGATACATTTGATTCTTGATCTTCACGAGTTGAGTATGTATATTCCTTCAGTCATGAGTTCACCACATATCTAATAACATTAAGTATTGCGTCTAAAGGTAGTAAATACGCAGACTTTGAATTAATTGAATCATTTCATTTGAGAAAAATTAAAGCAAATGTCCGATTATATGTATATATGTATCAACATTTTAGATGAACCCTTGAATTAAGAATAAATGTACAAATGGAAATTGAATAATATATCAATAGTAAAATAAAACAGATTCGTTTGCAATTTCTATTCAAGTGGAATTGTCATTTATGTTTATTTTTTTATTCATCTACCGCCTGAATTATTTAGTTTTAAGGAATTTCATGTTAACTAATTTTTTGTCTTCAATTTCCACTTACTGCCTCTCTGTCATACTTTATATTATTAAGCAAAGTATTAAGAATGTGCACACAAAAAAGTCCTATTAATACATATGAATAACAAGTTGAATATTGTTAGGAAATTTCAATTTCGACCACAGGTGATTGTAGTAAGTATAGTACCTCTCCACCCTATATTTCAACCACTCTTTATATTCATGTGGTTCTAACATTTTTTGAATTACCCTATATATTTATAATTACAATACGTCGTATAGCTGAAATATACATATATGCAACTGCTTATGCTCTACCATATATAAGAACATGTTTCATCACTTTTTGAACCTCCCTGTATAACTACAATTTCACTTCATTCTATATTTCTCTATATGCAACTGCATAAAGGCTACATACCTTTGAAAACTCAGAAAAATCTAACATGCAAGAGCTTAAAATTAAAAAATGTCTCAGGCTTTAATCCAAAGATTGACAATTTTTAATACAATAGGCTCGGAAATAGATACGTTCACCCTGTGTTTTGGTTAATTTTCTATGATAGATCGCCCCCTCTGGATCCGCACCTGTATAAACCTAACTATTAAGACAATAAAGAATTTCGTTTTAATAATAACTCCAAATTCACTATAAAAGAAAAAATAATTAATTTAGTACCTTATTACATTTTAGAGCAAGCCGTTACTTAATGATTATTGTACTTGCACAATAAATTTCCTCATTAATTTACTCACAGTTTTGTAAATTATTAGTGAATATTGTAAACAGATTTAGTGGTGTTTATTCCATGTAGATGGCAGCTTAGTGGTTGAAACGGCGTTGTGTGTAAAAATAAATGTTAGGGGTTAGGGTAGAAATTTTTTGTGTTTATAACAATCACCCCGATGGTTCCAAAGCTTATTCAGTAAGTCATTTATTAGTTATGCAACCAGCATATATTTTTGGCATGCATAATTGCATAAACTCCTTGAATTTTGTATTACTTATAAATGTTAGGATTAGTAATTTTCCTAAAGATAAAATTTTAAATATCAAAAAACTAAAATCTATAAATTTGAGATTATTGTCGAAAAATCAATGATAACAATCAGAAACGTTTCACTATACGCTAATATTGAGAAAACTGCGCTAGTACAAAATAAAAACTATTTTTGTGCAAAAATCATTCATTCTGCATGGGAGAATAAAAAGGCATGAATTCGTTTTATTTGTGAGATTTATCACCTTGGGCCCAAAGAATGTTATCACCAGCCAATCTGGTGGTGTTTATGTTAGATATTTCGATATGTTTACAAACATTTCTGCCAAACCAATTTCGTGTATATTTGGTGTGAATCCCATCAAAGACCCTTTTAAAATCCAATCAATAAAGAACTCTTATTTCTCGTTTGCTTTTGTGGAGATAATGAAGAAAACCTACCCTAACGTTGGCGGTATTTGTCTGATCGTGACCTTCCATAAAATTAGAATAACCGCGTTTTCGTTGTCTGGGTCACTGATGCTTTTCCATCATTCACGAGTTTGAACAAGAACTCGAATTAATTCAACTCACTCCATCAGAAGCGCGAGTTTTATATTTAACCTTAGATAACTGTTTAGAATTTTCCAAGCAAACTAAGTTCAATTAACTTAAATAAATTTCCATGTAAGCATCATATAATTAATGACAACGCAACGTTCATAAGAGACTTCAAACTATTACAGATATAATTTTAATTGATTTTTCCCTATTAAACTATTGGATGGACGTGATTTATAATTTCGAGTCTAGTGCCGGGTAGTTATGTTCGTCATGTGTGTTTGATTGGTTAATAGCATGTGTCTATGTAAAGGTATCTTATTAATAAATAAATAAATTTTTAAAACAACAAAATCCGACAAAAAAAGGACTTAACTAAAAAGCAGGAAATAATATTTGACTGCAACAATTTAATACTTTTTCTGAAGCGAAGGTATGAAATAAAACTTATAAATGTACTTCCCAAATTATTTGCACTTTACCTTGGCACCGATTTTGCAGAAAAAAATTATTTCAGGTTTTTTAGTTAAGTTACTTTTTTGAAGTCAATTTTAATTTTTTTTTTAATATATTGTTATATAGTCCCTGGGTTCAATTTAAAATTATAAAACTGATATTCACTTTCACTTTTCTAGAACTTTTATTTACATCAAATTATACAGAACAGCTGATTCACAATTCGTGGGCTGCTTCCTTTTTAAAACCAGCATCGAAAATTCTTGTAAAATAAATCATCAATCCTACAGGTGCCGAGCCATTTCGAGAACATTTTTTTTCCTAGAAGCGATCGGTGTCGTACTGAAATGAAACAGGGTCGGCTTAGGTAAAGTTCGTAACAATATTTATTTTACAATTTTTAGTGATAAATGGCTTAACTGGATGAGTTTCAAATCTAATGTTAGTCTGAAGCTGGTAGACAATGTAACTCGTTCCTCGAAATTTCCTTGGACTTCCATCGTCTTAAAATCTTTTAAACAACATTTATTAAGAATAAATTAAATAACTTCTTTTCTAAATATGTATGTATATATATATATATATATATATATATATATATATATATTAAGAAAGATTTGCATATGAAGGTTAGGTGGATGTACTATACTGTAGACGATTTGAGTATCATCATTTTTTAGGTCTGTTAATTATATTGACATTCATTTAATAACCCTTCTCCGCGGAATTTTGTAATAAATCATTATACAGTTTTAAGTGATATATCATAATAAGACACAGTTTTCAATTCTAATAAACTTTGTTTGATAACAATTTGAGTTATTATTAAAAGTAAAGGCACTTCACTTTTAAACAAAATGTATATTCTTTGTCAAACCTAGTATACAATTTGCAAATGTGACATGAATATTTATTATACAATTTTTAGCGATGTAGCATAATTAGATGCATTTTGTAATGCTAAATACTTCTGTTTGATAAAAACTTTAGATATTTAAAAAACTAAATTTATTTTCCTTTAAGCAAAACTCATATTTGCTGACAAACATCGTATGCAGTTGAAAAAGTGACATATAATGATTACAGTATACGTTTTTGACCATGCCATGACCATAAGAACGTTTTCCATTTGAATCCAACTTATGAAGTCACACTGTATATAGAGACTAACTGAGAAGCTCTATTTTGATGTTGATTAACTGATATTTATTTTGATTTAATTTCAATCTACTTTCAATTTATTACAATTTTTAGTGATTCAGCATAATTGGATGCAATTTTCAATACTAATAGAGTTTGTTTGGCTACAATTTGAAATATAAAAATATAAAGTTACCTCACTTTTCAACAAACTTGATATATTTTTGAAACCTAGTATATAGTATTTTTAACCGATTTCCAAAAAGGAGGAGGTTATCAATTCGTCGAGTATTTTTTCGCTTTTTTTTTGTATGTATGTTACCTGATTTCTTCTCCTGTGGTGCACCATTTTGAACGAATATGGTCTTGTTTAATAGCGTATATATCCGGATTGGTGAAACTTCAAATTTTGGAAAAGAATTCTATTGGTAAAGTTATAAAATTTGTGAATGAACACATGCGTGCATGGAAATCGACCAATATCCCAAATATTTTAGTCAATTTTTCGATAACTACTTATGGATGTTTATATTTTTTTAACGTTTAATCTATTAAGGAAGATCCTTAGGTGATCTCATATACTTTTCTGCGACGTGCAACTTGCAGTTTTGCAGAAAATCGCCGAAAATTCCAAAATTCTTATCAAAAATTTCATCGAAATGACATAACGGACATTTCCTCATAAATATTTTAATTCCAGCGTAATAGTGCGGTAATTTTAGGCACTGGAAGTTTTAATTGCAAATTGAAAATTTTCTATGTACATCTCAAGCATATAGGTAGTAAAGCATAGTATTTTCGGCTCCTTAAATCAATGAGTACCAATCTCGTTTTGTTTGTATACCAGGTAAATACCTATTTAAATGTAATTTTTTTCATTTTGCGAACACGGTACTTTTGGTTGTCACATTCTCCGGCCTAATAGAAAATTCAGTGACAACAAATGTCAAACTTTAAACTGGTACTTGGTGGCTTATAGACAGGGTGTTTAGTTATAGCAAACAAAATCACAAAGTAAAGTGGTAGAAGGAGTTGCATTTATATGAAGACTGAAATATAGGACGGACTAGAATGATAGTGGTCCGTAGGCAGTCGTATATACAGGATGGTTGAAATATAGGGTGGCCTGAACGTTTGGTGGTATAAAAATTTTGAAAAAAATGTGAAATTAAAATTATATAGGGTGATTAAAAAACTGTTATATGATGTGGACATAAGCAAATCATATACAGGATGGTTGAAATATATGCTGGAGTTGAATTATATTTATACAGTGTGATTAAAAAATTATTTCTTTTATAGCCCATAAGAAGTTGCATAAAGTGTGGAGAGGAAGTAATGTTACACAGGGCGATAACATAAAATGTTAAAAAGGAAATAATTTATGGGGTAGCCCACAAGGAGTTATATATTATGGTTGAAATATAGGACGCATTTGACTCCGTAAATATAGGATGGATTCTACTCCGTGCTATAGTTTACAGAAGGCAGCTAACAAATTTATGCTTGTCCGTGGGCAGTCGTATGTACAAGCTGGTTGGTACATAGGTTGGAGTGGAATTATCTAGTTATACGGGGTTGTCAAAAAAAGCAAATCTAAAATCCTTCATTGCGTACTTATCTACTAATTCATCAAACTTGATTGTTGCTTGGCACCGACTTCAAAATATACTAGATTGGTAGGTAATTAATTTGTGCAGAATGAGCACCTTTAATATTTACATTTTTTTACTTCCTGGGTAGGTACCTTACAACATTGAATGTGTTATTATTTGCTAGAGTTGTATTTTGTTATAATTATTTTTAGCTTTTTAGTTATAGGTAGAAGTCGGTTATATTTTTTTAAAAAATGTTTTATTTTCAACTTTTTAGTTTTTTTTTTTTGAACTCAGATAGTTTTCATTCTTTATTTTTTATTTTGTATATATAACCTTAATAGACAGAACCAGGTAACATCGAAAGCCTCAACATTACACAATGATACTTTATCATTTAAATTGACAGGTAAATATTTAGGAACAAAATGTACTAGTACGCGTTGACTTAATAAGCCCAAAATATATTTATGCCTTATGGACTACGCCATGTAACCTTTTTTCGACTTTTTTTGACAACCCTGTATAACTACACAATTCCACTCCAACCTATGTACCAACCAGCCTGTACATATGACTGCCCAAGGACAAGCATAAATTTGATAGCTGCCTTCTGTAAACTATAGGACGGAGTAGAATCCAGTCTATATTTACGAAGTCAAATCTGTCCTATATTTCAACCATAGTATATAACTCCTTGTGGGCTACCCCATAAATTATTTCCTCTTTAACATTTTATGTTATCGCCCTGTGTAACATTAATTCCTCTCCACACTTTATGCAACTTCTTATGGGCTATAAAAGAAATATTTTTTAATCACACTGTATAAATATAATTCAACTCCAGCATATATTTCAACCATTATGTATATGATTTGCTTATGTCCACATCATATAACAGTTTTTAATCACCCTATATAATTTTAATTTCACATTTTTATACCACCAAACGTCCAGTCCACCCTATATTCCAACCAGCCTGTATATATGGCTGCCTACGGACCACTATCATTCTAGTCCGTACTATATTTCAATCTTCATATAAATGCAACTCCTTCTACCACTTTACTTTGTGATTTTGTTTGCTATAACTAAACACCCTGTCTATAAGCCACCAAGTACCAGTTTAAAGTTTGACATGTGTTGCCACTGAATTTTCTATTAGGCCGGGAGAATGCAAAATGGAAAAATTTGCATTTAAATAGGTATTTACCTGGTATACAAACAAAACCAGCTTGGTACTCATTGATTTAAGGAGCCGAAAATACTATGCTTTACTACCTATATGCTTGAGATGTACATAGAAAATTTTTAAACTCGCAATTAAAACTTCCAGTGCCTAAAATTACCGCACTATTACGTTGGAATTAAAATATTTATGAGGAAATGTCCGTTATGTCATTTGAATTTTCGACGATTCTCTGCAAAACTGCAAGTTGCACGTCTCAGAAAAGTATATGAGATCACCTAAGGATCTTCCTTAATAGATTAAACGTTAAAAAACTATACACATCCGTAAGAAGTTATCGAAAAATCGACTAAAATATTAGGGATATTGGTCGATTTCCATGCACGCATGTGTTCATTCACAAATTTTATCACTTTACCAATAGAATTCTTTTCCACAATTTGAAGTTTCACCAATCCGGATATAACTCTATTAAACAAGACCATATTCGTTCAAAACGGTGCACCACAGAAGAAGAAATCAGGTAACATACATACAAAAAAAAAGCGAAAAAATACGCGACGAATTGATAACCTCCTCCTTTTTGGAAGTCGGTTAAATAAATGATAAATTATGTAATAGCCTTATTTTGTGCCATACGCTAAATAAATAAATATTCTCCTGTATAAGTGTTCTTCAATTTTCTCATTAATATCGGTATATTAAATGTTGCCATACATACTAGTTTAAATATTACAAACAGAAAATTTTATCCACCTATCTTTTACTGAATGACACACTGCCTTGTCAAAATGCGAAGCAGTTAATTAAATTTATTACATTTACGAGTAGTTCCAGGATATCTGTGATATTCAACATTTTAAATCGCAGAATCACATTTCATTTCAAACTCAAATCACTTTTCCAAGTATTCTACTGCTCAATTACGTTCATAAATTATTTTTCTTGGAAATTTAATTTCATATTGCATATACAGTTTGCCAAAGCTCGAATTTGGTTATACTTTTCTCTAATAAAGATATTATTAACTTTGCTGTATCTTGCACTCAATTAAATTATATAATAACAATCAACTCACTGAGCTTATAGATTACATTGTTCCCATTAGAACATAATTAATCCAAATAAACCCACGCTCTCAGCTAAATGAAGTCAATGAATGCAAAGGGCATTTATTTCCAATCAGACGAATGTTATGTGATGCTCTCAAACAGTCGTATTTGTCAGGAGTTACGTGAATTCAACTGCTTTGATAAAAAAACAACGTTGTGATATTTATGTAGGAATGAGTGACACATTGATGATATCATTAAGGGAATTTTTGTTAAATTTCATTAAAAAAGCTTTACTTATGCCTAACTTCTAAACTTCAGAAATAACATTATAACTAACTAAAATGAAATAGTTATTTAGGGGGTTCGTTTTACAAACACCCTATGTTTAACATCCCATATATGCCACGTGTTAATAAGTAATTTTTAAAAAATATTGAGGAGATTTTTGATTATTGGTCTTGTTCATTTGGGTTTTCTCCCCTCAGTTTTCGCTGCAACAGATAAGTATTTGAAATTTGTAAATGGGGAACAACGTAAGGCTATTTGAAAATATTGCCCTTATTACTGGTTGTCTTCTTCACAGATACTCTGAGGACTGTGAGTAAATTACTACTGTATAAAAATGTTGTGTGATTCTTATTAGAGATTGGACACATTTCTACTCTAAATCTGGAGTAATTATCAACCGAATACCAATAAACACTAGAATTTTAACTTCAACCATCCACCGAAATATTTAACATCAAAGTAAACATCATCAACTATACTCTATTCGAGGTGTCATTCCTTTGTACACAAGACAATATATATAATATATAAATATAATATATATTGTTTCTGGTCAGGGAACCTTCATCAGTTGCGCTTCCCACAATTGAATGTCCTCTCGAACACTTCTTTATATATTTGATGCATTTCGTTAAATTTGAAGACGCGAGATGTAAGACCGACATCTAGGATTTTCGAGAGAATTAGTACACAGAGGTTCCGAATCTGGAGCCGTTCCGTGTAATTGCTGTTCTCCCTTAACTCCTAGGACAGAATGTCACGATAAAATTTTCAGGTTACTTCACCTGTCAGAGATATTGAATACTCTCTTCGAGGTGTCATTTCTTTGTACGTAAGACAATATATATTATATATACATATAATATATATTGTTTCTGGTCAGGGAACCTTCATCAGTTGCGCTTCCCACAATTGAATGTCCTCTCTCTCTCTGAACATGTTTATTAAATTATAGGGATAATTACTTTACAGTTAAATACAATTTTTGTATATAATCTGTGGAATTTCTTCCCCAGTCGGTATTTGTTCTATCTGGCTTTTGTTTGTGGGATTCCTTTCAAGGATGGCAGGGTTTAGTCAAATAAAGGTAAGTCTTGGCCTCTTCCTTTGTTGAAAGTGAGGATCATACTGTAGCTGCCTCTTGAGCATCTCATTTGGGTGGTACTCAATCCTGGCGAATGATTTCTTACTTAATGATCTGATGTGTTCTCTAAAGGTGCTAATTTTTAAATTTTCTAAAATATGTTTGTTTCGTATAAACCATCGAGAATTTGTAATTATCCTTAAAATTTTAGTCTGAGAAGCTTCTAATTTATTAAGGCTGGTTTTACAAACTTGAGACCATGTGGCAGCAGCATTGGATATCGTTGGTCTAATCACTTGTTTGTAGAGGCTGAGTTTATGACCTATTGTCAGCTTACTTTTGCGAGATAGGAATGGGTATAGTTTCTCCTTTTTTCCTTAAATAATCTGTGTGTGCTTTCCAGTTTAATTTCTTGTCGAACATGACTTCCAGGTACATCGCCGTGTCCTGCCATTCTAACTGCATATTGGATATCCGTAGCCGACTTCTTGGATTCGAATTTTTGGTAGAAAAGTGGATAGCCTGGCTTTTACCGGGATTGATGTTAATTTTCCATTTTTCCATCCATCTGCTAAGGTCATCAACGGCTCTTTAGAGGTACACTGTGCATTGTTCCTGCGACATTGAAGTGGCGATAATGGCAGTATCGTCGGCAAAGACGAGCGTTTCTGTATGTGTGGTATGGATGGGAATGTCAGCTGTGTAAAGGTTATACAAAGTGGGTGAAAGTAGTGTACCTTGGGGGACTCCTGCTCTCATAGGTCTGTAGTTAGTGAAGTGTTTGTTTTGTTTAACCCTGTAATATCTGTTGTTGATAAAGTTTGCTATTAATTTGGTTATATCTGTTCTGATTTGAAAGCGGAGTAATTTAAGGATAAGACCTTGATGCCAAACCCTGCCGAAAGCCTGTGAAACGTCGAGTAATATGGCGCTGGAGTGTTTTTTCTTATTGTGGTTATCATAAATGATTTCTGCCAAACGGAGGGTCTGTTGGTCTGCTCCATGCTTTTCTCGAAAACCAAACTGAACATCAGGGATGACGTTTTGTTCTTCTGATGTCTCTATCAAGCGCTGCAATATTACTCGCTCTGTTATTTTGGAGAGTGAGGGGAGTAAGCAGATGGGACGATGGTTTTTGGGATTTTTGACATCCTTGCCAGGTTTAGGAATCATAATGGTAGTGGCCTTTTTCCAGCAGTCAAGGAAGTATAACGTATCTAGTATGCTGTTAACAATGTTGAGAATGTAAGGGATATAATTGATCGGGAGGAGTTTCAATTGTTTATTTGTTATTCCATCGTGTCCTGGGGCTTTCCTAATTTTGAGATTACTAATTATTTCTTGTATTTCCGCCAGGTTGGCTGGACGAATATTACTGTTGACTTTAGTAGATTTGGTAAAATGTTCAAATACAGCATTAGCGTGGGTATCCTCGTCGGTATTTGTTTGGAATTCTTGATGTATGTTGAATTGTTCTTGCAGAAAATATGTTGGCTTTTTCTTCATCTATGTACATTGTTTTATTATCTGTAATAACTGGGTGATTTTTGATTTTGCCGGATAGTCTTTTCCTGATCTTCCATAGTGCGATGTGGTCTTTTTCTGCTAAATCCTCAAGGAGTCGGTCCCATTCATCATTACGATGTTTCTGTAGCTCATTTTGGATTTCTCGTTGTTGGTGATTAAGTAGTCTCCGCAATTCTGGGTCTTGGGTTGTCCATAATCGTTTCCGGGTTCTGTTTTTGTCTGCGATCATATTTTTGATGTAGTTAGGAATGCTGTAGGGATTTGGTGGTCTTTTTATTTTGTTTGTAGTACTGTTTATGGTAGCTGTGATGATTCCATTGTTGATTTTTCTATTTCTTCGTTTATAGAAGTAGATGTTATTAGAGGGGTTATCGGTCTATTTATTGCATTTAACAAATTTTGGAATTTCGGCCAATTAACTCTGTAGTGTGACTGCTCAAGATGATATGGAGACCATTGGAGTATTGAGAATGTCTTCTCGAACACTTCTTTATGTATTTGATGTGTTACGTTAAATTTGAACACGCGAGATGTAAGACCGACATCTAGGATTTTCGAGAGAATTAGTACATAGAGGTTCCGAATCTGGAGCCGTTCCGTGTAATAGCTGTTTTCCCTAGGACAGAATGTCACGATAGAATTTTCAGGTTATAATATATATTGTCTTGCGTACAAAGGAATGACACATCGAAGAGAGTATTCAATATCTCTGACAGGTGAAGTAACCTGAAAATTTTATCGTGACATTCTGTCCTAGGAGTTAAGGGAGAACAGCAATTACACGGAACGGCTCCAGATTCGGAACTTCTGTGTACTAATTGTCTCGAAAAACGTAGTTGTCGGTCTTACAGCTCGCGTCTTCAAATCATCAACTATAACTCAACTTGAACGAAAGTAGCAAAAAAAATTCCAAAAACTGTGTGTACAGTGTTGATTGTGATTGTAGTCATCATTACCGGTAAAAGACTTTTAGAAGTAAGGAATAAGGAACACTAATATAACATTTCCAGAAGACGTGTGCACAAATCAAATTTTGCCCACCATATAATAACTAGCACCGAAAGCCATAAGATAAATTGGGATAAAAAGAAGAACTTGTTAAAAGTAAAAAATCTAACGAAGCCAATGCGGAAATCGGGGCACCTTCAAATGTCCTGGATTTGGGATGGAGCAATCTAATGTTCGAAGAGCAATAACACCCTCAGTATCAAGTGATCACCAACAGCCAATATCTCACTGTCAAAAGTGTACATTGAGCAAATCAATGATTTACTCCATAATGATGATAGCTTTCAGTGAAAAAATAAAGGCTTGGTGTGAAGCAATAAAACATTGTGTTTATTGTACCTGTTACCTGTCAATTTACACGTAAAGGTATCATTCTGTAATGTTGAGGCTTTCAGCATTACCTGGTATACATACATAATAATAAAAAAGCTACCCGAATGCAAAATAGAATCAAAAACAAAATATTTTAAAAAATTAATAGATTAAAATAAAACTATATATTTCTGAAGTCAGTGCCAAGCAACAAAAAAGTTTGATGAAGTAATCAATAAGTCACAACGCAAGATTTTAGGTTTTCAAAAATGTACTAGACAGGTAGGTTATTAATTTGTACCAAGTGAGCACCTTTGTGTGTAGGTACCTAACAACAGTGAATGTGCTATCTATTGTGTTTTGTAAATTATTTTCAATTTTTTAGTTCTACTTGTAAGTCGGTTAATATATATAGTACCTGGGTGACGGAGCTTCACTCGTAAATTCAAAGGTCTCATCATAAATGTACATATATCCAAATATAAATATATTTGCTATGTAAAACTATTTTAAACTATATATAAAAAAATCGTACATTTTTTATTTACATGGTGTTAACAGAGTTCTACTCCCCCATATATTTTAACCACCATATATATGCAACTGATTATGGAAAACACATCAAAACATTGTTTTCTAACATTTTTTAAATCATGCTACAATTCCACTCGATTCCATATTCCAACAATCCTATATATGCGACCGCTTTAGAGCCACTCTACAAACAATTTTGTTTCTAAAATCTTTTAACTACCCTCTGTAGCTATAATTACACTTCGCCCTATATGTCAACCGTTATATAAATATGCAAGTCGTAGCGTACGCTATAATACTTTTATATTTTAACATTTTTTTAAACACTGAATAATTATAATTCCGCTCCACCCTATATATGCAACTTTTTATAAGCTACCAAATATAACATTTTTGAGCTAACATAATTGAAATCACACTGTGTAACTATAATTCTACACGACCCTATGTTTTAACTACCCTGTATATGCACTTGCTTATGACGATTCATTGTAATATTGTTGAGCCACTATGTATAATTAAAATTCCAGTACAGTATATTGCAAGCACCCTGTAAATGCAATTGCTAATGATATACCCCATAGGTATAACACTATATTAACATTTTTTAACGACCCTGCATAAAAATACTTTTACTGCGCTCTGTATGTCAGCTATCATTAATTTCCAACTGCTTATGGCGTACCCTATATAATTATTTTTTCTTGCTTTTTCTAACCATACTATAATTCAATCCGACGCTATATTTTAACTATCCTGCATTGCAACTCTTATAGCCCATCTAAAATATTTTAAACTACCCTATATAATTATGATTTTACACCACGAATTCATATTATATGCATAAAATTAACATGCGAACTCATAAGGTCTTACCCATCCAAAAATCGCCTACCAATTTTTTTCGCATTGAAAAACTCGGAAAATATGATGGTGGCAGAAAATAGTTACATAATCGGAACATACAAACACAATTTGTATAGAAAGAATCTTTACAAGAACAGTTTCACTCTCAAATAGGTCACCAAATCACTCTGTATTGAAAGATTTTTTACAAGAGGAGTCTCACTCTTAAGTAGGTTACCAAATCACCCTGCATTGAATGCCTTGAAATTACAAAACAGAAGTCTTGATTGTCAACTGTCAATAATTTTTTTAATAATTTAATTTCTCAGTAAAACGATTTGTCCCAATCGATTTATTTCCATCAAAACTTCCAAATGGGAGAATTTCATCAAAATCGTTAGAGCCGTTTTCCAGAACTCAATTACATATATATATATATATATATATATATATATATATATATATATATATATATATATATATATATATATGTATTTATATACAAACATTGCTCGTATTATCTAATACTATAATACGAGCAATGTTTGTATAGTTGAAGTACAGGGCGAAGTATAATTATAGTTACAGGGGATGGTTAAATGATTTTAGAAACAAAAGTGTTTGTAGAGTGGCTCAAAAGTGGTCGCATATACAGGATAGTTGGAATATGGAATCGAGTGGAATTGCAGCATGATAGAAAAAAATGTTGTAATGTGTTTTCCATAAGCAGCTGCATAGATACGGTGGCTGAAATGTATGGGGGAGTAGAAATAGTAACCTCATGTAAATAAAAAATGTAGGAATAAAATATTGCATTAGGGAGTTTAAAATAGTTTACATAGCAAATTTAAGCTGAGTTTAAAAACGACTTTTTCCATGCATGCTTTATGCAATTTGTACTATCACTTATTTTAATCCCGGAAGAGTTTGCTATCTTAAATTATACTGTACTGACTCCATTTATCCGTTATCGATTTCATATAATTCTATGTTGTTGTTTAAATGGGTTATTGGATAAAACATTTTTGTGAAGACTTACTATTCCGTATTACCGACACGACCTAGATTACAAAACATTTGAAAATTTTTTTATATTTTATAAAAATTGTGTGTTTATTGCCTACTTAACATACGGCAGGGATGACAGATTTAATGTTGAGGAAATTCAACAAGAAAATTTAAGCGTTTTCACTCTTCCAACAAAACAATCAATAAGTTTTCTTTATCGAAATTCTCTCTATTTCTTACTTTAAATGATGTATCGATTTCTCCTTGACGTGTAGTAATTTTACGTCACAAAAGTTACGTGCAGACACGAACCAGACGTTCTATTTATGATTTTAATTTTTTTAAGATAAAATTTCAAGCTAGGAAATTACCCTGAATGTTAATGAATGCTGACGTAAGCATTGTATAGTATTGCTAAGCTTTATAAATAACCGAAGAATAATAAAATGTATTTCTTTTCGAATAATAATGTCATTTAAGCTGTTTCCTTAATAAAGAAGAAATCGCAGAGTAAATAAATGCTAATTGAGTCAACTGAAATGTGGGAAATACGGAGATAGAAATATTAAAAATTGACGCACAGGTCGAACCCACGTGGAATCAGCAGTAGGCGAATCTATTCGTATACTGGATCCCTTATTCAAGTTTCACATTTAGTTTGTTTAAAAAAAAGTTATTTAAACCCTTTTTATATATATGTGGGAAGTTTCCATTATTTTAACTGTTCATGATTTTCTGAGATACAATCTGCATACATCGTTATTTACATTTCAACTAATTTTTTAGAAAGTTAGTTTGTAGATACTTTCACTAAAGTCTTTGAAACGAAAACTTCTAAACGGAGGCCTACACTTACACATATGAAAGTAGATGAGTATGGAAATGAAATGCAAAAATTGAATTGCATTAACACAACACTCTCTTGATCTTAAAATACCCATACAACTTAGTTTACTTACCCCCCCCCCCCGCCCCATTATGATTGGAACTAGATATCTGTCTCAAAACCTCATAAAATGCCGTCAGTTAAACCAAAATTTGACATAAAATTGACAAGTGACACATAGCCCAGTGCCAATGGGCACTATCATTTTTTTTTATAAATGGAAAAGTTAAAAGAAGTTAATTTTGTTATATCGTTTAGTTTTGAATTGTTGGTTATGCTAAAGAAATATAACATACTCAAGAATTGGGAGTTCATTGCAGAGTAAAGGAGCAGTTAACGCATCAATTTCAAAAGAAAAACAGGTTAATATTATCGGGTATGCTGTTAATAATCCTAAAAATCAACCGTTACATATGCCAATTTAAATTTCACCCTCATAAAATAAAAATAACCGAATATGAAACTGACTAAGTATGCAATTTAGCGATCTAATGACTGTCCATCTAATGAAGGAGCCGTTAAACTTAGAGTCTGTCTATGTTAGTACGAACTTTTTTTTAAATGTAACTGTCAATAGGTAGAATCTAGAATTTCAGGTATTGGTCTGATGTAAACCCTCATATTTTTCAAGAGGGTCACAGACTCCTCGTAAAAGTTTATGTGTGGTTAGGAGTACTGGGAAACCATATTCTAGAGCCAATATTATTAAACAGGACTTCCCTATATTAATATTAACAAAATAAAATTCAACCGATGAGTGAAAACAGAGTGAATGCAACTTATTTTATTGAATCTATCGAATCACCAGCTCTTTAACCAGATTTGACGCCTCCAAATATTTTGATGGTGATATTTGAAGTCGAAGGTGTTTGTCACGAATCCAGAATTGATAGACGACCTAATAAACAGAATAGAAGACATTTGTGCTAATATCTGACAAGAAATATTTACAAGTATGAGAGTGAATTTTAGAACTTAAGTTCAACATTGTGAGCCATTAATACATTAATTTAAATAACAAATTAATTTTTATCATAAGACGTAAGTAGAGACGAACTGATTAATTGAAACAAAATTACTTATTACATTTTTGCTAACAAAAAAGCGTTCAATAAAGAATAAAACTATCCTGTAAATAAGGCATACCAAGACCAACTTTCTATTTGAAAAAAGTTGATAGTGTCTCTGTTTGGCACTGGTTAATATAACTCATGTCAGTTAATGTAAAAATTTAGTTTGATTTACAATATTTTACATTTTTTTGTTCGAGATCTTGCTCCAAGCTAATGGGTGGGGGGCAGAGGCGGCGCAAAACTTATTGTAGTCAAGGTACATTTCGCGAAGCCCTGATGGTGCAAGAAGAAAGGACTATAAAATAAAAATCATTAGAAATTAAGACGTGAGGCCCTTTGGCCCGCGAGGTCGTGTCTTGGCACACACCGAAATGTGGGCAAGATACATTTCAGGAGGCCCTTTGATGGTGTAAGAAGAAGGAACTATAAAATCAAAAATCATTAGAAATTAAGACGCGAGGCCCTTTGACCCGCGAGGTCGTGGGCGATGGCACACACAATAATGTGGGCAAGATACATTTCGCGAGACTATAAAGGGACTATAAAATAAAAAAACCTTTGAAATTAAGAAGCGAGGCCCTTGGCCCCACAAGGCCCTTTGCACCGCGAGGTCGTGGGTGAGGCCCTCGCCTGACGCCGCCTCTGGGGGTGCGGTACAATAAAAGTTCTCGCTGTATAATTGTATAAATTGTACGCTTTTATACCACTTCTGTGAGTTGTCTGACTAACTTTTACTTTAAAACAGTAAGAAAATATTACGCTTTGTAATATATATTTTCTGAGAATTACAAGAGAGCGCCGCTTCACATGTGCCGGTGTAAAAAATTTGTACTTTCCTATTACTTTCGGTTTACCAGCAAATGACACAAAAACTGAAATTTAAAATTGTAAACCCTGTATATTCTGATATTTTTTTAATTCCTATGGATATATTACTGTAAGAAGTCTACATAGCCAAGATACTTATTAAATCCTTTACGGGACTAAAACAAGCAAGGAGTTTTCTTCAATAGTTTAGGTCTTCTGGCCTTTTAGACTGAAGATATAGTTTCGCTAATAAATGTTTGACATCCTGAATATGTAGAGTCTTCGATTCAAAATTACAGAATTCTCTAATCTTTGAATGGTAGGTGAGAAATTCATTGTTTATAGGCATCTTAGCAAAAACTACTGTATCTGAAAAACTAATGTATTAAAAATATATGATTCAATACAGATGTTGCTGTATACATTGGCCGTTTAAACACAGAAATGTTGTTACAAGTCAAACATATGTATCTAGACTTTTTGTAACTGTTAGGAAGTATTTTTTAATTACCACTTTTATCGAACCTGTAGAAACTAAGTTATAATTGATTTATATCACATTTCATAATCCTCTGGTGTGACAACAGATAACGAACAGCACTCATATTTAGAAATTATGATTAGATTGATACATTTATCGACACTAAACCTGTTAAAATAATGCAGAAAAAAAACATTGAAAAATATTATATCAAGGTTACAAAACATTAACTAGTAATTAGGTTATCAAGCATATCCTACCATATGGTTTGTAGTTAAAAGATTCTCCTAGTATTAGCACATGTAATAAAAATTACGTTATTTACAGGTAAATACCTATCTGAAATATATAGGTCACTTTCGGTAATGACGTTATCATACTTAAATATCGGGACACAACACAGATTGCCCATACAATTTCATTATTATTTTTTTAATTTTGAAACGCAATGACATTTAAATGTGAAATATCTTTCTAAAATCTAATAAAACTCCCCCAAAATATATCCACAAATCTTGAAGCTGATGAGTTCAGAATATATCGATCTTTTTATACTTTTTCTAAACAAGATTTACGATACAGGAAGCATTCCACAAGACTGGCTAGGATCCATTTTCGATCATCTTCTGAAAACCCCTCGGAAATATCACGATTTTAGACCGATTAGTTTAATGAGTTACGATATTAACAACGTAAGTAACAATCAATCAATTTGGTTTCAGTACTATCATGGTAATAAGAGAAGCATTATTCGCCTTACAAATGCTCCTACCGTCATGCTATGACCAAAGAAAGGGCATCTTCGTATGCTTAATTGATCTAGAAAAAGCGTTTGACACCATCAACCATGGAATATTATTTCAGATAATACAAAACCCTGGATTTGGATGACAATGACATCAGATTGATAACAAATTTGTATCGGCATCAGCCGGTAAGAACAAAAGTCGAAAACATCCTCTCTGAACAAATATCGATGCATAAAGCAGTTCGACAGGGATGTGTGCTATAGCCACGTTTGTTTAACCTACATTCTGAAGCCATATTCAAGAAAGCATTCGCAAAATGTAGAAGGTGACATAAAGATCAACGGACTAATGATATCTAGTATGAGATTA
The DNA here is from genome assembly GCA_034190945.1 of Octodonta nipae. NCBI lineage: Eukaryota > Metazoa > Arthropoda > Insecta > Coleoptera > Chrysomelidae > Octodonta > Octodonta nipae. The sequence goes on along the minus strand of CM067218.1, from coordinate 19,714,853 downwards.
TTGGACGATATAAACACCAATAAAACAAAAATAATGAGTCAAGATCCCAAACATTCCTCTGCCCATTACATCCAGTGGAGTTATATTAGAGCAAATTAATAAAATCTAATACTGCTGCTATTCGGCACTGACCAGCAGTATGGTCTGCAAATTTCAAGCGTACACTATCCACATTCAGAACCATATTTTCAAAACCTGTTTAAATACATTTTCGAGTGCCAAGATGAACAACCAGGATGAGATAGTGTCGGCCTATTTAACTCATCTACCAAAGGAAAGTCTCTCTGTTCTTCTAGTCTCTTCTATTTTATTGTCAAAATGTCGCATGTTTATAGATATTTTTGATTATGGTGATATATCGTGAGTTTATTATAGGATCTTTCAAGGCAACCAGGAAGGACTAGGTCTTTATGTCTTCTAAATATTATTTGTGATTATTTTTATGTATTCTTGGAAATAACACCACAATTGAAATAAAAAGCGGTATATTGAAAGAAAACATTTCAAAGTCGATTCTGAGTTCGTTGTCAATGGCTTTAAAATATGTATTGAAAATGTAAATTGCTAACTGAAAAATTGATTTATGACATTTAAGTTGAAATAAGAAAATTTTTGTTGTATTATAGTTAAACAGCTTTCAAATTAGAAGAATTTGAAAGAGTTGTCTTTAGAATTTATAAGATAGCGCATTCCCCAAAAATGCGATCAAAAATACTGTTGTTTCAGTGATCCCATTAACTGGTGTTCAACAGGATATGACCATTAATAATTTTTCCTTAACTGTCGGCAACCAGATACGATTGAATTCTACAGAAGAAGAAGCGATATAATCGTCTTAATTCAAAAGAATTAAGGCGTCTGCCTTAATTTTTCGTTTTGTGTTATGTTGTTCTTTGAGAAGTATAGTTGAATTGTCAAATTGTATTTTATGGCCTAGGTTCTTTATGTAATTCTTGTGTTCATTTATTCGTACGTTTAATGGTCTCGATGATCCTCCAATATAAAATTTATTGCATTCGCAATGAATCTTATATATGCAGTTTTTGAGTTCTGAGTTTTGTTGGTTGTTTTTTTTTCGATATTAGTGATTTCAGTGTATTTCTTTGAACAACTAGTAATTTTATCAAAAGAAAATAATCCTTTCGTTTGCTGGAGTTACGTTGACGACATTTTCGTAATATGGGAACACAATCTTGAAGTACTAAATAAATTATTAAATGACATAAAAAACAAAAAAATTGAACAAAAAACACACTGTCTTTCCCAGACATATTAATAACAAAAACAGAATCTTCATTTGAAACAGAAGTTTATAGAAAAAGAACTCATACCAACAGATACCTAAATTTCAATTCAAATCATCGTCTCCTTTTGAACAACCCATTATCGGGATAGTTCATAAGGTTTTTCCTAGGTTTTCCCTTATGACGTTAATGGGATTTCAGTGATTCTTCTAACTTGAAAGCTGTTTAACTATAATATATTATCTTTAGAATTATTGTGCTACCTGTATATCAAAAACACCAAAAAAATTATGTCAATTTAAATGTCATAAATCAAACTTTCACATTGCAATTTAGATTTTCAATACTCTATTAAAGTATCTTTGACAATACACATTTGTGCCATCTCGTGTTTTATTTGTGGAACGCTGGTTCTGTCAAGGCCGTAATTTATGTTTGCTGTGTTATAGATTAAAATTTAGTTATCCCATAAAATGGGAAGAAAAACATCAAACCGAAAGTGCGTTGTAGTTGATTGTGAAAATACACCAAGAAAAAGCCCAAAATTAAAATTAATACCACTTTCATGGATTTCCATATCGATTAGAGATGGAGAAAAAATGAATTGCAGCAGTTCGACATCATGGGTAAATAAATTTGATTTCCACGTTGTTAGTCATTATTGTATGTATACAATTAACCATAATTGTTGTTCTATTAACAAAACTGAGATTTTTTAATTACAGCATCCATCTCAACCAGAAACAAATTCAATGATTTGCAGTGGTCAAACTGTTTGGGAAAAAGTGAACAATGCAAATAACAAAAGGTACAATCCAATTATATTTCCTGCAATATGTATATAAAAAAAAAAAATCTTTATGCTGGGTTGTGGGCTGAAAGATTACGAGTACCTACGACAAGAACAAATAGCATCTTCAGGAGTCGATGAAGCTCCAATTGAGATTAACAATAGTAAGTAAATATATATAAGAAAAAACAAATTAACTTTATTCATTAATATAATTTATTGGTAGACTTCACTGACGATGAAGTTTTAAAGGATCAACATAAAAATTTTGAAGTTGAAGGATAATAAAGCAAGAACAGATGCAAATATACATGTTAATTCACAAAGAAATGAATATTGATTATATATTATTTATAGCTTTTGTAATAATTAATAATAAAGAAGAGTTCATAAAAAAATAAAAATAAAGAGAATAAAAAGTGTTAATTATTTAAAAGAGTATAAATATTACAGGAAAGATAGTTGAATTATAAACTTTGTTATGTATCTACATTGTTTGATTTTTCTGCTCTATCGAAATGAGCACAACAAATCCTTGAATATGTTCCTAGTTGCCATGGCTTTTCATCCCTCCTGTAACTAAAAAATTACTTTTTTTCTTTATTCCTAAAAGAAAATATTAATTAAAAAATTAAAAAATATGTTAACCTTAAATTTCAATTTATTTTGAAAAAAAAAGTATTTACATTATTAACTTTTCTGTTTAAAAGAGTTATTGAATCGTATTTTTGTTAACAGAACAACAATTGTGATTAATTTTATGTATTTAGTAATGAAAAACTTGGAAATTTAATATCAATTTTTTCCTTTTTTTCCGATTGCTATAGAAATCCAGGAAAACGGTAGAATTGTAATTTTTTATTTTTCTTTTATGTATTTTCAAAATCAACTTTCGGTTTGATGTTTTTCTTTCATTTTATGGGATAACTAAATTTTAATCTATAACATAGCAAACATAAATTACGGCCTTGACAGAACCAGCGTTCCACAAATAAAACACGAGATGGCGCAAATGTCTATTATCAAAGATACTTTACTAGCGTATACATATTGTAAAGCCATTGACAACGAAGTCAGAATCGACTTTGAAACGTTTGTTTTTTTCTTTCAATATATTATATTATTTATTTCAATTGTGGTGTTATGCCCAAGAAAACATAAAAATAGGTCTTTATGCTGTTAGAGACATTTTGAAAGTCAATTAATGCTAAGTGCAACAGTTTCCCAATAATCGACTGTGAATACTGCATGGTTATAATGCTACTTAGTAAAATGTAATGTAATTTTCTATATTTATGTTATCCCATTATTGGGTATAAGTATAACATCAGAGATTTTGAATATTTTATTTAACTGTATTAAGTTTGTTCAATAAACAATTTTCAATAAATGAAGGTCAAGCACCCTCAGAAACTTTAACAGACATTTATAAAGATATTCACTCGATCAATATTACTCTTCCAAATCCAAAATACCTGTATGTATTGTATACATTGCGTGATTTTAGAGCATAAACTAACAACTTTCAACACACAAATCTCAAAAACACACACAAAGGTTTTGCGAAGTAATTCGCATAGGGTGCATTTCAGGTGAACGCTCCTTACCTCGCTAACTTTATTTTTAAAACGTAATATCGACAATAAATACGTCGAGGTTATGAAAAATTTCCCGAAAAATTATGTATCCTTCGCGATTTACGATCCAGTCGATATTTATGGCTTTCGAGAGCAGATAAATACTCTATGCGCTGTGTTTTAGAGCAGCGTCGCCAGAATTATGAGATTTTTATGAAGTGCTGACATATTACGGTCGGCGGTAATCGTTAGTGAAAAGTTTTCTAAACCTTGGACGGAAAGGTCTCACCCGCTATTTGTTGATATGTTGAAAAGCACTAGACTGCCCTGGACAGACTAATTTATATAGGAAATGATTTTTAATTATTAGTTTCAGCTGCATTGATTTTATTCAGGTTTTAACAACGATATTTAAGTGGTTTCTGAATGATTGAGGAGGCAAAAAATATTTTGGTTGTTCATTTGGGTTTTCACTCCTCACAATGGTTTCTGAATAATCTGGTAAAGTGCGAGTTGGACTCGCATACTAAGGGTTCCGTAGCTCCTTCAAGTTTCTAATATTCCAGTTTTAGACAAGCAGGGTATGAGTGCATTATCTTATATTTACCTTAATATCTTTTAAAGGAAGCGTTTTAAATTGATAAAAAATATACACTTTTATTTTCCGCACAAAGACTTTTTATTTTCTCTGCTTCATGATTCGGTTGATTTTTATAAAAATACATATATATTTAATTTTCTAATTTGGCCTCCAAAATTAACATTAGAGTTTTATTTTACTCATAAACTTTCAGGGAAGCAGTTGATAATCTACTGTCGGAATTTTAGGCTCTGTAGATTGGTAGATAAAGGGGAAAATAAGTCAAGTTTTAAATTAATATTGGGGTTTCCTAGTAATTTTTCTTATAAATTTCAAGTAAGCCCGAGTACTCCCGATTATTTTCAAAATTTTAGGTAGTATAGTTTCGAATATAAAGCGGGAAATGAGATTTTTTTATATTTTTTGTTAATATCTTGTAAACAATTAATTTAAAAAATATGAAATATATATATATATATATATATATATATATATATATATATATATTTGTATTACTCATAATGAGCCCTTTCATTTGATGTATGGCATGTTACATTAATTTTTTTTTATATTCCGTTTTGTATAATTTGGCCCCTAAAATTAATATTAGGGATTTCTTCATATTTTTCCTGTAAATAAAAATTTTTAGGTTTTATAATTTGGGGATAAAAAGGGGACATGGGTATTTTTTTAATATTTTTGTTAATATATTTTAAAATAGTAATTTTAAAAAGAAAATATATTTGTATTTGTTATAATGAGTTCTTTGATTTGATATATTACATGATGCGTTGAAAATAATTTTAATTTCATGTTTTCCGTTTAATGGTGTCCTTTGCCCCTTAAAATTACTATTACGGGTTTCTCCTTATTTTTCCAGTAAAGTTCAGGCGAGGTCTTATATCCCTATTTTTTTCAAAACTTTACGGCTTATAGTTTCGAAGATAAGGTAGGGGGGAATGGGTAAATTATAGAATATTTTCGTTAATATCTTTTTAACTACTTTTTTTAAATATGAAAAAAATATATTTGTGTTCCTCAGAATGGGACCTTTCATTTGATGTATTACATGTAGCGTTTGAAAAAAAAATATTTTCAAATTTTTATTTAATTCTATAATTTGCCCCCCAAAATTAATATTAATGGTTTCTCCTTATTTTTCCTGGGAAGTTCGGGCTACGTTCTATATTTCCTATTCTATTCAAAATTTACGCTCAGTTGTTTCGGAGATCAGGGGGGGACGGTCGATTTTTTTAGTCGTCTCCAAATTATAAATTGATACGAAATTTCAACCTCTTCCGTCCAGTAGTTTAGGAGAAAATTGCTGTGATGTGACAGAGGCAGAAATCCGGAGTGATGTTCTAAGGGTATCCGTATATTGTATATACGGAACCCTAAAAATGCAGATAAATATCTTAAATAATTAAAAATCAAGATGTAGTACCTAAGAGCTGTTTGTGGAAACTGCCCGGACACTAGTTGCCTTCTTATAGAGAAAAACTCTCTCGCATGTTTAATTGAGAGAAAGTCGGTCTACTGATTTGTCAACTAGTTTTCCTGTATAATATGTACAAATTGCTTCAAAAAACATTGTTCGACCACGATTCCTGATAAGGATTCGAAACGTCAATTACGCAGATAAGTATCTCACAAAATCCAAAAAAACAGGAAAACTAGCAAATCAGTAGACCTATTTTCTACTATATGCAAATAACCACTTATTTCTTTATGTACTGTTTGATGCACTATTTGATGACAGATACATACAGGGTCTTGCAAAATATTTGCGACACCGGTCGGCTGGAGATTCGGGTATTCTTTAACATCTGCAAATAGACCTAACTTTCCTGATATAAGGATAAATGATCATACTATACAAGAAACATCCCATACAAAATACCTTGGCATAATTATAGATAGACACCTTAAGTGGGGCCCTCATGTTAATTATTTGTCCAATAAAATTCGTAAACTGATACATAAATTTTATTTTTTGAGAGAATTCAAAAAATTGTATATGGGACTTTTATAGAATCTCTTATACGATATGGTATTTTAGTATGGGGTGGCATATATATCAATTCAATATATAAATTGAAAACAATTCAAAACTGTTTATTTTAGATTTTCTTGGGAATAATACCACATCAGAGTTTAAACTTGTGTATATTTTAAAACCAAACGTTTCAAAATCCCGTAGCTAAAACACTTCCTATAGAAAAAGAATTATTGGAACATGACTATTCACTTCATCAACGAACTCGTTTATCTATTAACACAATAATGGAATTACTCACTTTCTGTACGAAAACAACTTACTTTCAGTTAAACGATGATTTCTACCAACAAGATTTTGGCATGGCTATGGGTTCTTGTCTGTCCCCTGCCTTAAGTAACATCTTTATGGACAAATTTGAAGATAAATAATTTTTTCAAAAGAAAATAAACCGTTGGTGTGGTGGCGTTATGTTGACGACATATTCATTATTTGGGAACAAAATCTGGAAAATTTGCAGGAATTATTAACCGACATAAACAACAAAGAACCAACCATAAAATTTACATTAGAAATCGAACAAAATAACAAACTACCTTTTTTGGACATTTTAATAACAAAAACACAATCTTCATTTGAAACAGAAGTTTACAGAAAACCAACTCACACTAACAGATATCTCAATTTTAACTCGAACCATCCAAATACGGTAAAAAGAGGTGTTATTAAATCTTTATATGACAGAGCAAAGACTAACTGCTCAGATACTACTAAATTCAACAAAGAAAAATCATTTATACAAAATGTTCTAACTGCAAACAATTACCCTCAAAAATTTATTAACAAAGAGTTAAATAAAATTGAGCACAAAACAACTGATAACCAACACCAGACTTCACCTAATAATACTGACAACCAGGAAAACCACATTATAACAACAACAATACCATATATACAGGGCCTGTCAGAAAGATTGAGAAGAGTAGGCAACAAATTTAACATCAAAACTACATTTAAAACAACAAATACGCTTAAATCTATCATAACAAAAACAAAACCAAAAAACGCTACGCAAAACTCAAAAAATTGCATTTATAAGATTCCTTGTGAATGTAATAAGTTTTATATTGGAGAAACCTCTAGACCTCTTAATGTTCGAATAAATGAACATCAAAATTACATAAAGAAACGTCAGTTCGAAAAATCAAAAATTTGTGAACATGCTTGGGACCAAAGCCATAAAATACAATTTCAAAACACAACAATATTACACAAAGAAGAACACTGCACAAAACGAAAACTAAAAGAATCTGCCTTAATTCTGTTAAATAAAAACGACTGCATCGCTTCTACTTCCGTAGATTTCAGTCATGTCTGGTTGCCGATAATTAAAGATGAAATTAACAATGGGCATATCCTTTTGAACAACCCTATATCGGGATAGTTCATGAGGTTTTTCCTAGGTTTTCCCTTATGACTTTAATGGGATCACTGAATTATCAGAATTCTTTGATCGCATTTTTTGGCAAATGCACTATCTTAAAAAGAAAGTCGTCCCTAGGAACGCCACAAATAAATTCTGAAGACAATTTTTCAAGTTCTTCCAACTTGAAACAATTTTTTTGATTTATAATGATCTTTGGAATTTCTTGTGCACCCTGTATATTTAAAATCAAAAATTTTTCCATAGTAACGTAAACATATTTGTCAAAATAATTGTCATATATTTCAATTTTACTTTATAAATTTATATCCATTGAAAACGAAATCCGACAGGATTTTGAAACGTTTGGTTTTAAAATATACACAAGTTTGAACTCTGATGTGGTATTATTCCCAAGAAAATCTAAAATAAACTAGAAGATGCCACAAATAACATTCAGAAAACAATTCAAAACTGTATTTGAAAACTTATTAATAGGAAAAGCAGAATGTATAACACACATCTACTTTACTCTGAAAACATTTTAGATATTAGATCGCTGTATATTCTAATTGTTTGTTCGTATGTGCATAAAGCAAACAATACATGTAATTATGTTAAACATATATACAATACACGTAGTAGAACAAATAGAAATATTCAACTACCTATTAACCATCATAATATTACTCTAAAGTTTGCAACCTTCTTGGATCCAAAATTTTATAATATGCTGCCTAGAGATATAAAAAATAAAGGAAATAGTAAAGTTTTTATCAAAGAATGTAGGAAATTCATCTTTACTAACTATAATATATTAAAAGAAATATTTAACATTTAGTCTTAGTTTAGTTTTAGTTTTTATTATTATTCATATTTTTAATATGTTTCAGTCTTCTATTTTTGTCCGTAGGATAGGTTATGCCTTTATATTATTATTTTGCTAGTAATGGCGGGGATGATGACACATACAAGTGCAATAGCACTTAGGTGTCAGAATTACCGATCAAACACAAATTGTTGTAATGGTAATTGATTTAATTGTAATTGAAATTGTAATTGTAATTGAAATTGAAATAAATAAAATATTCACTTCACTTTTCTAGAAACTTTTATTTACACGTAAACATAAAATATTTCCAAGAGCTAAATCTAATACTATTTACATCGAAATCATAACAACGAAATAAGCTCAACGCACTAAACTCAAACTCCTGAAATTAATGCCTCTTTATATAGCGTAAATTGTTGTTCTCGATGGTACTACATTTTTCTACCCAGCGTCCAGAATACTGTTTGGCGCCATTTCGAAAATTCCAGTCTAACTTTTTATTAACCCAGCGATTGATGTCTTTCGGAATGAAACCAGGGCCAGCATAGGTAAATTTCGTAACATTATTCATATATAAAGCCATTTTAGACAAGATTTAAAAATTGGAAATTTAATTTGTAAACCTTAATAAGCAATAAACAATAAACTTCTTCGAAATTAACAACAAAAGAAAGAGCAGCAGTCAACTGAGACTGAGCGATGGAAGCGTCCGTCTCTTGTTATATCCCTGTTCTCTGGTTCCTTGTGTCATCAATAGTAATGGATATAAATTTCAGGAGAATTAAAATGGTTGTCACTTTTTTGTACGAGTATTAGACCAAATGTGTAATTTATTTCTTAATTTAAATTTAAGTGCCAAATAAAATTTGTTGAATTATAATATTTCGAACCTACTTTACTTATTTAATATTCTTGCAATATATAACGAGGTCCATTAATTATAACATATCAAATTGAAAATCGAACCAGTCTCATCAATAATAACTATTTAGACTTAAAAAGTCAACCCGTATAAATCATACACCTATTTCAGCAAACAATAACAAACTTGATGATTTATTAACTTGCCAGTTGAAGTTCATGCTCTATCAATTGTAATTGTAGGCAACCAAAAATTAATATCCGATGAATTGTAAGTCCGGCAAAAAATATAACAAAAAGGTGTACGAAAGAAACTTAACGTTTGGTTTCAATTTCGTAATACCACACAACGATAATTTTGTGTTAAAGCTCTTTAGTCATAAACTGTATATCCTCTAAGGTTCGCTATTAATAATAACTTAATAAAACTATTATATTTTGTTTGTGCTTTTAAAGTCACATCAAATATATGCTCTAAGGCAGTCATTAATGTACATTGCAGCTACCTCCAGAAGTATAAGGTCTACAGTGCCATATTAAGAAATTTAACAATGTCCAGTCATTTTTCTTGTCTTTAATTAATAGTAGCGCCATTAATTCATGAATACAACTTTATTTTTATATTTCGAGTTAAAAAGATTTTTTGGTTGAAATATTTTTTTAATTCGCCTTGGCTATTGTTATTTGTTTATTCTCTCTTCACAAACACCAAATAGGTAATTATATGTGAAATGTTAAACAACACCAAAGTATGTGACAATATCACAGATATTTCAATATCATAAAGGTTTGCATCTTCATACAGCAATAATATGCGCCTAAACTCACCAAATTTGGTGTTAAATAGGTCAGGAACTATGTACATGGACAGTACATAATTGCAGACACTGAGTATATCAGTAAAGGGCGCAGGGCTTCCGTTGTTAAAGTAGAAGAGATTAGATGAGAGGTGTATTTGGAAACCCTTTATTAAAGCTATTGATCGGACCACAATCGGAATATATTCGGCTATTTAAAAACAGCCGGGGTATCTTCTAGTACTCAAAGAACACACATAGTGGTTTACCAACATTGATCTCTTAGATACTACCAAGGGATATCTTCCATTGCTTTCAATTTAATTTTCGTTACCAAATAATGGAGGTATTCTCAAGGTGAGGCCTCCTCACCATAGATGTATAAAGCGCTCTGGTTGTTTTCTCATTCAAACTTTGCTATTATGTATTACAAATCCAAGTACTTTGTATGTTTGTTCATCAAGTAGTTGAAATAGGAATTGTATTTAAAGTTGTCTTGAAAGATCACCCCCAGATCTACCACCCCATTACACCTCATAACCTTACAATTTCTAATGTAATAGTCATCTATAATTACATTGATTTTTTGGGAGAAGGAAACAACACAACAATTTAGGATCTTAACAAATATTTTGTTGTCTCTAAACCAGTTTAGCGTCAAGTTCAAGTCATTTTGAAATGCAATAATATCATGTATGCCATTAATAGATTTAAACAATTTGAAATCATCAGCAAATAACAACCCAACGCAAGTCCTCAGGCTATCAGGTAAGTTATTAATTAAAATCAAAAACAAGAGAGGACTCAAGGTGCTACCCTGTGTTTACCGTTTATATTAACCTTACATTAACCTTCATTGAAAACTTGTATATACAGACAATAAAATAATGTTGATAACTCAGATAATATCACGTTAGTTGTGGATATCCTGATTTTTCTAATATCAACGTCAGCGTTTAACACGGTCTCAAATTTTCCAGGTCACTTTAAACATCCGCCGGGAAAATCCCTTGTTGTGGAAGGTCAAAGCAGACTTTTTTTATTGTTCGGTATTAATATTTTTGGAAACTCTTATTATTTCAAGACACTTCGTAGAATATTTCATTATAATTGACGCCGAATCAAAAGATACGTCTCGCAACAGTTACAAATCACTGAGTTTATTTATTGTTGGTACACTAGCAATTAGCCTCTTTTTTCGAGTAAGGTTACGCCGGATTATTTGACTTGATATTAATGTATGGCTTCTGATTAAAGTCGTTGTTTATTTGGATTTTGAAAATTTCGATAACCTCTAACGTGATCATATTAAAGGTAACGTTGGATTGAATAATTGTTGAATTTTCATATGGCAGGGCGTGACGAAAACAATAATTTATTTTCGATACAATTAATAGTTTCCACAAGTCATGTTTCGGCATATTTGAATTTAATTTTAGTGACAGGTATAAGAATTTGAAACTTGTAACGCTGGCTTATTTCCAATGAGTCAAGGGTTCGGATTTGGAAGAATGTCTGCACAACATAAATGTTATTTTGTTTTTGTTGTATTTTTACAGATGTAGAAGAAAAATGCAGTTAAAATTATTTTATCAAGGATTTTGGTCGAAATTTAGCTACAAATCTAATGAATACATTTTTTTAAACAAAGTAACTTAACTAAAAAGCATGAAATATTTGTTTAATGCAACAATTAAATCACCAACTATTTAATTGTTGGAGGAAAAATCTTTGTTTGCTTTTTAGTTACAGGTTTCAAATCTAATTAACTTTGTCGATATTGCCTAAAATAAGGTATTTTACTATTAAGCAACAATTATTATTGTGACCAATCTCGTTTACTGTTGAATGAGTAGAGTTCTAAATATGAATATGTATAAAGAATGTTTTGCATATGATTCCAATTTAACTGGGTCCACTGTATTGTAAACATTTTGACTATGATCATTTTTTTAGCTCTATTCATCACACGTTTTGATTTAATTACATTTACATTCATTAATAGTTTCTGCACCGCAAAAATTTATAATAAATAATTATACAATTTTTAGTGATATAGCATAATTGGATGCAGTTTTCATATCTAATAAACTTTGATAACAATTTGAGTTATTATTAAAAATAAAGACACTTAATCAATTTTTTTTAGTTTAACAAACCTAGTATACGTTTGAAAAAGTGACAAGAATATTTTCCACACAATTTTTACTTATAACATCATTTGTTTGGTTTTCCTTCAACATAAGTCGTTTTATTTCGATTGTGGTGTTATTGGCCAAAAAAACATAAAAGTAATAACATAATTAGATGCATTTTAATAAATCTAATTACTTCTGTTTGATAACAATTTTAGATAGTATCAAAAATAAAGATCTTTCACTTTTAAGAAAAAATCATATTTGCTGACAAACGTCGTAAACACTTGAACAAGTGGCATGTAATGACTACAGTGTACGTATTAGAACATGCAAATCCTTTTAGGAGGAAAAATTTTTTCATTTAATATGATTCATAAGAAAATTTTTAGTTAGTTTGCAACTTATGAGGACACACTATATATAGGGACCAATTGAGAATCTCCATCTTGAAGTTGATTTATTTTCAATTTATTGTACTCCAGCCTCTGACAGAAACATTTCCATATTTTAATACCATCAACGACACCAAAGCTTACTATACATATAGGAAAGTCGGTTAAACAAGTTTTTGTCAGTTTTCTTAAAAACATTATAAGGTATGTATTTGAAACAATATTGGACCACTTCGGGATCTCCCGTAACAGGAACCAGTTTAAACGGTCTAAAGTGGATGTCCCTTCTATCTTCTTGCTCCAACCATGGCGGCTCCATCCCAGCTTTCTCAACATTCTTTATGTTATTGTTATTTTTCGGTAATCTATATTTCATGAGTTTGTTAAATTTCCGCGAATATTATAATGTTATTACGTGTATTAAATGCAAAATATAGAATTGTTGTTGTTTCTAATGCATCATGTAATATATTGAATCAAAGGGCCTACTATGACGAATACAAATATATATTTTCATATTTTTAAAATAAATTATTTAAAAGATATTAACAAAAATATTTACAAAAAATTACCCATTCTCCCTCTTATCTCCGAAACTATTAAAAGTCAAATTAATTAAAATTTGTATATACGGCCTCCCCTGCAATTTTGGGGGGCATACTGCAGAATTAAATGGAAAATGGAAAATTACAATTTTTTATAATACGTAATGTAATCTTTTGATGAATTTAAACAAATTCTTTCATGTATTGAAAAAAAGTAGAGGGGTCTCACTTAGTATAAATTTTGGGGGACAAATTATAAAATTAAACGTAAAATGAAATAATTTGGTCAAGTGCGAGTTGGACTCGCATACTTAGGGTTCCGTACCACCTTCAAGATTCGAATATTCCAGTTTCAGACAAGCAGGGAATGAGTGCATTTTCTTATACTTACCCTTATATCTTTTAAAGGAAGCGTTTTAAATTTATAATAAATATACACTTTGATTTTCCAAACATAAACTTTATATTTTATCTGCTTTAGGATTCGCTTGATTTTTATCACAATACATATGTATTTAATTTTCTAATTTGGCCCCCAAAAAGTAACATTAGAGTTTTATTTTACTAATAAACTTTCAGAAATGCCTTTTATAATCTACTGTCTGAGTTTTGAGGCTCTGTAGATTGGAAGAAAAACTGCAAAATAGGTCAAAGTTTAAATTATAAATTATTAAATCTGTTATTCAAATTATTTAAAAATATAAATAAAATATATTTTTCAAATTTTAAATAGTGTAGTTTCTAAAATGGGAATTAAGTCGATGTTTAATATTTTTAATATCTTTTATACAAATGATTTAAAAATATGTTATATTTGTAATTCACATAATGAGCCTTTTATCTGATATTACATGATGCGTTTGAAAATTGAATATTTATTTTCCATTTAATTGTATAATTTGTCCCTAAAATTACTATGGGGGTTTTCTAGTAATTTATTTTCCGTTTAATTCTATTATTTGGAGGCCAAATAATAGAATTAGGGATTTTTTTCATAAACAAAACATAAACAAAGAAAAAATTGAGGTCTTAGAGTTTCGGGTATAACGGGGAGAATGAGTAATTTTTTTTAACATGTTTTAAAATATTCATTTTAAAAAAATTATAAAAATATATGATATATTACATGACCCGTTAGAAAAAATTATAATTTTTTATTTTCCATTTAATTCTATAATTTGCCCCCCAAAATGAATATTAGGGGTTTCTTCTTATTTTTCCAGTAAAGTTCAGGTGAGGGGCTATACCTCCATTGTTTTTTCAAAATTTTCCAGCTCATGGTTTCGGAGATAGGGGGGGGATGGGTAATTTTTTTATATTTTTGTTAATATCTTTTAATTAATTTATTTTAAAAATATGAAAAAATATTTTTGTTTTCGTCATAATGAGCCCTTTCATTTGATATATAACATGATGGGTTAGAAACAATTTTAATTTTAATTTTGCATTTAATTCTATAATTTGCCCCCCCTCCCCAAAATAAATATTGGGTGTTTCTCCTTAATTTTCCAGAAAAGTTCCGGTGAGGGGCTATACCTCCATTTTTTTTCAAAATTTTCCAGCTTATGGTTTCGGAGATAAGGGTGAATGGGTAAAATTTTTAATATTTTTGTTAATATCTTTTAATTAATTTATTTTAAAAATATGAAAAAAAATATATATTTATTTTCGTCGTAATGAGCCCTCTCATTTGATATATAACATGATGGGTTAGAAACAATTTTAATTTTATATTTTCCATTTAATTCTGTAATTGCCCCCCCAAAATTAAAAGTAGAGGTTTCTCCTTATTTTTCCAGTAAACTTCAGGTCAGAACCTATAAATCTATTTTTTTTACTTTTCGTTTTATAGTTTCGGAGATAAGGTGGGGGAGATGGGTAAATTTTGGTATATTTTCGTTAATATCTTTTTAAATATGTTTTTTTTAATGCGAAAAAAATATATTTGTCTTCCTCAGAATGAGACCTTTCATTTGATATATTACATGATGCGTTTGAAATTTTTTTCATTTTTAAATTCTTTTTTAATTCTATAATTTGCCCCCCAAAATTAATATTAGTGGTTTCTCCTTAATTTTCCTGTAAAGTTCGGGCAACGCTCTATATTTCCTATTTTTTTCAAAATTTTAGGCTCAGTAGTTTAGGAGATCAGGGGGGGAACGATCGATTTTTTTAGTTTTTCCCTCAGAAGTACCCCTGAAATCAAATTTTTTTCTTTTACGATATGTACTCCTGATCGGGTCACCAAACTATACATTGATACCAAATTTCAACCTCTTCCGTCCAGTAGTTTAGGAGAAAATGGCTGTGATGTGACAGAGGCAGAAATCCTGAGTGATATTATAAGGGTATCCCTATATTGTATACACGGAACCCTAAAAATAACTTTTTTAAACGCACCATGCAGAATATCAAATGAAGGGACTTATTATGAGGAATACAAATGTTTTTTTTTCATATTTTTTAAATAAATTGTTTAAAAGATATTAACAAAAATATATATTTATAATAGCCAATACCCTCTTTATTTACAAAACCAGAAGAGCTAAAATTTTGAAAAAATAAAGTGTATAGGGCATCTTTGAAGTTTATAGGAAAAGTAATTATTAACAATAATTTAGGAGGACAAATTATGGAATTAAATGGAAAATAATAAATAATATATTTTTTCAAATGCATTATGTAATACATCAACTGAAAGGGCTCATTATAAGTACTAAAAAAAAATTTGTTTCGTATTTTTAAAACCATTTGTTTAAAAGATATGAAAATAAAAAAAATCACTTATTACACCCTTCAACTCAAAAACTACACGACCTAAAATTTAAAAAAATATATAAATATAGAGCTTTGCTTTAACTTCACAGTTCTGATATTAAGCCTGGGAGGCAAATTACAGAATTAAATGTAAAATTTAAAAAATATAATATATCAATGGAGGAATGGGGAACTCAAGTATACTTTTTTCATATATTTATAAAATAATTTGTTAAAAATTTATTAAAAAAGTGTATAAAATTCAACCCATTAAGAAAAGTAAAATACAAATTCTAACAATAATTTCTAAACTGAAATGGAAAATAAAATTTTGTTTTTAAAGTGCGTATGTATATTCAAATATAGTTTATTTGTATTTTTAAAATAATTGGTTTAAAAGATTTAATAATTTATTATTAAAAATTTGACCTGTTCTCCGGTTTATCTTCCAAACTACTGAACCTAAAATTCAGGCAAAATATCATATAGGGCTTCTGTGAAAGTTTATTGATAAAATAAAATTGTAATCTTAATTTTGAGGGCCAAATTAGAATTTTAAATAAATATTTTTATCAAAATCTAGCGAACCGTATGGCAGGCGAAATAAAAAGTGTATATTTTTTATAAATTTAAAACACTTAGTTTAAAAGTTATTAAAAAAAATATAAGAAAATCCAGTCATTCCCTGATTGCCTGGAACTGGAATATTAGAAAAATATGTACTTAATTCACTTTTATTATATAAAATAACCAAGGTGGTACGTAACCCTTAGTATGCGAGTCGAACTCGCATCCGACCAAATTATTTATTTACTGATTGTCTACATTTGCAAGTTTTCCCCATCTAAACAATTTTGAATCCGACACAAATTTAAGATTGCTGTCTAAAAAATCTAAACGAACTAATACTGCTTTCTATGTAAGTGGAGTAAAATAAAACGAACTAATTTTATTTAGTTACAGATAAAAAACCTGAAGGTCTGGAACGTTCTTTTCAATTGCACACGATTTCATTCATAAGACTAATTTGATGCCATTCCGGTGATCTTAATGGAATCTTTCCCGTGTTTAACATAAGACAGAGCTCTACCCACTATCGTGGAAAAATCTCTAAGCCCTTCGCAAGATGTAGTCCCAAGCCTCTAATAAATTAGCTTAAAAAGATATATTGCGGGTCATAAGAAAGTGTTTTCTTTGCTTTCCTGGTCAAATCATGACCCAAAGGTTGTTGAACTTTTAGTAGGGAAGCGTACAAATTTTGCCGATATATTTTTTCAACACAGTGTGGAACAGCCAAAAGGAATAAATTCGATATCGAATAAAGGAAGGCTTGTAGGGAAAAAAGTTTGGACACGTCATGTGACAGTGGCCAATACCAACTTCTTATTTTAAATAATATACAGGTGCTTGGTATATTATCTATTTTTTGATTCTCCAGAAAATTGTAGACATAGTTCATGTACACTGTCCTGCACCTATCTTCAACTGTTTCTGGAATATTAAGTGTTGTCAGATTTATTACAAAAATTTTCCATCTGTATCCCAAGGAACAATTAGCAAAAAAGAAAAGCAGTTTCGCGAGCTTGGTCATGTTAGAGATATAAAAAAAGTAACTGCCAATGTTCTAAGTTATAATACGAAATTGGATATTATGCCTAAGTTTCAAGAAAACTCACAGAATTCTGGTCGAAAAGCAGCCCCACTGATCAACATTTGCCACACATCAATTTCTCGAGTATTAAAGGAAACTAAAATGCATCATTATAAACCGATGCCTACTCAGAAGCTCATGGAAGACGATTTCAATATGAGAACGTGTTTCTTTGAACAAATGATTGTAAGGTGAGGATGGTAAGATCCAATTAGAAGATATTTTGTTTTCTGATGAGAGCACATTTACACTTCACGGTCATGTTAATCGTCAATATTGCCGCTATTGATCTAATGAGAATCCTAACTGGATGACAGAAACATACGCAATATCCTGAAAAAGTTAATGTTTGCGCAGGATTTCTTTGAAATCATATCGTAGGTCCCTTTTTCATTAATGGCAATTTGAATGGAGATAAATATTTAGAACTGCTACAAAATAATGTCGTGCCAACTTTGACAAACTTATATCCTGATCCAGTAAACCCACAAGTTCCTGCCAATACAATATGGTTTCAGCAAGATAGAGCATCGCCCCATTACAAAATCAATGTCGGGCAGTACCGCCAAATTTTTCCAAATCGCTGGAATGGGAGGCGCGGATCAATAGAATGGCCAGCACGATCTCCTGATTTGTCGCCATTGGACTACTTTTTGTAGGGATATGTCAAAAGTACGGTATACAAAACTAAACCCCTCAACTTAGATGACCTAAAAAGATAAATCACGCTTGCGATTAGATCAGTCACTCCTGAGATGTTGAGTAATGTTATAAACCAGATTAATTTTTTGTTTTTTTATACTTATTAGGTTTTTAGTGTAACGTAGGGATTTTGTGAAATAAATAATTTCCTTTTTTTAAAGTAAATTTTTATAATAAATCTGAAAATACATTTAAAATAAGAAATGTGGTATTGGCCACCCATATGAAACACCCTATATATATTTTTTGTTGAAAATACAGATAGATGTGTCCAAGCGTTTTTCCCAACACGCCCTCCTTTATTTATTATCGAATTTATTCCATTTGGCTGTTTCACACTGTATATCTTTTTTTGAGAACTATCACACTGAGGCATTATGGTGAAATTACGTTTTGTCAAACATAATCCACATTACAGAATAATTTTTAATTTAGATATAACAGTACAAGTTCAGAAACTAAACTGGGTCAGCAAAAAATTATAAATGGGATTGCAAAGACCTTCAAAAAGCAACCTTTTGATCTCTTTTACGTCCAAACTATGAAACAGAAATATCTGGCAGAACAACAGTTAATTATTACGTCACGCTTTTGATGTTTCCATACAATGAATGTGGGATGCTGGGACTTCACTGAGAAAAAAGCTCAAAGAAAGTTCATAAGGTTAACATGTGCCATTTCATTGGCTTTTTTATATCGCAAATATATTATAAAAGAGAACAACTTCTTTCCATAATTTCATATAGCAGCTAAAACAAAGGTGTCCCCTTATACACCCAAGAAGGCTCATTAAATGAGAACTTCCGCCAACTGACATTCGACACCGATATGTCTCCACACATTAATTAATATTATCCATAAAGTCCAGTAAATAAATAAAAATAATAGTGTATTAAAAAAACATGTTTCCACTAGTTTTTGAAAAATTAGTAAATTAGTAGAAATAAAATTTGTTGAATAACTTGATACGTTTATTTTTACATAATTTACAAGGTTGTCAGTTCTACCTGTTTGTATTTTTATTTCGGCCAACTGGAATTGCTTTTGAGGTCACTCAAAATCTTACTATCATTATTTAATAGAACATTTTTAATTATCCCAGTTTCACAGGTGTTTTAACTCTAGCGATAAAATCTGTGGGGCATATGTTGGTAACTTATTTTACATTTTCTACAAAAATGTTGACACTTATATACAAATTCTGCCCTTTGTTGAACTATAAAATATCTACGACAATGTACTACTCGGTACTGAATTAATTTATTACTATTAAATTAAAAAATAACGTTTATATATATTTTTTTCATTTACAAACTGATTTACAAATCACCACTAGGTGATATTTGGCGTCTGTTATCTGTGTTCTGTGATTAACTATGGCACCGTACAATGTTTTAGTTATTTTATTAAAACCGTTGATCTTGACAATATTGATTAAATAATATAAAAACAAAATATATCAAAAACAAATAGTATACTATACGCCTCTTAGCCAGATCATCGAAAAAATATAATCGAAATTGATTACCTCTGCAAGGTTTCCAATATTGTACGAGCGTGGTCCCAGAAGTACCTGGCCCAACCTAGAGGTGGCGGTAGCTGTTTGATAAATAGCAGTGTCACGAAGTTTCCTCGAACTTCCATCATCTTGAAATGGTTGATCTCACACGAGACGATGGAAGTCCAAGGGCAGCGTTTCAAATTTAAAGAAGTCACATTGTTTAGTATTTCTTTGGCAGCCATCAATAGTGAACATTTTCAGTGAATTTGTGAAAATGAAGACAATTGGTATTGTATCACATGATTAGTAAATAATTAGTTTTGCTTTTGATTTCAGTTCAGAAAATTTGTTTCACAAGCATATCCATGTTCCCAGGGCACCGAGTAAATGCAGTGTGTTTAGTATTATAGATTTATGTCAAGTGTTAGTCCCAAGAGTTCAATCTCCGGATAAGGTAATCCAGTGTCTTCGCTGTTTAATAACACACAAGCTTTCATTAATTTTTTGTGAGATTTTAATTTAATAATAATGTATTATTGTCATTATCGAAATTTTATGCATGTCTATTATTCCCACTTCGGGAACCCTTGACATTTTACCGATATAATTTTAACGTTAAGAATAGTGTAAAATATTGGCGATTTTTTTAATTTCAAGTGGAATTTTGAGATATTCTTTGAATATTATAAATACTGTCACAATACTAGTTGAATTTTAGTATTTTCTTAACAACATACTCAGATATTTTCGTTATAAAAATATTTAAAAATGGGCAGTCTTGTGTATGAGTATGATGCATTGAAAACGAGAATACACTCTTTCATTATTGTTTTAAGTAAAAAAACTTTTATGTGTAAAATCTAAGTTAAATTCGCTCCTGAGGCTTTATTCTCGAAATAAGGCAATGGGAATAAAATGCTTATATATAAACCTGCAATCGTATACTAAATTTGTTCTATTTTGAAAGCCAAATTGGTTCACCGTTTGTTCTCTCTTATACGACCTGAAAGAATACCGGTTAAATTTCATTTGTCAGTTTTCATTCTTCTGACGTCAGCAGTTTCGAAAATCCAGTCCCAGGACCTTAGAAATCAGGGGAGGAGCTCATAACGTCTAACAAACACGTCACAAAGGGATTCTGGTACCATTTTGTTAACCATCTTGTTAATAAGTCTAAACTAATTTTGTCTGCGGAGCCTTGTTCCAACTGAAGTTTTCTTATTAGGTACATCTTAGTACCACTCGTACTTGAAAGTGACTAAACAAAAAAATACTAATTTTTTTTTCATATTATCAATCCTAGAAATTTTTTTTTTTTGAAGTGTCACAGAGTTATAAAAAAATTAATTAATTACCAATGATTGCTCCCAAATTAAAAAATTCGTTTATTGTTTATTGCCAGACTTGCTCAAGAATGTTGAGACTCGCTAACCTGTTTGGATTCGGTCGTAGTACATATTACATATTTTGTTGGGTTCGTTGAAAATTATTTAACTTATGTCAAAAACACCAGTCAATAATTCACAAGTCATAAATTACTTCAAAACACCACCGTCAATTCACTTATTGTTACGTGAAAACTCGAAAATTTCCGTTTTTTTTCTTGCTTTTTGGCAATCAAGACCTTTCAGCTGTTTTCAAATAACTTCAGAAATATAGTAGCATTTTAATTCCAGTTTGGACCCCTCTTTGAAGTGGCGGCTACAAAATTCAATTTTTTAGCAATATATTTGGTTTCCTCTATATTACCTATTAATTTATTTGCATTACATTAGGTGTACAAAAAGAGTAAATCTTAGTTCAATATGTTTGTTGCTTCGATAAAGAATTAGCAGCCATATATTAAAGTGTCATCCGAAAGAAGGTTCGCGGGTGATCGTTTTATACAATAATGCTAATCAATTATATCAATAGTAAATAAAATCTGACACAGAATAGTTCTTGATCTATTAATATTTTATTTAAAAAATCTCTATAAGTTAGGTATATTAGTTGGATATACCTAACTGGCATTTATGCTTTTTATGTGATTTTCACTAGGTGTGCTATTATCACTTAAATTAGAGGTTTTTAATATATTGTTCAGTTTTTGTGTTCCTTACGGTTTTCACTTTGTTCTAAAGTTTTGTTTTACATCCACCTCGTTTAAAAAAAATATTTTTAATATTGTTAATTTGACCAAAATTCGATGTATCTTAGTCTCCAGTAAATTTTCTGCGAACAATTTCACAATTCATAAAGACATTAAACAATTATATTTTGACAACGTCAAAACCCAAACGATATTAATGATCATTTCCGAAAATTTTCTTAAATAAATACATATTTCTGTTTGAACTTGTCTTGTCCGTTACAAAATTTTCAGTCTGGTTTTTCAGAAATTCTTCACACATCATGATTTATTGACATTCCAATTCCAAATCGATTTATTAGCAATTGTTTACAGTTAAATGATTGCTTTTTATATTAACTAGACATCGTTATTGAGAAGCACGCCATCCCACACAACTAATTTTTTGAAACGAACTAAATGAATTGGTGTTTTTTTTTTCAGCTGTTAATAGAAATCTACAATGAGTAATATCAAATTAGTTTATCGTAACTGTATGTCTCAAGTTAATACGCAGCGTATCTGTTTGTAAGGTGCTGACCTCTACGACATTTTCTGTCGAATATTAAATGTAATTTATATTATTTTAACTTGTCAGATCTACGAATTTGTATAAATGAAGCACTATGATACATTAGGTCATTTGAATTCTTACCTGTTACTCTTCTTATTATTTTGTGAAGGATGGTTATAGCCACTTATTGTTTAACTTTTTGTGTGATGGGAATAACTATAACACTTCAGAGATAAATCGGTGTTTTTAAAAATTAACAAACGTTTCAAACTCTTGGTCAAGCCATGAAACGTTTGGAAGTTTCGAAATATAGCTACTTTTCCCGATGGTGTAGTGGTTATTCCAAAAATATGAATAGATAGATCAGGTTTCAAATACACAACCTGCACACGAGGGTTAAAAAAACATTAAAAAATGTCAATTTCAAAATTAATTGTTTTTGATAATAGATATTTCAGGCTGAGCTGATTTAAGGAAAATATTTGAAACCGAAGGCCTTTTCAAGTAACATTTTGTTTCAAAAATTCAAATTTCAAGAAGTTACCAACAAAATTCCTGCGAATCATTGCTCTATTATATATAGGGTGGGCCAATAGTGCGTGGTCGGAAGATTGGGGCTACACTAATATGTATTTTAAAAATATGCCGCCAGGATGAGGAGTAGTAAGAGATAGAAACTAAAAATACAGTTTTATTCATATTGAACTTACCTTTTTTAAAATAGAACACTCTGTATATATTATATTGTTAAATATTTGGATTCGTCTTTCAGTTTTACTAAGACTTTATTCATCATACATGTTACCTAAAATACATCGTTTGACGGTTTTCGATATTTTGTCAAAATGCTGACATCCTGAAACAGGTGAACATTAGAGATATGTGGTATCATAAAAGGCTTATTGGGGGAAACTATTGACAACCCACCATACTCACAACAACCAGAAGGACCATAATGAAGTGTCTTTATTGTGTTAGATATCGTCACTTCAATTTTGAAAAGTTTAACCATGGAAACTTGTTTTTTTTTTATGGAGCCCCCAATTTTTTTAGTGTTTAATTTTCTTTCGTCCGATATCTCGTTATGTGTAACTGTATCTAACAGTTTCTTCAGAAACCAAGAAATCAAAATAATTCATGCGATTTGTGTCAGTTCTTATTATTCAGAAAATATTTTTGATCTTAGAAGGCCGTGGCCTTTAATTTCCTTGGCATGTAATTTGAAATGGCATTCCCTTTCCAACGTTATATAGATAATCTATTTTAATTTCTAATACCTTCCGGCCATGGTGGTGATGTAGCTGACAAAAATATTTGTCAGAAATCAACTGATTTCCATACTCTAGAAGCTCGATGATAATTTTCTTGATAAATAAATCAATTATAATCATTTTTTTTAGATGTTTATCTGCTCATTTCTTATTGCTTTCTAATTTACCTCAATAAAGAACAACAATAATTTAATCAAACCATAATCAAATAATATTTTTATACGATCTTTTGAAAGAATATGGTTTATATGCGCCCTTACTAAAATCGATCAACGTATAAAAAAGCAGAAATTTCCCAGAACGCCGTCTCTAAGAAGTAACAATTAAGTATCGGGATCCATTTCATTAAGTCCGTACAAGTTGTTCAACCAAGCAGAAAAAAAGTGTTTGCACTTAGGGTTAATAGTCTCCAATTGATAAAAAAAACTTAATAACACTCAGATTTTGTAATGCAGTTAAATAAAATTAAAAAAACTACATAACCGCTTACATAAGTACCACATTAAAAACTAACTATATATATATATATATATATATATATATATGTTCTGAGAGGCTTCCGCGGTCATTATTATGAACTAAGCTAGGTTCCGGATGAGAACCGCGTCTGAATTTATTAAATACTCAACGTTTCGACTCCTGCTTTGGAGCCATTATCAAGAGACCAAAAATGAAAAAGAGTTTCAGAGTCTAGATCGAACTCGGGGCCTCAACCTGCCTACTCCCCAAGAGTCACTAGGTAACTGAACTGAAGGTAAATCTGCGCTGCTTCTTTTATTTATAGTTATCGGTCGATTAGGAGGGGATGTCGCGTGATGAAGGGGCTGTGCGGTGATTGGTTGGGTGTTGGTGGGCGTGTCTGGTCTGGTCTGGCTCCAAAGCAGGAGTCGAAACGTCGAGTATTTAATAAATTCAGAAGCGGTTCTCACCCGGAAACTGACTTAGTTCATATATATATATATATATATATATATATATATATATATATATATATATATACACTGAGGACGCGTGGGTTGGAACAAATAAATTTTGGACGGCGGTTTTTGTGATGATAAACTCATTCATACAGGGTGGGCCAGAAATAAATTGCGACTATCAACTTCATTTTTTCAAATGGTGTTTTTTATTTTACTTTTGACATCTGCATTTAATTCTAAGTATTTTTCATGTGCAAGGTCCTATACCGAAAATTAACAGTTATTTAAAAAATTATATTTCTTTATAATGTCAAGAAAACAACAGTAAAAATAAGGTGTTTGTTGGTTTGAACCTATTTATTTACGTCTGTTTTTTATGATTGTTAGCGGTATTTTAGTCGCATGAATAGAACATTTTTTTAATGCTGGAGATTCTAACACTTGTTTATTTCCATAGAAACTGTACTATAATTTTACTTCAAATAAGTAGTTGTCAAGTGCAGTTGCAAAGTTTCAAAGTATGGCGCGTTTAACTGAAAAGCAGCGAATAGAAATTCTGACGATGGTAGGATATGGCGACAGAACTCGAACACAAGCTGAAGTTTGCGAATTGTTTAATATGAAGTACCCGGAGCGGCCTATTACACGATCGGTAGTTGGTAAATTAGAAAAAAAGTTTCTAGAATTTGGCCACATAAGAGACAATTACAAACCCAAACGTTTTCCAAAAGATATACAATTAAATGTTTTGCTCGATTTACAAGAAAATCCTCACAAATCCACTAGACAAATAGCCGCAGAACAGCAAATAAGTAAATCTTCTGTTCTAAAATGCTTGCTTAGAACTAAGTGGCCCCCATACAAAGTTCATTTAGTTCAGGAACTTACTGAAGATGATTTGAACCGGTGAGTAGAATTTTGCGAAATAATGATGGATAGATGCAATGCCAACCCGCACTTTTCAAGTAAGATAGTTTTTTCCGACAAAGCAACATTTTGTTTAAATGGTTCAGTAAGCAGGCAAAATTTTTGATATTGGGCATCAGAAAACCCACATTGGATTATGGAAAGTCATACACAGTTTTCCAAGAAAGTTAACCTATGGGCCGGAATTGTGGGTCCTTTTTTATTGAGGGGACACTTAACTCGGAAACGTATTTAGACCTATTACAAAATGACATAATATCCTGTTCAATAGAACTTTACCCGAATGGTGAAAACCCCAATATATTGGCCGATTCGGTATTGTTTCAACAGGATGGAGCGGCTCCGCACAATTCGCGAACAGTACGTGATTATCTTGACAATATTATTTTCTCAAATAGATGTATCGGAAAGAGAGGTAATATCTAATGGCCAGCTAGGTCTCCAGATCTAAGCCCGTTAGATTTTTATCTTTGGGATTACGTGAAGTCGAAAGTTTTTTACGGTATTTGAATTATTAGAGTTAAACTTGCAATACCTGTAAGGGATGTAAGTGCGAGTAGACTGTAGACTTCTGTTTGAAATGAGGATAATGTTTTTGTTATTAAGGAAATAATGAATATATCGACTACATAACGCCACCAAACTAAAGGTTTATTCACTTTTATTAAGAAACTTTCTCTTAAATTTTTTCCATGAAAATTTGCAAGAAAGGCACTTATCAGAATATCAAACTTGCTAGTAAAGTACCAGTATATTTATGCTTACCTATTTCTTATCATCCTAAAAAAGTTAATGCCTTATTTCCGGCGTAAAAAAATGGAATTTTTTCCCACCCATATGATATTCGTTCAAAAGATGTCCTGAAAATAATATAATTACATATAAACGTTATAAATATGTCTGTAAGTTGAATATGTGACCTCGTTAGAAACGACGTAAAAATGACAAAATAGAAAAACTTGAAAAAGTTCAGACATTTGACTAAATATATTATTGTATATCAGGCAACGAAAGGACCTAAAATTTATCAGATAATGTGATAAAAATCTAAACCAAAATACGATGTAATAAATGTAAACTCCACGCCTTACGGCAAATCAGCAACAGAATATTGTTTTGACATCTTTCTTAAAATAATTTTGAACTGTATTATTAGAGAAATTTTTAGGGCCAATATTCGGAAGTCTGACACAAATATTCACAAGGAAATACAATTACAATATTTCTCAAATTTTTAATCATATTTTTAGATGCCATTAAGTTAAAAAATATAACTGTCAACAGTAACACAGTTCCTGTTTCGATACAAAATGAACACTCACAATTTTTTTATGAAAACCTCATGTTTAATCATATTTAACGTGCAAAAACTCACATATGACAATTTCCTTGAGATTTGACTTGATACACCTGTAGAATATGGCTAAGTATAGTTCAGTGAACTTTGTTGTGCAGCAAAATAAAAATGTTTTAAAAATACTTTGGCATTTACGTGAAAACCTTGCTGCCAAGACTAGAGTTAAAGGTACACATTATTATAAATATACAGGAATTCTTGACATATATAATAGTATTGTCCTTCTTTAAAACAGTCCTTAAGGAAGTTAGGAATCTTTCCAAAGACCTCTAAACCACCGTGTCATAACAATTGCCTTATTCGGAAGAAACTACTACTACTACCGTTACTATTTCTCTACTTACAAGCAAACATTCTAGTAAAACTCATGGATTTATAAGAAGAACAACTGCTTCAAAACATCATTTATTGGGAATACATCCAAACAAAACATCCTGTGAATTGTAGAGCTATAGAAACAATGAGGATATAAGTATTTTTAATAAAGGTAAACGTTTCGTGTATTCACAAATCCCCCTTTCTAAAAATTTGCCAATTCATTCAAAGAGGTCGTTGCTGCTAATACTAACATATGAGTTAAAAAAATATTGCAAACAGAAATTCATTGATGTATTATTTTTTTAATTTTCATCAACGTTTTCTGGTTTATTGTTGTTGGAGTACCAAGTTCGGCTACAACAACTCAACGTGTACTTTCATTTTCTTGTCACCATGCGTTCTAATACCTATGCACTTTTTCCGGTCTATTTCATGTTTAATAAAACACTGATCGCTTTGAAATCTTTTTGCGTATTTCAGGGGTTCAAATTAAACTTGCTTTCCAACAAATTTAAACATAAGCGCAAATTACAAATCGATAATTCACAATAAAACACAACAAACTATTCTCTGTCTCAAAATACTTCCTTCCGTCATTCTCGATTTTTCCAGTAAATTATTGCATGTTCTATGTCAGATGATCATCAGTTTCTTTAAAAATGGCAGCTTCAATTAATTTCTATAAAGATGAAAGACAGAAGTAGATCTTATCCTATTCCAAGATCATGCATCTAAGAATAAATCTTTACCAAAAATATTAGTATATAGATATATATCAATTACCTTCCACAACCCACTATTTTTTGGTAGATATTTGGACGATTTGTCTCTGAAAACCATATCTTTAGCAAGTGGGAAAACAATTTGGAATCTTTGAACTACTTATTTATTTATTTAAGCTTTATTGCCCAACAGTATTGTAATGTTTTTATGTTCACACTCGGGTTCAGTTCAGTTCTTGGATTTATTTAAAAACACAGTCCAACTCACTCTAATTTATTTCCACTACTTTAACACAATTTATATTCACAGAAGTACTTACAATTTATCTTTACTATACTAACGGCGGTCGAATACTGAATGAATACCATCGTCAGCTGTCTGTATTTATAAATTTCTCTCGGAATTCTCTAGTAAACCAACGAGCCATCGAGAAATGTGTTCCCGAAGCTTTGACAAAAGTAGACGAATTCCCATTAACGCTAGCGGTCGGCCTAGGGTCGATAGACAAACAATTTTTCGACTTCCCAGAAGTATAAACCATTAATATAGCAAGTATATATACAACGAATTAAAGAAACGCTATAACAATACAAATCTATCATAATAAACAAAACAAAAAAGAATAAGACAAAAAGGAAAACAATAATTCAATTAAGGTAAATATTTCAATATAATGACAAAAATGAATATCACATAGCTAGCAGATATTTTTGTAGAAATAACACATATTGTGTATAGTAGATTTGTGCAAAATGGCACGTAATATTAAGGTTTTTCTGTAGTTCCCTGTAGTGGATAGCTAATACACGTTTTGAACAACATATATTTCAGAAACCTTTTGTGGATTATCTCAGTAGATATTTGTTGACAATTATTAAAAGTATGCCATATTATAGCTCAGCATTCAAGCCAAGAACGTACAAAAGTATAATACAATATTTTAAAATCTCTACATTCGAAAAACCTTAACAACTTCTTACAATGAACTTATACATTCGAATAGCATTAGATGTCATATGGTTGGTAAAAGTTTACATGGGAATTTAAAAAGAGTGTGTTTCCTGCTGAAACTGATAACTTTACAATTGTCAATGTTTTGTTGTAAGTTATTATGATTACACTACAGTTGAACAATATCTAAATTATTTTGCAAAATTTGGCACTATTAATGACTGGAAATATGTTTATATCATCTGAAAAAAAAAACAGTTTACCTGATATGAGGACATTACTTAAATAATTTAAAAGCAATGGAAATAGAAAGGTTTCCAAATTTGACCAATGCGGAACGCCAGATGTTGGAACGAAATAGAAAGAATTGTATTTACTATATGAAACAAACTGAGTTCTGTTTTTGAGATATGATTCCATAAAAGTTATGGCTTTGTTACTAATTCCGAAGCGGGACAGCTTATTAAATAAAATTGCATGATCAATTCTATTGAACGCTTTCGTAAAATCAGTATAACTTACATCAGCTTTCTTATCATCTAACACATCTGCAAGAAATTGTGAAACCCATGGATGTACCCGGTTATATAGAACAAGTTCAAACAGTTTCGCGAAATTGGATGTGACTTTATAATAAATTACTTGGGATTTATCTTCACTTTTCAGAATAGTTCTGACTAATTTTCTACATAGTAGGGCACATTTACATGTTTACCTATAGATTATGCCTATAATAACTTTAATGGTGTAGAAAGTGCACTGATGCAATCTTCAACAAGAAAATATGAAACTGTCTTGACCTGAGGAAATTGTGTTGTTTAATTTGTTAAGTGCTTTGAAAAATTGTATCTCAGATATGTTATCAAAATCGATATTATACAATAACATTAGATCATTCTCCAGTAGTACCTTATTTAATGATGTTGTTTTCTCACGTTCCTGTATAGTTTTCGCCTGCAATTACTTTCGGTCCATTTAGATGCACGTTTATCTTAAATTAAGTTTAGCTAAGAGTTAGCAAGACATTCGTTGATTGTTAGTGGGTATCAAGTTCGCCGGAACAGCCAGTTTAGATTAAAACACATTACTCTCTCCATGAATCATAACTATATTGAAGTAATCTTCGTTTGAGTAATTGCTCCGTGCAGGCATTCTTGGTAATTTTGAAAAACTCAGTGACATTTCGCAGCTGCCACTTATTTTTCTAGCGGCCACGGCTAACTTGATTTTTCCAAGCAAAGTTGATATCAGCTGAACAATGGCGGATCCAGGGCGGTGGCTAAAGCCCCCCACCAAAACATCACAGTGGTGTGCTTTTTTAGTATTTATCAAATCAACCTTTAATGACATCACCCCCCCCAAACTAGATCGAGCGACCCCAAATGACAATTCTGGATCCGCCCCTGGTGCGGAATAAGATCCCGACAAAAAAATTGGGAATTGACATTTGAAAATTTTGAGTTTTAAACATATTGTGAATGTCATTTTCACTATTATTTAAGAACATCCTGTAGAAAAAGGTGTTTACTGGCTTGAGTCTTTCAATAAGACATGCCCAAAAACCGTTATAAAATACATGGTAATTTGTAAAAATTGATAACTGGATCTGTCATTTTTGACTTTAAAATGCAAATATCTTGAGAATGATTAAATTTAGAGATAACATGTGGTTCATAAATTTATCTAGAATTTAACGTAGCATCGAAATATCCAATAATATACAGGGTGTTCTATTTGATATAAGAAAGTTGTTGTCTACTTCCGGTATAACCGGAAGTGCCACAGTTCTAAAAATATCTTAGTCACATAGAACCAATCGGCTTAACTCTGTTGCGAAATTTTCAGAATTTTATTATCAATATTTTTTGAGTTACAGGTATCTTCGTAGGATAGATACCCTGTATTTCAACAGCTATTTTGAAGAATAGTCTGGAGATCCATGGATATTTAAAAAATGTCTGCTTAAATGATGTTCCCATAATTAAATTTGTTATAATGAAAGTTGTTTCGTTATATTGCCAGACTATTAAATAGGTTAAGTAGTTTTATTATAATTAAACACATTTTATATTTTAATTAAATAGTAACTTACACGTCATACGTTTCTTTGCAATTATATGTAAATTAAGAACAAAATAGTGACAATTATTTTAATCCTCCTGCTTTCGCTTCCAGGGTTCAGTCTTAAATTACCGCCGCTCTTTTTTTAATTGAAATAATTATTTAAGAATGCCACTGCCAGTGTACCGTCCAAATTGGACACCTGTGTGACAAAGGACGTTTGACTTTTTGACGTCAGCGCCATTTTTGAAAATTCTACTTTTTCCATATTCTTATATGTCCCGAAAATTATTAATAAACTGACACAAGCGTACATATTTAAGACGCCTTTCCAGAAGGATGCTATTTTTCAGTTTTATAAGTCATGTGAATTCCTTGGCTTTCGCATGTCCACAAGATTATTTCAACTTGGGAATGTAACACTGAAAATTCTACTGTCAACACGCGATTGAATTATTATAACCCCTCAAATAGGCCAGTTTGTCAAGAAATTTTTTAAAACTCCCACTGCAAACACTGTTTACGATATATTCACGGCACCAGGATATAATTTTAGAGTGCGAGAGTGTCCCCGCGGAGACTTTCTCAGTAATTTTCGACATTTTCTCAACGTGAATAAGTCAACAATCGGGAATATACTTTGCTAAATATAACGTCACACGTTTATTATGAAACACGTTATTGTATTCGTAGTTTCGGGAAAGCCTTCGGTTTAAGAAATTCCTGAAGAATGAAAAATGCGTAATGGCATTCGTTCGCCGAAAGTTCTATTGACAAGTTTTGCCGAAAAACTAATGTCATGCTCATTCATATATTGATTTTCTTTGAACATATTGGAAATGGTTACGTCGCAACTATACGTATAGTACGAATTCCGCTTAAGTTAATATTTTAAATCATGGTTAAGTGTACCCAAAAAGGATTAATATTCTAATTTTAAACCTTTCACCACAAAATGGCAAATAGAGGATTACCTATCTACCTGCTGATAACAGTCAAAAGAAAAAACAAATATCTGAAAAAATACTGGGTTAAAAAAATAAATTAGTAAACATAACTAATACTGAAGAGGTCTAATTGTGAGCCATATACTCATAGTAGTCTTTTAATTGTTTAATAATCATTATGATATTTTTCACAGTAAATATAAAACACTAGACCCCCTCTATGATTTTGAGTTGGTGTTATATGAGGCAAGGCCGTAGCTAGCTGGGAGGGTTCGGGGGTTCAAATCCCCCCCCCGGAATTTGGGATTGAAGACTCAATTTTAACGATTTAACAATTTTTTTTCATAAAAATATATTTTTTATTCTACACATTACTTATATACTGGAGGTACATGATTAGAAAAATAACTTTTTCGGTCCTAGTCAATCCGTCCATCATCCAAAAAACTTCCTTGAGGAATCAACCCCCCCACCCCCGAATTTTTTTTCTAGTTACGGCCTTGAATGAGGAGCCTTATATGAACACCCAGATAGAGAACAGTTTTTTATCTTTTCAAATGACAACTGTCAAATGTTTATCGTCTATCTTTTAATTTGAGCGACAAAGCGTTTTATCTTTCTTCATTAGATGACACACAAGAATACAATTTCCCACTGCAGATTCAACTTTGTCTGCCTCTTTGGTAGTAATCTCCACAAGTTCAAGAGCCAGAAATATTATGGCAATCGTTTTACTGGTCTTTTGTGTTTTGATTTCGTACGAATGATCAACATTCGATACGATTTCCATCAGCTTATTCAATGTCTGTCTTCTCATGTTGGTCTAATAACTCTGTCAAACTGATATTTAATGGAAATGCTGTGGAACCTTTGGTGGGCCACAAACATAAAGTAGGTGACTTCTTTATGGCCACAAATATATGAAAACGTAGTTTTGTATCCTAACAAAACTTTATTGACAGTTATTTTTATGCGCTATTGTTAAGAATGTTTTCGTACTTTAGGAAAATGTCTTATAGCATTTGGAAATACTCTATATTGTTAATGACTAAATATGCTACAACTATCATACAGAAAATACTCTATATTGTTAACCACCTAACATTGACACATTGGAACAATTCTGAACGTACCCTAGAGTTGTGAGATTTGTGGTATTTTGTATTTTTGTGGTATAAATTTGACACTAATGACAATTTTGACCTAGATGATGACCAACGGCAAGTCGAAGTAGAAAATTAGAAAATGCGTAATAGCATTCGTTCGCCGAAAGTTCTATTGACAAGTTTTGCCGAAAAACTAATGTCATGCTCATTCAGATATTGATTTTCTTTGAACATATTACGTCGTAACTATACGTATAGTACGAATTCCGCTTAAGTTAATATTTTAAATCATGGTTAAGTGTACCCAAAAAGGATTAATATTCTAATTTTGAACCTTTCACCACAAAATGGCATAATTGATAAGTTTTATTAAAACGTTTCCTTTCAAAGACATTTCAGGAATCAACGGAAAAGTTGGTTTACCCATGACGCAAATAATCTTTTGAGAAAAACAGAACAAGAAGCTTTTGATTTCCATGAAATTCCGAGAGTCCATTTCCTGTACTCCCTGACCTACAACTGGAAATGGAGATTAGGCTTCTATCAAAGGCTTATCTGATAATTGCAGTTCATTCGCATTTGGGGTTTTAGAGATATTTTTTAATCCTCTACAACTATTCCGCTCATATTATGCAGATGGGTAGAGGAACTCACATCAAGCCATATTCATAATAAAAGATCCACCAAAACCAATGTTACCAGACGCCAAAGAAAGTAATATAAGTTAAAATAACAGTAGTATGAAACTAAACGTTAGCGTATCACTTCAAAAGTGAAAGAAAAGTTTGTTGTTTTTTTAGATGTAATGTTTATTTTTCAAAGGGTATTTTTTGTGAGTATTATGTATTTTGATATCAAGTATTATACGGGTCTTGTATAGTGCCCTATAGTGCCCTATATATATATATATACATATATATATATATATATATATATATATATATATATATAATTTCCTTAATATTTGTTAGTATTTAGTGGGAGTTGTATGTACTTACTAATATTTTATATTATTTATTAGCTCAGGTAATTTACGGAGAAAAAGACCTATTGGTGACAAAGTTAATAGTAAAACAAAACCGACATCAACATTTTTTATCAATGCGCTTTTGTTTTTTAACAAAAAAAACAGCGAAAAATTGGTAACAATTTAGTTTTTTTATCGTTTACACAAAATCCACCTATAAAACCGTGTTTGCTGCTATAGGGAATATTGAAGAGAAATGAAAAACCTACAAAATGAGCTACTATATGCTCAATTTCGTTGAATGGTTTCTTAGATAATGGAACCTTTACCCGACATCCCAAAAAAATAAATAATCGCTTACATATTTTTTTATTTTATAGCTGAAACATTCTTATTAACTGAAGCGATAGATCTTTTCATACACGATTCATGTCCTAAAAATAAATACTGTAGCCCCCGTAGTTTTTGCAAAATTTCAGTCAATCCTATGGAGGACATATTTTTTTGAACGGCCATATTACCTCACCGGATGACCCTATCATTATGAATAAACCACCGTTGGAAATCTATCTAACGTTTCCCAAATTTGAAGTATAAATACTTATAAGTATTGAAAATATTAGGCCATTCCTTAAAAAATTATTTGGACGAGTCCATTCAAAAAATTGCTAAGGGGTGGTACCTACTATATCCTTATAACTAATAATCTTAATGCAAATTTAAATTTTACGGAGACACATATTTATATTTCTTGCATAATCCTATGGATTTATGTAATAAATTTAGCAAAATGGAATACCTACACTCCATTTAGCCACAGATAAATCCATATTATGCAAGAAATATAAATATATGTCTGCTTAAAATTAAAATTTGCTTTAAGATTACTTATTATTAGAATATAGTTCCACCCCTTAGCAATTTTTCCAATGGACTAGCCCAAATATTTTATTACGGAATGGCCAAATATTTCCAATACTTATATGTATTTATACTTTAAATTTTAGAAAAGTGGGTCACTAGATAATTTATATTTAAAAACCAAACCCACTTCATATGACTTAAAATAATAATAAACATATTGAATTTTACTAATTTAATATGAATTTCTTTTCATAAATAAAAAAATGCACTCGTATATGTCACTTGTCCAAAAATAGAACACGTCAAAATTATATTTTAAAAAAGTGAAAATTTTTAAGCGTGAATTAAACTTTTTCGGTAACATCTATATTACATAGTGTATAATTTAAAAAAGTATGTGTTGTAATAAGTACTTAACATGACAGTTTTCCTCGGGGTCATAGTAAGTAAGTGCATGTCGATTGATTTTGATTTTATTTGATTAATATTGATTTTGAATTTATGATTAATTTTATTTTGTTGTGTCACTCTACTTTATCGAAGAAAAGTACCATCAGCCAGAACATACAAATCATGGCTATCAAATACATAAATGAGATCTTCTTTGGGCACAATCATAGGAAATCGTGTTCTGGAAAAGATCGAAAGACTTTTCAAATAAGAGAGTACCAGACCTCAAATTCTAATAGACAACTAAAACAGCATGTCTGAAATCAAAATGTTAAAGACATTGTTAGCATCAAATGGATATAACCACATCATAATACAGAAAACACTTAGAGGAAAAGCAAAACCGAAGATACAAAATTAAAACACTAAGAAAACTGGGCAGCTTTTCTAATTTTTCTACGAGGAACAATGGACAAAATCTGAAACATCCTAGCGAAACACAAAACAAAAGCACTTTCAAGATACATGGCAAGATTGAGGAAATCATTTCATCACCCAAGGAGAAAATTGCCTTTAAAGACCAGGATGTATATGAGATTCCGTGCAGAGATTACAATTACGCGTACAAGAAACTCTGCCTCTGGTCATAAAACGGTTCTAAAAATACAGGATTAGATAGTCTACTGTAGGCGTAGGGAGGAAGGTGTAAGGTTAAGATAAGCAAATAGTAAACAACAATTAAACGTTATAACTAGCAGCAACTCAAAAACTCAGGAACTTTTTAGTTGGGAACCAAACACCCCGGTTGATGAAGTTATACGAACAGAAATTATTTCAAAATTTGTGGAATGCTTATCGAACAGTAGGAACTGCTCTTTACAGTTTGAAGAAGCATCTCAACAGACAAGAATGGTCATTGAAGCAAGTGCAGTACCCATATTTATAAATTTGTTGAATAGTAACTATGAAGACCTTGTTGGGGCAGTCCGTAACAGTGAAGGAGAAACCTAGCGTGGAGGTTGCCAAATCTTTGCTGAGGAACATCTACCACCAGATTTTTCCAAACTGTCATCCTGTCTACTAATTTTAATCTAACTTCTTTTTTATAATGATCTTGACGTTTTATCAGATGGTCTCAATGAAAAAAAATTAGACATGAGTAGGCGCTGGTGTATGCAGAAGACTTGAGGAACTGCTAACTGCACAACAACCAAATCTAGTGTCTGCTGTACTAAGGGCCGTTTGTAATATAGTTACAGGAGATGATTTACAAACTCAAGTTATCCTAAACTATTCCATGTTTGCATCAACTTTTGTCTTCACCAAAATAGTGAGTTCGGTGGGAATGTTGTTGAACTATAAGTAACATTACTGCTGGGAATCGACACTAGATCCAGGCTGTAATTGATGCGAACAGATTCCCAGTCTTAATAAAAATTCTTAGCAAAGCAGATTTCAAACCTAGAAAAACATGCATAACACACTGTAAACAACAGTCTTCAAATATATTTCGTACAGATGACGATTTTAGCAAAACGTGAAAAATATAAAATAAGGTCAGTGAGGGAATCTATCCTAAAAAAATCGAAAAATAAACCACAACTAAACGACACGATTCTTAAGGCCTGACACCCAAGTGGAGAGTCGCACTGGCAGGATATTCTATTCCATTCCAATCCCCTGTCAAAACTGGAATATGTTCTCGAAGTCCAAATAATGATCAAAAGGCAAGAGTTCTCGTATCTGTCTGTCACTGATAAAATTACTATGCGAAAGTACCTGATGTGGGCAGATGTGACTGTGCCGAAACGTCGTCACATTACCATCGATCCCGGACGGGATCAGTTACCAACTACGCGGGTGAGTTCCTGGAAACCACCTAATACATTTAGGACCCGCAAAAACTTAAGGACATTTTATTGCATATGGTTGTTAGGGATAATTCAAAAGTGCCAATAAATGAACCTTTACCAGTATGCTGACGATGTATCCCACAAAAGTATTATATTAGAAATTTAATGGTTTTGGTATAGAATAGCAAGATTTCTATTAATAGCTTAGTAAATTCTTCGAGAAAAAAAAATTTGCACGCGTTTAACACCAGCCGCCAAAAAAATGAAGAAAAATAAATTTTCTGTTAATAAGTTTGAGTAGATTAAATATACGATGTTATTAAATACGCCAAGGAAATGACCTAAATACGCTACTATACGGCTAATTTGTGTCAAGAGTTTTTTAGATAAAGTCTCTGTGGCGTCGAAAAAATATGATCCATTTGTTATTTCAACAAGAAAAATCTGTTCGATGTCATGCTTTAATGAGTTAAAACAGTAGTAAATAATTTACTGAATGGATTTTTCAATTAGGTTATAACTGTTAAAATGAATATTTATTGATTTCAGTAATTCTATCGTAAAAGTAAACACTTCCTCGTTTATCCATATGGAGGCAAACGTTTGAAAACAAGTAAATTTTAAATAAATTAGATTTTAAAGCCATTGACAACGAAGTCAGAATCGACTTTGAAACGTTTGGTATTTTCTTTCGATATACAGTATTTCCTACCAACTAGGAGACTTATCACAATCGTGGGTTTGAAACAACTGTTGATTTACACGAAACGTCTTTATTTAGTCATAAGTTCAGAACTATAAACTACGTTTCTTAAACTATATCAACACTTCGATGTCACCTATTGCACTACACCTATTGCACGTCAGCCTATAAATACTACTGCAGTCACTTTCGTATCGTATTTTTCTAATGTGTATAATTTCTCTTTATCAAACATTCTGGAATTTTCGGTAATACTTTTGATCAGTAATCGTGCGTTCAAAAAATTTATTTAATCCGAATAGATAATTTTTGTTACAAGATTAATTTGGAGAAGAATTCAATTTTTAGTATAATATTAAATATTATAACCCCGCCTGCCATTTTAAGTCTGATCATCCCGATCAAATCATCCTCTACATAACAGTGAGCCAATCGATCTCAATGAACCGCCTTTATCTTAGAACTCAGATTCCGTCAAAGGCGATAAGCAAGGTCGTTAAGCTCTTCTAAGCTTTGGAGATTTGCCATTCCTCCTCTGAGGGTTGTATAACCAACCTTTATTTTGGAACCGCGCTGAATGTTCCTCCAAATCTTCCGTTCGCTGTTTGCTAATATCTGCGTCCGTGCTAGTGCGTTTGTAGCCAGTATTCTTTGTTTGGGTTGTTCGACATGATAATTAACTTCGTCAAAGCCCAAATTACACGGTAGTCTCCGCTTCCTTCCAGGCAGTACTCTGCCTAGAGTCAGTCTTGGGATGTTGTGGACGGCTGAACGATGGGCCTACAGGATAGTAAAGAGGGATATGCTTATTCCAATCACGCTGATTATATTATTGCTGATGACCTTGGATAGATGTTCCTGATAACGTATTTTGAAGCTAAGCCATAAAATGTGTTTATATCCACTTTTACAGTTCAGGAGCAAGTCTTCCATTATTTTGGCCTTCTCTTTTGTAACTTTGTACTTTGTTGATGATGATGAAAGGAATAGAAGGCTGAAATGCATCTGACCATGTTAGCAGATTGAGTTCAAGAGCTTTTTATAAAAGTTGACCCAGAATATTACGAGGTAGCACCTAAAGTGCGACTGACATTAACGATAAGATTGATGATTATTTGTTGAAATCATTTATATGTAAATCCACGCATTCCGTCGTAAGTAATGATGTAAACAATCCCGTTGAATTATTAAACAGCCTTAATCCAACTGATCTCCCTCCTCACGATCTAACCCTTAAGGTCACCAAGTTTTAAAGCTATAAAGATATTTAATGACACCAGACTTCACTAAAATATTGGGGTGTACTTAAAAGAGTGCTGTTTTTAGACCGTCAGCTGGTGGCAGATATTGGTCCACCATTCGGTTCTGCCTCGCTAAGGCCTGAGAATCGCGTGGCTAACACAAGATGATTTGCTCCGATTTTCTCGGTGCTGCCAAGCAGAAGAATGAAAGGTAATATCGAAAGTAGTCCACAATAAAATTCATAAAGTTTCCAAATGGCCAACTAGGATTAAGGGCAGGAATCGTTCAAGTTTATACAATATTTTCTCTTTTTTAATATTACTTGGTCATCCGCAAACCTTATGCTAATATTTTTGTGGACTACTGTCAATTTCTACTTTCATTCTTCCGCTTGGCAGAAGCAAGAGAATCGTGGCCATATTGTTACCTTACAGGGTATCAACCCTTTGGCTACGTGCGACACTTATGCCTACATGATTTTCGTGCTTGGTTGCATCATAGAATTAATTTAATCAACATGGCAGAGGAGAGAAAATCTAGTCAAAACATCTCTTTACTAGAAAATTGAAAACAAGGTTTTCGTATGTTAGCCACGCAGATCCATCAGAAATTTTGCTTCGTTGTCTTAAGTCACTTTGCAACTCTATTGGAGCCAGAAATGAGAAAATGGTGGACCAAAATCAGTCACCATCTGACAGTCTATTTCTTTCAGTCAATTCAGCAAGCATTCTGGTGATAATAATACTATACTTAAATATTAGATTACTTTAGTCAACTTAACTTAATATACATTAAACAGACATATTTATATTTCTCATGACTTTCTTTATGATATGTTGCGCTTGATTTTTTAACCGACTTCCAAAAAGGAGGAGGTTATCAATTCGTCGCGTATTTTTTTCGCTTTTTTTTGTATGTATGTTACTTGATTTTTTCTCCTGTTGTGCACCGATTTGAACGATTATGGTCTTGTTTAATAGAGTATATATACGGATTGGTGAAACTTGAAATTTGGGAAAAGAATTTTCTTTTGGTAAAATGATGAAATTTGTGAATGAACACGTGGGTGCGTGAAAATCGATCAACATATCTAACATATTGGTCGAATGAAAGGAAACGTTTTATAAAACCCTTTATCGATGTGTATAGTTTTTTAAAGTGTAATCTATTAAGGAAGATCTCTAGATGGTCTCATATACTTTTCTGTGACTTGCAAAATACAGTTTTGCAGAAAACGCCGAAAAATACAATATTATTATGAATAATTCCATCGAAGTGACTTAACCGGCATTTCCACATAAATATTTTAATTCCAACTAATAGTGCGGGAATTGCAGGCACTGGAAATTTTAACTGCGAATTTGAAAATTTTTCTATGTACATCCCAACCACATAGCTAGTATAGTATAGTATTTTCGGCCAAGCTCATTCTGTTTGTATTCCTGGCAAATACCCATTTAAAAAAAATTCAATTTTGGGAAGACGGTGCTTTTTGTCACCTACTCCCGGCCTAATATAAAATTCGTTGACAACACATGTCAAGCTCTAAACTGATATTTAGTGCGATTATATACAGGGTGTCTAGTTGTACCAAACAAAACCACAAAGTAAAGTGATAAAAACAATAACAATAGCACAGATGCATCGGTCGAATTTATATCTATATATAAAATAACTAATTTATCATTTATTAGTGCAAATTTCACAGCGGATTCAATTATACAGTAAACTTTTCCAGAAGTGTTTGTTCATCACGATAAGTTAAGAGCAATTACTCCTAATATTAAAAGTTCAATTTAATATGGAGTTTTGGGAAGTTTTGATAGACTGCCTTGATTGACTAACACAAGGTTTATATACACATACATACAGAGCAAATAATTATATAACGTAGTCATCAGTAGTTGAATATATATGATAGTGAAATATAGGGCGGAGTAGAATAATTAAATAGTGTTAAAATAAAGCTGTACCTATACGGTAGACCATTAGCAGTTGAATTTACAAGTTGCTTAGAATATAGGTTGGAATGAAATTACGGATATACAGGTTTATTACAAAAAGTTATATTTGGTGGCAATAAGTAGATTTATATCCTTTAGTACATAGCCGAAGTTGCAATTAGGGTGTAGAAGAGCTACTGTTTTACAGGGAGATAATAAAAAAGTTAAAGGAGTTGCATGTACATGATGGTTGCATATATACCATATCCTACGGAGTAGAATAATAGTAAAAAATGTAAACAGTAAAAGGTACT
Organism: Octodonta nipae; assembly: GCA_034190945.1. Lineage (NCBI taxonomy): Eukaryota > Metazoa > Arthropoda > Insecta > Coleoptera > Chrysomelidae > Octodonta > Octodonta nipae. The sequence continues at coordinate 19,673,586 of CM067218.1, read as the reverse complement.
GTTTACATTTTTTTTACTTTGAGTGGAGGTACCTAACAACATTGAATGCGTTATTTATTGTCTAGATTTGTACTTTGTTATAAATATTTTCAACTTTTTAGTTATACTTGGAAGTAGGTTATATTTTAACAAAAAAATTTTTGATTTTAGTTTTCAAATTTTCATTTCATCGATACCCCACAATAAACATTTCGGAAATAAAGGAGGATAATAGTCGATATTCGTAAATCGTAAATCGTTACCATAAACAGATCCCATGTCAAATGTTATCGAAAAATTTGGCATTTATCACAAAAACACTTCCTCTAAGACCGTTGGCCATAAAACGATAATTCCTGAAAACAAATGAAAACATTATTGTATTTTTAATTGCTATGACGTCGCCTAAATGAGTCTTCCCTCGAATGCATTCTCGATTAATCATCCAACGCGAGAATCTCGTTTCCAAGAAAACCACTTAAACGCCCGCGAAACTATTGTTGAGGTGTTCTCTGGTATTCGAGCCAAGATTGTGCTTTTAGATTTTGCTTAAAAATAAACGATCAACACACTCACACACATTTGGTGGGTGTGGAGAGTCGCTTCTGACAAATTAACTTATAAATCTCTAATCGTCGATGTTCTAACAGCTGTTAGCAGATTGGCCCCGGCCTTTATATCATAAATAGTATTAGGAATTCCCTTTGTTTCGCGTAGCATTTGTTTGAATAAATTTTTATGAATCCCTGAAGTTGAGTCGGTGTGGAAATTTTGTTATTAGAGCGTGGAGTCAAGGTCTCCAAACAAGCGACTGAGATCGTTGAATTGTTTTGCCACCATGTAATATAAACATACGGTATTATATTGGGGATTTTTACACATTCGAATGCAATCAATAGTAACAAAACACTTTTTATTGTTTTTCTTAGAAGTCGTTGTAGATAATACGTCTAATTTTTAAAACATTATGTACTGAGTTTCCATATTAAAGCTTACAAAGTGTCAAACTGGAATATGTATTTACAAAATATCTGTGGTGCAGATAACTGAACCCAGTTTGTGTTTGAGTACATATGCATGTTGGCAGCATAGGGATTCTGTACCTCGTTAAGGTGCGGCCTGCAGGGAAAAGCTGGGACGCTGGAACGCCAGAGTTAAATTATGCCACGTGGTACCATAGAGCTTGTACTTATGGAGGTAGCCTGCAATGCACAAATATCGTGCCAGGGCTAGAAAGAGAGGGCAATAGCGAGAGCAACAGGCTATTTCTCTCGATTAGGAACTATAACTACCAATATACGTTATATCTTTCGACTTTTTTAACCCCTTGAGACCTGATTTTTTTTAAGAGGAGAAAAAAATAATTATTGATATATTTTATTTAAGAATGACCATGTTATCAATATTAGTATGTTACATAGGGTTAATTTTGTTGTTTTTTTTTTATAGAAAAAATGTATGCATAATTATGCACAATATGTATCAATGGTAAATTTTTACAAAAAATAATATAATAATAACGAAACAACCACATATATATATATATATATATATATATATATATATATATAGTCTTTTACTAAATTTTGCCCAATTTTACTATATTATTCAGAAAAATAATATAGAATGAAATGTACTATATTTCCATTGCTAATAGCTAATTCAAATGTCGCGTTTTTTAATGATAACTGTAAGTTGGAACCCATCCACTACGCGGCGTGGAAAATTTTAGAACGAAATTAACAACAATAATCTCTTATGTTTTACGTTTGTCACACAAATAATTCACTCTTTTAGTAGATGTATTTACAATGAATTCACTATGCTTTGTGGTTTGCCAGTCGTCAACTTGTCATAGCATTTAAACGTCAACTGCCCATCGTTATTTGTTGCTGCTTGATTTTCGAGGTTTTGTAAGTTTGATCTTAAAATAAATAATATATGAAAAAATGAAGAGAAATTAATGTGTACTATTTTTTCTTAAATTTCCCAAAAGTACTATATTTTTGTAACTTAAAAATGTATATTCTATATTTTCTTCAAAAATAAGTGGCAACCCTAATGACAGAGCAGTTCCTTTCTTATTTAATATACATACAAAAATTGTAGGAGCATCGAACAATCAACCTCATTTTCAGGGTCGTATTTACGTAAAATAAAATAAAAACTATTTTTGAGAGATAATGTGCATAATTATGAACATTAACAAAAAAGCGGTCATCCGCCATTGATCAAGTAAAATTTTAGCAAAAATACTCATTTAAATCATTGTTTGGATCTTTCACCTAAACTATAATCACTTACGTCTCAAGTGTGTCATCGTTATAGCAGGTAACCATTGATAGGGCTGTATTTCCCCATTTCTGCTAGGATGGCAGCACTTGTATCGTTAACTGATGTAAAATATATTCATTATTATGCCCATTCAGTCCGAACGTCGTCAGATTAAACAAAAATTGAGTTTGATGAAACTGTTTTAATTATGCACCAAGGGCTTTAAGGGGTTAAAACATGTTGAACACTGAAATCAAAAATTTGATAAGTCCATTCAGTTGTATTTTCTATCCGGTAATTTGTGCAAATAAGGAGTTTCAATAGTCTTCCTTTTTATGCTAATAAACCATAAATTCTCCCTCATTGAAATGAAATTGCAAACGAGTTATATGAATCATACAGTGTGGATCAGCCAAATGATAAAAATTCGATAACGAATAAAGGAGGGCTTGTTGGGAAAAACGCTTGTTTTCGTCAAAACTCATAGCATTAGCATCTTGTTGTCTGCCTGCATGACAGTGGTCTTCAGTATCAGTGCTATTGTCGTTTGAATTTCGTCACTTGTACGTAATAATATCAGAAAAATGGTTCATTTAACAGAAATGCACCAAATAACCATTCTAAAAATGATTGGTTATGGAGATAACACACGGACACAAATGGAAGTTTCTCGCTTATTTCACGTAAATTTTCACAATTTGCCGCCCGTCTCCCCAGGAGCAATTAGCATAATAGAAAAGCTGTTTCGCGAGCTTGGTCATGTAAGACAGATAAAACAAGTAGTTGCCAATGCTCTAAGTGATAATACGAAATTGGATATTATGCTTGAGTCTCAAGGAAACCCACATAATTCTTGTAGAAAAGCAGCCCCACTGTTCAACGTTAGCCACACATCAATTTTTCGAGTATTAACGGAAAGTAAAATGCATCCCTATAAAAGGATGCCGATTCAGGAGCTCATGTCCATTAGTTGATAGTGGAAGCCCAATAATGTTCATTAGTAAGAATAACACAAACGAGAAACACAGGCAGGGAAATAACGAATGACGTATATTTCCTAATTTTGTTTTCATGTTCAGTCTGAAATGACTGCTGCTCTTTTTCAAATGTCAAAAACGTTGAAAATGTAAAAAATGTAAAAAAAATTATGCAATGTCAAAATTTGTACTAAATGTGAAAAATGTCAAATAACGTCAAAAAATGTAAAAAATTTCCACCAAAGTTTGAGAAGAGTGAGATACCTTGCAATATTAAAACAGTAACTTGCATATAACATCAAGCAGGTAGATTGATTAACCAAATCTAAGGTATCTCGTATGTAAAAACTAACCAAATAAAGTTTTAAGCTTCTATTTATCCTCCATTACCTGCTTTTTCTAAATAATTTGACTGCTCAAATTCGAAATAAACAATAAATTTTAAGTTAAACTTATTAACTGACTTTCAAAAATCAGAAGGTTATCAATTTGTCGGCAACTTTTTTTATGTTTGACCAGTGATTATTCAAAAACGGCTGGGGCAATTTTGGTGATTTCAACTGCATTAGATTAAAGAACATTACATAAACGTACCACACAATTGTCTATAAAATGTGACGGTTTTCCAGAAAATCAGAAAAAAAATTAATAAGGGACTAAATTTCAGTGAATTTCAATGTATCTTCACTGTTTTTTCTAAAACGGCTCAAGCAATTTGAATGTTACAAATTGTTTTCTACAAAGATATGATTCCGTATATTTTTCTATAACGTAAACATACCATTTTTCTAAAAATCGAAAAAATATGTGCAAAAAACTGTAAACATCCAATGTAAATGTCAAATTTGCATCATAAATATCTAGTTCAAGTGTCAAGATATGCCATGAAAGTATATCGTACAGGGTGTTTGTAATGGTTTTCATTTTGATTCATTTGAAGTGAGTGTCTTTCAGAGACGTTAGTTTATCGAAACGAAAATTTGTGGAAGATCAGCTCCATAAGCCTAGTGGCCCTTGACTATCAGATCTTTCATTCTTCATTTCCTCTTTTTTCGGTCCAACGCCTGCTTCCTCCAGATCCTTTACCACTTCCTCTAGCCATTTTTTCCTAGGTCTTCCTCTACTTCTTTTTGCTCCCTCACTTCCAAACAGTATTATTTTTACTCATCGTTTGTCGGGCATTCTTGCAATGTGTCATAACCATCTAGCTCTTTGTATTCTCACCTTCAGAACAATACTTGGTTTTTTGTATAACTCGTCAATTTCCTTATTTGTTCTTCTCCAATATTCGTCCTGGCACTTAGGTAGTTTCTTCAAAGAATTTTCTTAATATTTCGCGTTCCTAAATTTCTTCGTCATTGTCCAAGTCTCGCACGCATAGATGGCTGTGGGTCTTATTACTCTTTGAGACACCCTCAGTTTTGTTTCTCGTGTTATATTTGTAGCTCTTAAAGCCTTTGAACAGGTACCTACCGCCTTGCTTCCTCTAGCTAGTCGTTTTTCTATTTCTTTCTCTTCATTTCCATTACATGTTATTGTTACACCTAGGTATTCAAAATGATTTACTTTCTCTAATATGTGTATCCTGTTCCCATCGGCGTTAATAACTAGATTACTTGTGAAGCTGTCCTTCATGACCATATATTTAGATTTATTTTCATTTACTACAAAGCCGTATTTTATGGCTTTTGCTTCCAATTTGAACGTCTTAACAACATTTTTTTATAGCAAAGCTAATAAATGCATAATGTAAGGTTAAAACAAACAGTAATGTATCTCTAGTCTCACTATTTTGAACAAAGGCAAATTTTTCCAGACTTTTAAGTCAGGATAAATCCAGCTAATGCCTTTCGTCTGTGCCAGTTTAGAAAGACACTAAACGAATACCTTCTGTATCTTTAATCGCAAATTAACCGTCCACACACTTTACCAACTTTCGCCTTGACATATGGCATCACTTTGCCATTGCGCCCGATGCCTGAAAAGTGCACCGCTTCCACACAGACACACACAACTAGTTACAGCGACGCTTCACGCCGTCGCCATAGTAACCGAAGTTCATATAAACCGTGGCGTCGCGACGACGATTTCCATTCATTCGATAGCATCGCAACGAGAATTTTAGCGAATTCCAGTTATCTATATCTGTCTCTCGCCCTCTATCACTTTCTCTCTTGCATTCATTTCGTGGCTGTAATACAGTTCGAAAGTTACAGGTGGCTGAAAGTTGTTTTTTACGGGGCAATCAAGTCGGCGTTGGAGTCGAAAGTTTTTCGATTGTGAAAGTTTAGAAGCGCGCCGGAAAACTGTTCAAGATTCTGTTTTGTGCAGTGCCCACAGGGTTCTTCTCAAACGTCAGTGTGGTAAGTTTTACCAATAATTATTTAAAAATTGATTAAACCATATTGAAGAAGGTGAAACTAAAAATGATTTTTTTTAATTTTTTTTTGTGGTTTCAATGTCATTATTCTCATAGTTTCACTTTATCCAGTATTTAAGTTTAAGAATTTAACTTTTATCATCTCATGTAAAGTCTTTGTTAACTTTAAGAATCAGAAAAATTAATTAAACAGATTTTAAATCACATAATTTTAGAAGTTTGATATTTAATACTATTTAACAATATGTAACTTAAATTAAGTTAGGGCATTTTAAATTATTTTGTCAAAGCGTATTTTGCAAAATAAAATGCATCGTTTGGTTTTAATAAAATAGAATTAAAAAGAAAATTTGTTTTCATATTTTTCACAATCATCAGCTATCAAATTGTTAATAAAAATTCAAAATTGCATTTGTATTAAATTGATTTAATTTAAAGTTTTTTATATTTTTGCTATTTTTTGTCAAAATTTCGCTAATTTTAAAAAAGGAAAGAATTTAACAATGTGTCTCACAGATTTTTAGGAGTTTGTTTTCTGTTTGTTTATTATTATCGGAATATCTATCACTTAATGATTAACAATATTTGGATAAATAAATTTTATTTAATACATGACTGACAAATAATAATACAATTTTTACGATTTTTCCCTAATTTTTTTGTAATCGTCACACCGACATCACAAACAATATTTCCCAACATAAACTTTGACGTTATTTTATCTTACTTTATAAAATATACTTACAATACAAAAATATATATTAATCAATCACCATCATCAAGTTAATTATAATCAGTCCAAAGCATATCGAATTAAATTGATTAAATTTTTAATATTTTAATTTTATCATTTTTCAAATTTCTTTCGATTTTAGGATTTCAGACATTGTAAATCACATTAAGAAAATTTAATACATGACTGGCGAATAATTATTCAATTTTTCGGATATTTTCAGAAATTCTCTTAGTAAACCTCACCTCGACAACCGAAATTGACATTAGCATTGTTTTAATCTTTATATTAGCATCTTGAACTATATTTATAAAAAAAATGTCTTAATGTTATTTAACAATTTACTCAATTTATAAAATATTTTTACATTAAAAATGCATTACTGTATTTTCCAATCACCATACCAAAATATTCATAAGCAGTTAAAATTATATTTAAATTAGATTGATAATATATTTTTTAAATTTATGTTAAAATTATGAAATACAAATTTAATCATCAACAATACCTATAATAGTACGCTCTATTTAATACATGACGGGCAAATAATTTTACTATTTTTAAGATACGATTTCCAATTTTCCTTGTAAGTGTCAACACAATCGAAATTTACATTAGCATTGTTTTGCAATTTACATCAGCGAATCTTGAATAACATTCACAATAAGTATTTCCCAACATCAACTGCATCGTTTGCTTCATTTAAAAATGCATTTGCGATAATAAAATCATATGCTTATATTTTTTTTCAAATCGCCAGTCCAAAGTTTACTTAAATTCGATTATTAATTTAATTTTTTTTGTACAATAGTAGAAAATAATAAAAAAATAAAGATCAATCGAATAAGCGCAGCTGTACAGAATTAATCGTGAGTTAGAGAAGTCCTCAAAGAACAACTTCACCCATATCATTTTCAATAAATGCATCTTCTATTGCAAAAGGATTCCTTACCGATTGTCAATATTTCATATGGTTGCAAAATCAACAGCAAAACGTCCTGTCATTGATTTTGATTACTGACAAAGCTGGATATAGTCGTGATGATCTTTTGTAGCATATACAAATCACTACGGGATTATTAATCATAGTCAAACATTTAAATTATTTCAATTTGCTAAACTTATCTTGATTTATAAATTACTTTGCATATTTTAATGCCTTTACTAGGTTGAGGTAGCAACCGTCCTTTCATCTGTTAAAAATTTCTGTTGAAAAGTCAGCCTTAGTTGAGATGAAGAATAATTATCCAGTTCAGTTTCTAATTTCTGGTTATGCTTTGAATCGTGTCAGTAGGTTCGACTTCAATGACTTTTTCATCACCCACTATTGCTTTTACTCTTAGTTTCAACACTGAATTGAATTATTTGAATTAAAATGTTTTTATGTTCTCTTCTCTTCTAAAATTTGGTTTAAATGTTCAAAATTATTGGAGCGAAGAATCTGTATGGGAAATTAGAAATGTTTTGAGATGTTTATTTGTTACTTAATTAAAACTCTTTCCAATTATGAGAAAAAATCTACCCTCTGTAACTTGGAAACAAAAAGCGATCGAACATTATAGGAACTTTTCTTATTACTTTTTGGTCCTCAATGGCATGGTATTGTGCATTGTGTTTTATTCCATGCCACCCTACATATAATTATAGTTATGTTTTTGGAGGTTTTATAACAATCAATCCTAAATTAATTTAGAAAATGTTAAATTTTATTTCGTTTTAAATTCTCTGTGGGAATCGACCCTGTCACCAGAATTTCATAATCTAAACCCATTCATAAGTTCTTGATTAGGCGACGCCAGGAATTTCAAAACTTCCGCATTTCACAAGGTATTTGTGTCACTCCTAAACTATAACGGGCTAGCAGCTCCGTCTGCCCGTCTGCGCTTTTGTTTCACTCTTTTTGGCTGTTCTCATACTTGAAGCTACCGAACGTCTTACGGTGTTGCCAAATCTAAGAAAAAAATCTATTATAGCCGGATTTAAATAGTCGTAGTTCTTTAAATATTCACAAACTGACAGAAACCTAATGATGTAGTTAAACATTTTTATTTTAAATTCGTATCGTGAAGTATTTTACACATTCATAAAGTTTTTATTATTAATCTCATCTCTATTATTACCCTGTTCATAACCAAAACAAATCTCATAGTACTAAAACTTCTTTACGAAAACGAAGTATTAAGGGTACAAGATAAAAATGTATTGTAAGATACAATAAATCGGAATAATGTAAGAAGAATATTATGAAACTGAAGAAAATTGTCAGCAAAGGGATATGATGACAAGTCCAGATATATACACCAATGCCCAAGACACTCCAATAAAAATGGTGTACCAAATTGTGTGTTTTTTAATCACAATTTTATCTACAGCTAATGACATCTTAGTGCTGTTTACAGAATTCTACATGAAGTCAATTACTTCTAAATAAAGATAAGTTAAATATCAATTTAATAAAGACGACTTAGACCCGAAAACTGGAATATATTTAACTCATAGATATTGGAAGATCTACCTTTAGCTAGGCTAGCAGGGAACACAATATGTAAAATAAACAAGAAAGCTAAAGTTTAACAAAAAAATATGTATAATTCCCAATTGGTTTTGGGGTGTTTATTTAACACTCAGATTATATGATATATTCCAAGTGTTATAACAGGTTTGAAAAACATTTGAAAGCTTCATCTAAGCTTAATAACCAAAAGCCACAAAATATTGAGATAACAGATATAGATCAGAGTTGACAATACCTTTTTTAAACCAGAAAGAACACTTCTTCTTCTTTTAGATTTCAGGATTGATGTTCAGGTACAACATTTTGAGTCTATACATCAGTGACACACCCAACATACCACTTCATTTCCCGTTGACAGTAATACAACAATGCAACCTCCTTGGATTTCGTTTATTTCATATAACAGTGTATAAAACTTTACACAAACTAAACCGAGTTTATCCCAAAAAAATTAGCTCAAAGAAGTAAATTCGATATTAAAACTGATTTAGAAACAATTTATACTAGACAATCAGTTCTCTTGCCATAGCCACAGTTCCAAGAATTGCGTGCACTGTGTACTTTATATTTGTGGTCATAGCTAGACGGCACCAATTAAAACTTTCCCGAACACACGTAGCCGCCAATCATATTTTTTCACGCGCTGTCAGATACAAACTAAAATGGGATAATAATATGATCTTTATGAAAGGAAAAAAAAATAAAAAGAGGACGCTTAAGAAGACTCTATGCATGACGACTGATAAAGGTGAAATCGGAGCACCGTTCACAATATTCACTTAATTGTACTTAGGGAAATAGTAATTTTTCAAATAGTAAAAAAGTGAGGACTGAAAATCCCATTTAACTGTCAGAATAATCAAGGACATTTTCAACAATGATTCCCAAATTACTTAAAATATAACCTTAATTTAACTTATATATTTTACCTATTTATATTAATTTGATAGATATCGACAGTTTATATGAGAAATATGGCGCGCATTCGTCGCATTCAATAATAAAATTATAGCCCAAATGGCTCTTCTCTAGCTTTCCCGATACACAACGACTGAATGAAATGAATGTAGGCGAGATTTAACCAACTTTTGTGGTTTTATGTTTATTTATTCATACATTTACAGATCTAAAGGTTTGCCCAACATAAAAATTGTAACACTCCTAAGGATTTTTATAAATATTTACAAGCGTAATCTAAATTAGAATTTTCAAACATTTCGTTTTTAAATGTACATTTCATTGTCATTCCATTAACAACGGGGTCGTATTTATAACATAAACCATTTGATGTATTGAAATATTCGAACTTCCTGATCAAGTGTGATATTTATTTAAGAAAATATGTAAACACAAACGAAAATATAGCGGTGTTATGCTTTGAGAAAGTACACCGACCAAGTAATTAATTATAAAAAACAGGAAATCGAATAAATCGGATACACTTTAAGGTATTTCTAATATAAACGAAAAAATTAATCACTTTAAAAAACATCCGTTAAAAATTTAGTATCGGCATTCGGTAAACTTCAATTGTTTAACGTGTAATTTTTCATTGAAGGTTAAAGTAAACATCATAATAATAGTTTCCGGTGTGAATTTCGCTTCGCCATTATAATTGGTGTGCATCCAGAATTCCAGATTCCATGGCAAGTGTCTCGAAGCGGGTTCGAACCGGCAACACCGTAACCGTGCGAATTTATCTTTCGACGCTCACCGTCGACGACATTCCTCGGCGCGTCTATTTTCGGTGCTGTACGAGAGAGCTGAGGCGCCATATTGCGCGTCCCGACGTTTCGAGATACACACACATGTACACTTCAAGTGGATTTCGGCGTGGAATAGCTGGATGGTGATGGCTCTGCAAAATGTACGGTTGTCAATGGAAAAGTTTCCTCTTGAAAAAAAGTCGCCATTGTTTAATGAGCGAAAATTGATGATAAGGAACACGTCGAGCATTAATGGAGTGGCCGTGATGCAATTAATTCATTTACGAGGTCGATAATGAAAGCGCTGATAGATGCGGTATTTTTCCGTTTGAGCAGCAGATAATAGGTGAAGGATTTTTTACTGACAATGGAGTTTTTGCTTGATTCCTTTAATAGATTTTGAGTATGTTTGATGTTCACAAGTACCGAACTTTTATCTTGTTTGTGTCTAAATAAAAATCTAGTTCAAGGAAATCTTCAAAGAGGAGATACATGGCACAGTGATTGACAAGGAGCTGCAGAAATGCTGTTCAATGGTTTGAGCAGATTATATGTATATACAGTATATAATATGGAGACATTTTCAGTAGACATTTGGCTGTAGGCTCAGCTCAAGTACATTGAATGGTGAATTCATATTATCGCAAATTTGATCAAAATCGTTTGAGCCGTTTTTCGAGGACATTTATAGAAAAATTGCTGGTTTAATATAAATACAAAAATACAGCCAATATTATTTTGGCATGTCATTAGAGACAATCCATATTTGTTTAATAGTATTAACATTTCTTTTTCATATCTCAATGCTTTAACCATAAAAAATAATATGCATAAAACGTATACATAAGTGTTAAGTAACTACAATACTTAATATTTATTGATTTGAATGAAACAAGCGGGTGGTCCAAGCGTTAAGCGTCATGTCTACTACGCACAGCAACGTATTTGAACTATTTTGAATAATATTGACTATGTATCAAGGGTTAAGAGGTTGTGGTTTATTCTGTAAATCACCCTGTACAAAAACGTCTTTGACATTCACAACTTCTGTCATATTACTCAGAATGTAGTTTATCTGTCACTGAATTTCTTATATTTAAGTCTTCGTGAATATGAACTTGCCCAGAGATGACATCTTCACCGATTGTATTCTAAACATCCCCCAAATACGTAAATTCGATCAAAATTGTTTGAACCATTGTTTAGAAGATGACCCAAACAGTGCTCTTGTTCTTCTCATACAATATAAATAGTATATTTATATCGTCTGGTATTGTCTCATTATAGTTGTGGAGAGCTCAATTCTGTTGGATATTCCCCACATTTTACTATGATTTTTATTTCAATTTACTTTTATTTTAATTGATTTTTCTGTTTCTAAATATTACTAGTGTAGAGACTGGATTTCTTAGATATGTATCCAAGCCCTCTATGTTTTCGCTAATAAGTCAAAATGAGTATTCATACCATGAATTAGTTTTTGTTTGTATTGTAATTTCCTATCTTCTTTATTTGTAGATTAAAATGATCACTTTCCTCGTTTTCCTAAATGACACACAATTTATCATGTTGCTCTTTTTCTATCTGTATTTTCTTTGTTTCTTTTGGTACCACCGTTATTATAATTATTTCTATACATATCTTCATTTCGTAATTTTATTTTTAAGTTCGATCCATGAAATTCAAATGAGTTCCATGTCAACTATATAAAAAAAGGAATCTGTGAATTTGGAGTTAAGAAACAGAAAACACTAGAGCCAGAAATTGACATTAGACCTACAAATGTCTACAAAAGGCTTTACATTACTGAACTCTACTGAAACAATAACCTATTGTATCTTCTTTGATATACTGAGCCTTTGATAAAAACATTTATATCGTTTCTTAAAATTTGTTTTCTTTTTACTTTAATTATATTTTATTTGGCCATGGATTCTATGATTTTGATAAGCAGTGTATCTTCACTAATATTAAGATTAAAATTGTTTGTCACATGTCAGGATGGTCGATAAAACTTTTTCCTAATGACTTTAATGGTATCACTGAAAGGTCATAATTCTTTGATAGGATTGTTGGTCAATTTAAAAGTCACTTTAATATTTTTATGATATCTTCAAAATTGTTCTTTATACATCACAAAGCTGTAAATTCTCAAGTAATTCAGTAGGAAAATTTAAGCAGTGAATCCTATTGTAATTTTTCTTTTTAGCAAAATTTATTGATATGTAATTAAATCGGACAGGTTATTCCACTGCCATTATCTCACCGTAAATCACTTTATATAAACTTTATAAGAAAATATTTTGATACTCGTAGTAAAAAAACAATTTTCTTCAGATAAAAACGGAAAAACAATTACGTTTGAAAGAGGAATTAACGTAGAACAAGAGATAAAACCATCAGCCACTACCGTCAGTTTAATGTCCTCCATTTACACTCGAAAATACAAATAAAATATCGATAAAAACCTGGCCGTGATTTTATACTCTTGTACGTTCAACCCGTCGAAAAATATGCGAAATCTCATTGTCGGACTCTTTATAGAAAAGTCTCTCGAACTCGTTGTAAGGTTATTATACCTCCGATTTATAATAGCTTTACAGACCTCAGCAAATTGAGAAGCCAAGTAAAACAATGATTTTTTGCTGCATACACCTAACACGATTTAATTGACGGCAGACGTAAAAATAAACATTTTGAAGATATATAAGTGACAAGTGTTATTGAGCGTATAAAAAAATTATTAATTGTTAACTTTGCATATTGGTTTCAATGGCAAAACCACTCAAAGCCTGGCGTAAGTCTGCCTATTATTTTTAAAGGATGGTAAATCAATGTAAAACGCTTTTTGCACAATATATATTTTAGATTTGAAATTAGTTAAATAATACCCAAACAAATGAAAGTGGGATAATAAAAAATTGATCTTGAACCATGTCTTTTCGTTTCAGCATTGAGTATCATGGATTTATATCAAGTGACAGCTATGTCGACTCAATATTACTCTATCTCTGCTTCTGTGCTCATATAACAGACTATCATGCAGAATTTACATAAAGAATCTGTAAAATCACGATTGTAAATAAATATTTCGAAAACCAGGTATATGACTAATCTAGTAGTAAGCGATTTCATCAAAATAAACTAAAAAAATCAAATAACCCAGCTGATAAATAGTCTTTATGTATCAAAATTCAGCGTATGGGAAATTAGCGTAATCTATCGATAGCATTTACCAAAAGTATTCGTATACCACAACCATTTTTTTGATGACATTAACATATTGTATAAACATAAATGAATCTAGGTAAAAAAACATATTGTGTAAAATAAAATGACTTTTAGACGTTTACAAGAACCCTTAAAACACACCTTAATGTCTCGACTACAGCGATACCTCTACTCACCAAATTTTGAGATTTTATTTTTTTGCATTAAGCCAAACTTCAAATAGGAATAATTTCGGTAGAATTTATTAATATATCAACTGCCCTCGCAACATTGCAAATATATTGTGTGAATGTGATTTCAGTCGATCAAGTCGTTCATAACTTATACGATAACACAAACTCAATTGAGATTTTTACCATTTTGAAGATATTTGATATTTTTGTTATTTTAGACATTACGGACGTTTTATATTTTTATATATTTTTTATTTTCCCAAAAACTCTTAACGTTATAAAGACGAGTAAATTAAAATTTGCCTTCTGAAATCAGCATATGTGTTCAAAGCAACAAAAACCGGAATGAATATTCTATTTATATGTTTCAAAAAATATCCTACCTATTTTTTCGATACCTCTTTCCAAATACATCCAGCATTTGCAACAAAAATCATTAGACTTGTGAGAATGAAGGAAAAATATTGCGCTATGCCAAGAATGAAAATGAAAATCAATAAATTATGAGGAACGACCACGGCAATATTTTACTTTTTTTATTAACACCTAATAAAATTTTGAGGCGCCAGTGTTAATCTCAAAGATATTTCAATTCGACAAAAATTTTGTTCGCGTGGCGCCGTTTTTTAAATTTACGCCCTCAGTGATTGCCAAAAACCGTATCTGACAGATTAAGTTAACGTTGAAGATGTCCAAATTGTAGGTAGTCTCAAGCCGTACAAACAACATGCTATTTATTTGGTTAAAATGGAGAAAAATATTTGGTATAAGATGCGGATGTGCCAAAGGATTACAAATTTTTGGACTAGAATGTAATGACAAATGTTGGAAATATTTCGTCTGAAATTAAATTATTTTAATTTACTTCAAGTTTGAAATGATTGTTTCAAAAAATAATAAATACACTATTTGTAGAATTTAAAATAATATTTTCTATAAATTATTTCATTTCTTTTAAAACAATTATATTAGATTTCAGTTTATTTTTTGATCACATGAATAGTTTTTTAATCACCTTATGTGTTTCGATTGTATAGTAACTCCAGTTGTACTGATGCCCCAAAACTTGGAGCTTCGGTACAACATGCCATCTACTCCAAAAACGAAAAGCTTAAATAAATTAGATAAGATTGATTTCTTGATCTTATTTTATTTATACATATACAGATAAATTTGAGAGGCGTTGGAATTCATTTAAAAATAAAGATCTCCATTTCAGTTATTTTACATCTTTTGCTTACTCAAATGGAGTTTGGAATCAAACGCGATCCTATGAGATCATTTCATAGTTAGGGAAAAGAAAGCACAGAATTGATAGTTTTTCCGAATTGCTATTTAATTCTGTATTTTAAACACTTTGACACAATTTTAAGACATATAATGTACCAATTTTTTCTATGGCCTGCTACAGTTCGGTTACCTTTTCTTGCCTACTAAATATCCTATTTTTGCTTGAAACGTATTGCGTCCTAAATGTTTATGAAGAACTGATTTATGACAGCATCCCTAGACCCTTCTTGTCAATCATTGAGGCTTCGTCATATATGAAGCAAAACTTATAAATTGTTTACTTTAGTAAGTGCTTAGTATATTAAATGCACAATTCTAACTATATTAACAGAAAATTTGAGTTGCCCCCCCCCCACTTTCTCTAGACCAAGCACCTCCGACAATTTCTAGCAAGGCTCCTGTAAAGGCATACACAAGTTTAAGTATACCTTTCACCACATTCTAAATATGAGAACAATAAATTTCCAAGGTAGTACAAGTCAAGCAACGAAAATAATTCAGGAGAAGAAGCATTTTATATAACAGTAGGGAAGTCCGATGTACATACATTTATTTTGTTCAATAGACAACCTATAAGTCGATCTCGCATGGTTATCTTAGAGATGGCCGGATTCGAAAATCTGACATAGAAACTAATCATTTTTACTGATCGAAGTTTTTGTTTTGTCAGCCAAAATGTCTATATATATATATCAGTCACAACATTGTCAGAACTTTCTCAGTGTCTTTCTGAAAAGACACTATTCGAATACGCAAAACACATCCTGATAGTTATCTACAATGTTTTGCTTTCAATTAGTAAGATTTAAAAATCCCTTGATACCCTGTGACCTAAATATTCCAAAACAATTGTACTCAAAATTAATGCGTTCTTGGAAAAAAACATTTTCCACAGAGCTCCCGACAGTTTCCATAATTGTACGAAAACTTTTAATCAAAAACTCCCTAATAGCCCCTGAGCGTTAATTTTCCACAAAATCATTACAAAATGTTTCCCAACTCGATAATACATTAGCATTTTTCATTGTCACATCAACATATATCGTGTCGCAGGTCGGTATTTCTGGGTCACTTTGCGAGAACCACCACCAGGTCTTCGCGGGAATTCAATTAGGTAATTGAACGTCATCGTGTTCCACAATGTCATCGGCAAATTATCACATTATAATATTCAATAAAGTGGTGTCGTTAAATGGAAATTGAGACTTCACAAGAATTTATTGTTATTCGCGTACTGAACAGCTCAGATGTTAACACCGCCCACCGTTCTGAGAAAACCTGACGAAAATAGCTTTTCTTGGAGCAAAGGAAGCGTTTCCTCTTATATGGTTCGTTATTTTTAACGTTATAAATAATATCGGCGCCTTATTTTATGCTTTGAATATTCAAAATATTATATCACGTTTGTACGCTCAAAGTTTTTTGTTGGAATTTCCAAAGTTGTTCAGGGAATTATTAAAAGGGTTTTTCCGATAGATTTTCCCGGCACGCTATAAATGCCGGATTGCATGACTTTTGCCACTGCGACAGAATTTATTGGTTATAAAAGGAGAACTATTAACATATATATTTTGTGAAAAAAACAATCCATGTAATAAAGTCTATAAATTCAATGAAGTTGATAATAAAAATTATGTTGTATAATTCTGGCTGTTCACTGGGACTATAAACCAAGGTACAATATATATATACCATTGCTGAAATATTATTAAATTTTTTCAGTTTATTTCCGACATAAAGTTATTGAATTTGAAAAAAAAAGTAAATTTGTCTTTCTAATGTGAAATATAGGGAATAAAAACTCTGTAATTTTCATTTATTTTTCAATAATTCCGCTAACATAGAAGTTTGTAACGTATCATAAAAACTTATTTCGTGATCATTAGTGAAAGTTTTATTAATGTTTTGAAAACGTCCCCAATAAATGGTAAATCAATTATTACTTTCATACCAAACTCCAATAACTTCCCACGAGTTACCAAAGATATGTGCCTCGAACATGGTGAAGATATTTCTTTGCAATTTGTCAATTATGGTCGTTTTCATCTGACTGGACTCTTTTAAAAAAGATACTCACTGATTCATTGTGTAATGAACGATTGAATACAAACTCTTTACATTTGAAGAACAACATGAATCAAAATCTGCAATAGTATCTATATATAAATAGGGAAAGACAAAACGATTAGGTACAATTTTCTCCTCTGTCTCTCAACCGATTTTCTTCATTTTTGTTTTGTTTAGTAGCTACTGACGACTTTCAGTGCAGCATAATAATATTAATTTATAATATTGGTTCATTCATTAAATAAAATATAATAAAAATTCATTATTTACGTCCAGACTTTCAAACCTCAAAACATTGAGTAATTATATATAGAGGGACCGATCGACCGATCATCAGATGCTGTTATATACTTAGAGCAGGTACATCTGGAAGTGACATACAAAATATTCAAAAAGTTTATCATACAATATGTGCAACATTTCACAATAACAACATGTCTGAAAACATTTCTACTCAGTTAAAAAGGTTTAGTTTAATTTTTATTAATAAATTGCGTTTAGAACTTGTAATACTTTGGGAAAATTATTTGAAAACAGTACATCTAAAACTGAAAATAAATAGGTTAAAAGTTTATAAGTCTTTCTCGTACTAAGTTTATGAGGGAATCACATAAAGTAGGCTTAAATATGTTTTGCGTGTTAGCTTGAAGTCTGAACAAAATGAAATATTTTTATTTTTGTCAAAATTGAAACATATGTCCGAACATTATAATTAATCAGTTCAAATTAGACAATTTTTATTTTTTGTGTTATAAAATTTGTAAATATTTTACGACAGATACATTGTAATTTATTTTTAAAAATATCGCCTTCACCAAGGTCTTTCATATCGCTCTAATAATTGCTCAGGGTTAAAAATCCAAAACAAATTGCAAAATTCCCTGTCGAGATTTTCGATGTGATAATAGTGAGAGAAATGATACCGACCATGAATATAAAATTGATGAAGGCCATGACACTTTTCGAAACGTCTATCGCGCGGATGTTTTTATTTATCTTATGCCTAATAATATTGTGAAAAACGCTTTGAGAAACATTTTATGGACTACTTTATGAAAGGACACACTCTCTTCGAGTAAATATTTAGATATACCGTTTATTGAAGTTAACATAATTTTAATTGATGCGCAAGGTAACATCTTTCATAAAAATTAATATTTATGAACGCACAAATGTTTTCCATTTACTGATGAATGAAATCGTGAACATGAAAGAGTTTCATTTAGCTTTTCTTTCGCAGAAGATGAAGACAGAGGATAAGAACAGCATACCGAAAGTGCGGATAGCAGTGATTGGAAAATCCAGCGTTGGAAAATCAGGTTAGTACCATTGTATAATGTTTGTCCTTCAGTAGTGTATTATTATCATTTTGCTTGAGTTTAAATGGGATCTGTATATAACACAATTTTTTATAGCTTGTTCAGTATATTGTCAGATGTAACAAATTTTATGAATCAACTGCTTTATTTAGAATTGGTTAAACAGAACTTAAAAAACAAAAGTAACCCTTACATTGGGTTAGTTTTTTTAATTACTAATAAATATCTGATTGATTCAAATATTATTGTCTGAGAATTGGAAAATTATGAATTTATTATATGATATGCGGTTGCATATGAGGCACACACATTTATAGTAAAATAAATATTTTATAACAGTAGACACGTTATACTATTATTGTCTAACTTAACAGAAAAGGAGTTTTGCTATTTTATTAATTATTTTAAATATTTTGGAATTTTAGAGTGTATATTTAAATGTATTGTTACGTATGGATTCAATGTTGTTAAAATTTACATAATCGTGTTTCTAGAAGACGTACCCGATCTATATCTAAAATGATAAAAAAAATTATATATAGTAGGAAAAAGTGCACAAAATTTGGCTATACAAGGCGGTCAGTGTTAATAAGTAAATCAATCCAATTCTTATTACTTAAGTTTAAGACAACTAGGCTAATTTTAAACCAGAACGTTCAATTTATACTTTGTTAATTTTAATCAAAATTCCATTGTAATGTTATTAAAAAAAAAACAGAGTTACGGCTCTCTTATAAATTGTGATGTTATTATATAAAAAGTTTGCATAACATAAATAAAATATAAATAAAATATAACAATAATTGATTTTTTTACCAAAATGAAATTCTAATTACATATTCAATCCCAAAACTTCTATATTAACAAACTCATGTACACGTCATAAAAAAAAATTCTTACCTTAAAAAATACTCTAAAAGTACAAATTTGAAATGTAAACAAAGAATACAATGCTAAAACATAGAAGAGTTCTACTAGATCTGAAACAAATTAGTACCATATCTAGAAAGAATTTGTTTATATAAATATTCAAATTACTACCACTGAGGGTTTTGATTCATTTCATTCATTAATTTTCTTTATAATTTTGTTGCATATCTTTTATGTACCTATAACAGAAATAATGGCGCCCCCAATAAGGAACCCTGTGGAAAAACCATATTTAGCCCTGGCGTATCACGTGTTTTGACACATTTTCTCGATTGTATCACAATGACATAATAAATAATAAAGAAAACACTTCATCTGTGCAATTTTTGCTCATGAAATTTGGAATTTAGACAATCAGAAGTATGAGGCAGACAAAAAAACTAACCTGCCAAGTTGGACATACAATCAAAAAAAACAGAAGTGTACTTTCAGTAAATCCAGTCTTACGAAAAATGTACCAATAGTAAATTATACTTATGAATCAAATATATGATTCCTTCAGTTTTTTAAAGAACTTCTGACAATAAGATCTCTAGTTTTGGATCTTGCAGCGATTAGCTTTCTTATTTACTGGTCTGATAGATACAACTTTCGAAAACTCAAAGCATATAAATTGATAAAGTCCGTAATTGGTTTAGCACATATTTAAATTGATTGACAAATTGTGGCAGAACCTAGGATGACGACTACTAATTATGATCATTTGTCATTAAATACTATTTTTTTTGCATGCAATAAATTCTTGGCTCACTAAATATTACAAACATTGTCAAACAAATCGTTGGACATACTTCAACAGTTTATTCAAAAACTATTTAAACAATCTGCTTTTGTCTCCATTAATCTTTGCATATTATTTTTCCAGCATAAACACTGTAAATATTGACGGACCTAAAATCTTAAATCACCTCAATTGAGTTGAAAATTGTTATACGTTCCTTTGATCTTCCCCATTGTTGTATTTGATTAGAACGGCGAATAAAGGGATAATATATGCAGTGTTAAAAGATATTTTATTAACGTTTATTTTAAGTGTAGTGCGGATAAACAGCTTTACGATTAAGAAATATACGAATCATTCATTTTTATTAAAAATTCGGAATTGCTACACGTGTTGCACAAATCTGACTCACTTATATTTGAATTATTGCGTAAGTAAATCCAGAATAACACAAAATAATCATTAATCTTGCTTACTCATTACCCCGGTATCCCGGTTTTTATTTCGACTTTCACCGATTTTCCACATAATTTCCATGAGTCTGAAGTCTACTTTCCACAATGTCAAGTGAGGACACGTTTCAATGTTGCATGTCAGATTCATGATAACGAAAAAAAAAATGCTTTTGATCTGCCGACAATGTGTCAGAAAGTTTTTTGACAAAAATCCAAATATTTCTGGTCGCACGGTATTTTTAAAGCAGTAACGACGCTGGCAGAATGTTGGATCAACTTCTTAGCCAAAAGATATAATAATTTACAAAATCCAGTTTAATCTCGCAAATTTTCTAAGAGTAACAAAGGCATGGGCAACGTTTTCAAATAAAAGTTGAAAGTCATGGAAATTCCGATATTAAAATATCACCACTCTGTTATTGCTTTATTTGCCACGTTTCATATATTTTTCAAGACTTCCTCAGACCACATGATGAGCAACAAGCACTGTTCTCTTATTCGTTACTGTGTTCGTTGATTTGTGTCGTAAATATTTTAGTTTACCGCACTAGTATCATCTGTATTTAGTTTATCCACATCTTCAGATAGCATATAATTTTTAACAGCAATTTCTTGCTTTTCGTGACATATTCTTATCAGTTGTACAACAATATCTAACACAAAAACTTTCTTTATTGTGCACACCAGTAGATAAGTTTCAATGTAATCAAGCATACTTTCCTCAATTTCGAGTTTGACAGACCCACATTGTGGTGATTGTTCGTCAGATATACTACCTGAATTGCCAAAAATGAAACTTAAGAGGACAAGATCACAAAATATGTGAAAACTCTCGACAGGTTTAAAGAACATGTTCCAAATTTCAGTTTAATAAGTCAAGGGAAGCTATGTGTTTTTGGCCATCACCCTCCTCTTTATTTTTTATATCCCGAAAACTACCACAGAGGAACAATTATTGTAAAGCTACATTCTTTGAAGGAATCATATTTAGATCTAGTTGAAAGCAACGAAAGAAGAAGAAGAGGACATTGCGAAATCCCCCCCCATACGACCCTCCGAAATCAATTGTTTCAAGCACTTCCACATATAGCACGAATTATGTTAGTCCCCTTTTATAGCAAAATCAAATTCTGCATGACGAATGGAAATATCACATATAATTGGAATCTTCGGAAGAAAATCTATTACCTTACTATGTAAACAAACGGATATCGCAGCATTGTATCTCCTAAATCTTTGGAATTTTCTCCAGTTCTAGCTCTCCCATTTCTTTAAAATTGTAATCATTTACTTTACTTGTTCTAATCTACATCTACTCTTAAATATATACTATATGCCCTTTAACTAAAAGATTAGATAAACTAATTTCCAAAAAATACAAATGCGTCCCAAAGAAAAATTGTTTTGTATTACTGCAAATATTGAATTTAAAACAGAATTTAAGACCTTTTTTGATTAGATAGTAGATATAGCAATCATATATGTATAATATGGGTAAAACCCACCTTTCCTGACATAACCGTTCGCAATAATTCTTATCACTCATTATAAAAAACGTGTCTGCATTTAACAATGCGATCCACTATAGATTTCTCTTCACTAGACTTCAAAAAGTAATTGAACATCAAGAAATAAATACCAATTAACAATAATTTCTTTCCTTTTGTCTCCTCAAAAATGACTCCGAAATTACTTCAAGTTTTCTTTCACCTAATTATTAATAACTGTAAAAAAAGGATATGTACCCAAAAGTTTCTAATTTAAAGTTTACTAATTTAGTTTATCCAACTATTAAAAATGCTTATTAATCATTTAAAACCCTCAATGCTAATATATTTAAATCATTTTTAGTAACAAATGTTAAACTTAAATATTAATTATAGCACATCAATTAATATATTTATATATCGTTGTGACAGTTTTACTCTAATTGTGTCCGTAATTTAGGAGATCATGACGATTAATTTAATGATAATATACAATTTTTTCACTTAAAGGATAATTGTAATAAAATAAAAAATACCGCTGGACTCCTTATGTAAATTGGTTTTTGAACAAATGACTTAAAACCGGTGGTTTTTGTTGCCTTTGGTTTTTGTTGCCTTTGAGCATTAAACCCTAAAAAGTCAAGATTCAAAGTTATAGCTCGGTGTAGCTACAATAATTTAGATGTCACTACCTGCATAGTATAGAAAAAAATAATATTTTTGCTTAATGCCGAATAACCCAATTAACTATGTCCAACAAATTGAGATCTCTAACTGACAGGGTTAAACCAATATTGAAATAATCTTTAAGATCACAACAAAACAAAAATCTAACTTAGACAGACGCATTGGACACTCCCTTGAGAACCATGATTACAAAAACAACGCCGGAGACTCTTGCAATACCAAATAACTGTATATGCAGCATACACTGCGATTGTGGCAATCTTTAGCTTGGGGAGACAATGCTACCACACCAGGCTTAAAGAGCACTGCATAGCTACTCAATGGACTTCCAAATTAAAATTCAGCTACTGCCGCTACGCATCATCGACAACAAATCAATTAAAGGACCCAATGAGCATGATCAGTCACTCATGACAGTTGAAGGGTACAAATACCAGGGATAATCTTAATTTACCATTATTTACCTGATGAGGAAAGCTGATTTGTCAGGATATACTTATAAAGATACAGTGTACCGAAGCAGTCAGATAAAGAAATGTAAATCTCAAAGTGATTTCCGTTTTTGTATTTATTGTCTGGGATTTACGTAACGTAATAGACACACCAAATCAATACAAATGAACAAACAAATAGTACGCCAAGAGAAAGAAAACAGATGTATGCTGCAATTCAAGAGCCATTCCTGAATGCAATTATAAAAATGTATAATATTTCAAGTGGCATCATTTTAGAAAAAAAATACAGAAACATGCAAAACTTCTAAAGTATTAATTTGTCGGGCAATTTGTTTCTCGTAAACAAAATGCAAATTATCCAGACAGGTCAACAGTTGTAGATGGAATTGCACAACCCCAGAGCGGCAATAACAGTCACTCAAAGTGCGTTCGCACGTCCCATTTCGTCACTGAAATGTAATCCTCCTGCCGACATATCGGGTGCAACCGCATGTGTGTAACGCAGCAACTATTGGGTGATTCCCATCCAGAATGCCGCCATTACACACCGTTATGCATTTCTGACAGAAATAAACACTTTAGACATACCCAACGTTCATTGTTTGACCTAAATAGTGGCGGCGGGTAACATAATTGAGGTTAAGGTCTTCTGAATGGTTATTGCGAAGAGACGGTTGATGACACAAATATATAAACGAAGCCAGCACGGGGGAAAGAGCGCGCTTAATAGTGAAGATAAACAGGCAAATGTCAAGATCGAAGGTGAGGGAAAAAATTATGGGACGGATAATCAAGCTTGGATAAATACCAAAAAAAATTAGCAGAAATAAATTTTGTCGTGGCGTCTTGAAGGCCTAGCCTCGATTGGTTGCGGAGATAATTGGCGACAAAGGTATTTTTATATTTTTCGCAAATCCACAGATCACAAAACTTCATTCTACACGAATATTATTTCAAATTTTGAAAAAAATATTTTGGCAACGAATTTTCTGTGCAAAATTTTGAATTTAATTTAATTTCTTTTAAGTCAATTAATTTACGAAGTTAGTTCAAACAGTTGAGTTACAAACCCACCACATAAATGTAATACATATATATATATATATATATATATATATGTTCTGAGAGGCTTCCGCGGTCATTACTATGAACAAGGCTAGGTTCCGGGTAATAACCGCGTCTGAATTATTACATACTCGACGTTTCGACTCCTGCTTTGGAGCCTGAACTCAGTTCAGGTACCTAATGACTCTTGGGGAGTAGGCAGATTGAGGCCCCGAGTTCGATCTAGACTCTAAAACCCTCTCTCACTTTTGTCTCTTGATAATGGCTCTAAAGTCGTAGTCGAAACGTCGAGTATATAATAAATTTAAACCCGGTTCTCACCCGGAACCTAGCCTTGTTCATATATATATATATATATATATATTATACTGCCGCTGCTAATAATTGTAAATAGTAAATTTCTTAATGTCAAAATTTTAGACAAACAGAAGAAAAAAATTCTCTTCATGATGAAGAAGTAAACGTCTACCCGTTTTATAAATTTGGGCAATCACCCGGAGTCTAGCTTAAATATATTACATAAATCTGAGAAAACGTTCCATCTGACTGCGCCAATTACTACTGTAGCTTCATAGGTCTTTAAGTCATCGATTAAATGAATAAATAGATAGAGAAAATTGTTTGTTAAAAATTTCATTTATTTGTATGTCTTTTTATTTTGTATCTTGACTAGGAAATAGTTTCTCCTACCTACTTTATATATATATATATATATATATATATATATATATATATATATCATACAAATTAAAATGATAAAATGAGGTTTTATATTTTGTAACAAAAATATAGGCATTTGAAATATTTCTGAGTATATTAAATTTCTTGTCTTTTCCTAATGTTTAAGTCAAACTTCCTAGAATAACGAAACCAGCTCGCAATTTTTAACAATTCAATTTTTTACTTAGATGACTTTTGTCGGTGATTTAACATCTTGCTTGTAGCCAATTCCACTTAAAAACCAATACTGGAAACCATATTTTTTTGGAAAGACTTTTATAATACCTACTATGTATATATGTGAAACTCTGAAAGACAAAATTGTCCTAAAATATTTTGGACACAGGCCTTTCTTATTTTACCTCTTCTTTAGTTTTTTTTAAACATTTTTTATTAACTGCCTTTGACAATTTTGTATTTTCGTTTGTAAATGTCCAAATTGGGAAGAAGAAAGACGTATTGATGATTTTTGATACACATGGTGCTTTTATTATTTAAAACATGAGAGAGTTTCCCCAATGCTGGTAAAAATAATCATTTTTTTCGTTCTCTGATTTTCTTTTTTCGGTTGTATTATTTTTTCCTGCTATACTTATCAGCATTTCCTGTTGTGTTTTCATGGAGGATGGAGGTAAGGAGAAGCCCAAGGAGGATAGACAAGGGAAGACTCTCCATTTATAGAAAATGTTCGTATAGTGGAGTTATATACAAATAGATCTAAACAACAGTTGTTCAATTGAAAATTAAATTACGCCTAGAATTAATAATAAATAATTATTAGCCAAGGCAGATCCGATGACTGTTACTTGTTTTATTATAACTTATCTTCAGGGCTGAGAAATAGGTCCTCAATCAGGCTTCTTGTAATATAATCCACGAATCATAGAAGGTACAGATATTGTTATTTTACTGGATGTACTGTAAAATAAAATTGGACATACATAAAT
Source organism: Octodonta nipae (assembly GCA_034190945.1). Lineage (NCBI taxonomy): Eukaryota > Metazoa > Arthropoda > Insecta > Coleoptera > Chrysomelidae > Octodonta > Octodonta nipae. The sequence goes on along the minus strand of CM067218.1, from coordinate 19,647,475 downwards.
CATACAAAAACACTCAAAAACCGATTCTTTCAGTGTTGTCAATAATCAGATATTTCTTATATCTTAGAGTTCCAGTTCAAACTTTCTATCTCACTCTTTGTGTACCCTCAAAAAAATTTTAAGACGTTTACTCAATTTTCTACGTTTTTTTTTTAATTCTAAACTGCGTTGTTACAAATTTAGAAAACAAAATATGACTTTTGCAAATAATAAATCAATCAATGCTCTAAAAAATATATGAGCGCGCATTTATAACAGCAGCTATGAATAAATTTCACCAAACAATTTCCAACGTACAAACATAAACATTGACCCGAACCTATGTTAAATGAAAAGTCAAGTAATGCTCTCCAGGATTTCTCAATTCAATCAGTTTTATTGGGAACGTCTGTAATGAATATACCGCTCAGAAATTTATAGCGGCAATATGTTTGAGTTCGAGCCAGCTTGTATACTTAATACTTTGTAAATTGCGACAATTATAAACACGCGGTGAAATAAGCCAGCGTTAAACATATTTCTAGATTTGCTAAGCTATCGAAATATTAGAGAAATTGTGGAAATTTATGTGGTTACTCAGCAATTCGGTATTTATTAGGGAAAATATTTGAATCGCAACATTATACGAGTACAAAGAGGGTTGCCCTAAATGTTTGGAAAATTCGATATACGACAAGCTTATAATTAAGAACAAACTTAATTTATGTAAATAATTTACAACGAATTCTGGTTGTTGCTCAATTCATTAGTTACCAATCAATGTTGAATAAATGATATCTATTAGTCGGATAAAGCAAAAACATACCGCGTTGTAAAAGTTGCTGAGCGCCATCTTTTGAATTAATATGCAACTAAAGTAAAAAAATTACCTAAATGAAGTTTTTATGTGATTCACTGTATAATACTAGTTATGACAATTTTGGGATTTACCTTAATAAGGTAAACGGTAAATTTAATCATTCTAAGACAGATTTTTAGAGAATGATTTTTTCATATAAACTCTATTTCCCCCATTTAAGAAGTAGTTTAAAAAATAGATATTTAAATGTAAATAATTTTTCATCAAAAAATGTTTAAAAAATTCCATAAAAGTTTCATATAAAGTTCAGCATCCGCCTCCCTCGATTTCCTCTTTAAAATGTGATGTTCAAAAATCTTTCTTAGCGGATGTCTACTTTCTATTAACTGCCTAACTGCCAAATTTTAGCTACATGAATACGATTTCCCTGAATTATCTTTAAAATCCAATTCCACCCCCTTTTAAAAGTAGTCTGAAGTTAGTAGTTTAATTATTAATTATAAGCAATAATTCTGCCAAGATCATCGGACTACGCAATAAAAAGTTTAATAAACAAATTACCCTTTCCCTCACCTCTGCCTCTGTCATTTTTTCACGAGAAAAAGTAGGCTATATCTGTATTAAAATTCATTGGATTCAGCGGTCTAAGAGTGAAAACGGAACAAACAAATAAACAAAAATATTAGTAATTATAATCAAATTGGGAATTGTTGGAATGTGAATAAATGTGAACTACATCAGGCATTTACTAGATTATCACTACCACCACTAAGCTATGAAACAAATATAGAACATCAGAAAACAACACCGGTAGGAGAGTGTTCAATCTCTAAATAAAATTATTATAAAACCACCCTATAGCACCTCTCTCTACGTAACAAATCAACAAGCGACAACCAATCAACCAGCGGTATACTAGGCGGGGGACCAATAAGACGCAGACATTTATGAGGCTAATCAAACTGACGTGTAACCCGAAACTTCAGCAGATGGATACTAGGAAAATCCAAAGAGACCAAAAGAAGACAAATGCGATTCTGCCGAAACATCGTCATCTTATCAATGAGTTCAAGTTGTGAATACCCAGAAAACTACCATATATGCCACAGCGTGGCATAAATTCAAGCATTTGACTTCGATCTAACTAAAATGATTCAGGTGGTATACTTGATCTGCCAATGGATTGCTGGAAAAATTACAAGAATGAACCTCAACAATAGACAATAACGCAGCCTACATTAATGGACGACATCTATAAAAATAGCTTTTTCTTAACAGCCTATATTTTTGTTAGCATTTCTTTATATGTTTGATTTTACCTGTTTTGTCCGAACCTTGCCGATTTAGTACGTGTTATAAGTTCGTTATCATATTTAAACATACAAATAACATAATTTAGCTTGTTTCTATAATTAATTCTGTATATTTGTTACAGCTTTAACAGTACGATATCTTACCAGGAGGTTCATTGGCGAATATAGGAGTAATACAGGTTAGTTGAATTAATCGTTTTCTGTTTAGGTTATTTTTTAGAATTAGAATTGTAAGTATTACTGATTTTTTGGTGCCAAGTGGCTGAAAATGAACAAATAATGTAATACGGTCAAGCACTATTCCTCTGTTGACATGATGAGTAGATGCCGGTTCTCAAAAATATAAAAATATTGTTTCTAGATTGCAGTCCTTTGAGTCAACCAAAAACAATATATTGTCTGTGTTCGAGGGTTAGTAAAGTCTTCAAAAGGAAGTTTAATAACTGACTTGAATGGTTCCTAATCATTTTAAGTGGTTGGAGCCGTAGTTCCAAATGGAAAACTCTAGGTACAAATCAGAAGCTATAGCTCCCAATAAGAAGCATTGTTACCAAATCTGAAGCGTGGAATACAAATCTGATATTTTGTCTCAAGTTTTTGAATCACTGATGATTGGGTTCCCTGAAACTCCTAGATTTTGTGATTTTGCTTTAAGTTGTCGGAAAATATATAATTTCCTCACCTGCTGAAATACAGTTGACTTCACTATTATTAGTCTCAAATCATCAGTCATCCTATATTTTTGCTCATCCATTTTAGTCGTGTCTTGAACATTTCTTCTTGTGTTACATATACTGATTTTGAAATTTATCTTTTTTAAAATATAGATACTCAACTAAAATATACTTAGTTTATCAGCTACACTAGGAAGTTATTCTCTTGTGATTACTTGCGTGATCTGGTGAAGGTCTGATTTCAAAAATGTCCCCTTTTCTACCATCTCTATTTAGCTTTGGCTAAGAACTAAATATACCATGTCACAATTTATTTTCAAATCTACTCTATAACTTGTAAAAAACATTAGACTTAGAATTTATGAGCTGGCCTAGGCAAACATTTTTCCGTCAAAAGAAAACAAACACTATTAATATACTTTTACTTAACCTTTAGTTGTAGAAAAACCTTGAAGTTAACCTCTTACATACGAACGTTAATACTAGTCATAAAAACTAATAAAGTTATAAAAACATGTTTGTAAATTATTCTCTAGTTGTATAATTTTGATCATTTTATAGTTTTTGTGAGAAAATTGAGGAATGTTCCTGCATAAACAATTTTAAACTAGAGTTTTTTTAGTTAACCAGATGGTGCCGAGAAAACCTCTGACTAACTAAAACAAATAATCAAGTCTGTTAGTAATTGCTGTACAAAATGGTGAATGAAATAATGTCCTAAGTACGTTGTTTTAATATACATTCGACACGAAAACAGACTATTTTTAAATAATGATCCATAACAAACACAATTACGCACAAACTCATTCAGCTTTTTTGTATTTTATTCTAGCACCTATAACGACTCCTGTCTGCACGTCATTGATGCTATTCATAGGCAGCATGGAATGTGTTTTAGGTGCCAACATAATAAAAAAATAACTTTTTCCGCCTTTTGGCGACAAACCGAGGTTTTACATTTAACTTTAGGAAATTGTTTCCCAAATATACATTGTTAAAAATGAAGAGAAAACCACTTATAACTAAACCTTTTTACGATTAACATTTTTTTCATATTATTAGTATTTGTGAATCTAAGAAAAAAAAAGAAGTTCAAAAATGGTTCCTATTATTATTATTTGTTTTGTAATGAAGAAGAACAAACTCGACTTCTTAATATATTTTCTAGTAAAATTTGTTCTTGTTTCTTTGATTTCATTGTTCAGTGAATCTAGCTGTTCAGAGTAAGACCACAAAACTCATCTTTAACACATATTCCACACTTAGGGAGTCTATGATGCCCTGTTGTACAGACAAGATAGAAACTCATATTATTACTAATCTACCGTGACTTGACGTTTTATGTCATCACCAAAAACAAAATCTGCTCCAAAAAATGCCGCAGTCTCCTTTAAATCTGATATAGTGAACTTGAGATGAAGTCTATTAAATGTATAATTTAAAATAATCATCATCATCATCAGGATGATAAAACAAGAAGATAAAGTCATTTAAAAATGCCAGTAAAATAATTTGTGTGTTAGCTATACCAATTCATCGACATTTTGTACGTTCCTTAATAACTGACGATCTATGGAGCTTTCCAATTTCCAAGTGTATGCCCAACATCGTCTATGGAATTTAAATGGGGACCCTTCGCTGGCTAGATCATAAAGAAATTTAGGCCCTTTAAAAAACATGGTTTACCAATTACTTTTATGTTTTTTTTGCAATCTACATCAATAAATATAAAGCCATTGACAACGAAATCAGAATAGACTTTGAAACGTTTGGTATTCCTGCAATATACGTCGTTTTATTTCTATTGGGGTGTTACTGCCCAAAAAAAACATAAAAGTAATCAAGAATATGCCACAAACAACTTTTAGATTTACCAATACCAAAAGTCATTTAATAATGTTCTCTCTGACGTTACTTAACACCCCAAAGTTCTAAACATTATTCTTCTCCAATTGTTCAAATTCAAAAACCGAATAAATGTGTGATAAGAATATATGATTATTTTTCATGGAACTCAAAATAATCTAAAGCAAGATCACTTTTCTACTTTTTTTGGGCAATTATTTTTCGGTTTCCACTTTCCATGATTACTGAACAGGTATAAGGAAAAATCCAAAAAAGAATTTGGTAAAGGTAAAAAACCGTAGGAACTGGGCAAAATTTAAAATTAAAAACCCCATGGATCCTAATATATGTACTTACGTCCTTAACAGCTCCACAGTTTTCAACAGGTCTATTATAGAAAATAATGTTTGTACCTATCGGTCGTTGTTGTGCCCAATGCTGGTGAAATATATTGTGACCACGGTTCAAGTAATTGATAAATTTTCCCATATTATTTCGTAGAGGATACTTGAAAACGTTTCCAGTTTTTGGCCATAAATCATTCCGAATTATCGGACCAAAATAGAATGCGGCGTGGGGAGCAAAAATTTTCGCGAATGACTTCATTTATGACGTTCATTTGAGAGGTTTTACTTACAGAATTTATGTAAATATTTAGTTTTTACATCATCATACATTTTCGCTTTGAACACAGTAATCAATATTTCTGCAAAAACATTTGCGATTACATACTCATTTCGATACACCATATATATATATATATATATATATATATATATATATCAAGCAAAACAGAAACAATGGTTTGAGACGGGTTGGGCTTAATATTTTTCTGTCTTATTGGCCAAAAACAAGTTTCAGTAGATATTATTTATAATAACTTTCACTCCATTCTTGATTTAAAAAAATGTGTATGTTAACATTATTTTGGACTCATTAAGTATTTTTTTCAATTTGATGTAGATGTTTCCTTGATAACCTAACCTAATCTTACTCAATGTTTTAACCAACGTTTCTAACTCTAAGGCACTAAGATTGTAAATGTTATTCACACAATAGTGTTTTAAGAATACCTAAATACTAATTATCTGAAGAAATATTGGATGAAACTAACAATCTTTATAATAATGAATTCTACAATACTCCAGTGTCCAATAAATATCAGAATCCATAAAAAATCTAAGTTCAATAAAAACTAATTTGTCACCTATAGTTTTGGGTTTCCTGTCTATATAAACGAAGTATTTTCATACTGCTATCAAAATTCACTATTTACTAATAATAATTTCAATTATTCAACACCTTAAATAAACTTTCTTATTTCTAATTAGTTTTGACAATAATTTCTCGATCGATATACCTCTATTTTCGATATTAAATTGAGCATTGAGAATTTGAAGAATAAAATCACTTATTGATTAATTTCAGATAACTTTTTTAAATCGTCTAATTCAATGTGTCTCCATATAAAATACGCACGTGAAAGATGAAACTAAAATATTTAGCAATTATCAAAAATGTCAATTATTGACTAGAATATCCAAAAAACAAAAAATTTAGAAAACGTCAAAAAGGGCAATAACATTAATTAAGATTGGATTTAAAAAATCAATATTACGAGTATCTTGTCTAAAATAGTCAAAATCAAAATAAGTGTTTTCACTATCCCAAAAAAATCATAAAAATAAAGTATACGAGTGCCCCATATAACCTTTAGAGAACAAATAAATTATATCTATTCTAAATCGTTAACTATTAGGTTGCTAAACTTTAATAAATCTTAAATAATTCATCTATCAACCGAAATCTTCAAGCAATCTAGTTTCAAAACTGACACAATTTATAAAACAATAACTCCATGTCATCACATTGCATTCAGTGCTGAAATGAACACTTTCACCACATTCAAAATTTTTCAGTGTGTAACATAAACTCGCAAAAACACTCTATTTGCGAGTGATCGCCTAATAATAAATTCGAGCCATCCGTTCTTGGCCATTACATTGGGCAGGTCAATTTGCCAACTTTCAGTGTTATTTTTGCTGTGTACTCTTTGAACGGCAACAACAAAGCCGGGCATTTTTTAAATTAATCTTTTTATTAGAGGCGAAAAAAATATACATAACAACACCAGTTAGTCATTTTAATGTCTTCGGTCGACTGGCCGTTTGTATTCCACTGATGTTGCTGTCAACTTGAATTATGATAGTCAAAAATAAACTCCAGGCGTTTTTGACTTACGCAATTTTTGGACATTTATTAAAAAATTTGTCTGTGGAAATTAGTGAAATCTGTAGTAAAATTTATGAAATGTCATACAGATTTTATTTATTTATTTTTATAATAGATGAAAAGCTATCACAAAATTTAATGAAATAACAGTTGATGAACCAGAGAAGCTTTAAATCAAATAAAAAGTCAAAAAAGCTGCAATTCCTGTTGAAATTACCTTAGTAATATGTTCTGATGATGGATGATTAACATTTCGAAACGTAAGAACAAAGAGTTTTATTTGTTTAATTTGTATTATCACCTCAATCGAAAGAAAATACATTTTCAAATACCTTACATAACAATCAGGAATTTAAATAGTAATTATGTTAGTACTTTGAATCTTGCATGTCTTAAATCAGTGCTAGGAAAAGAATGAAATACCATCTAGAAGGAATCTAGCAGATGTAATATCACATTACAAAAAATGGAACAGAAACGTATGCGATAATACAAAAAATTAACCTACTAGATACAAACCGGAAACAACCGTGGGAATTATTGACAGACTAGGATAACCCAAGCATTTAATAGGAATCATTCAAGAGCTATACCGACATACTGTAGTCGCTATAAATACTAAGAAAGATAAAAACATCATCTATAACATTTAATAGAGAGGGGTTAGACTAAGATGCAGCTTATTGCTCTATGTTGTAAATCTATCTAAACTTCATCTAGTTAAGACAGCAAGAAACATATCCAACTAATTTTGCGATAGAGCCCACTAGTTGAAGCTTATAACCTAAAAAGTGAGAAGAAGATGACGAAAATTTAAATAATGTAATTTTGTATAAAGTATGCCCCTATTTACATCAATAGGTATTACAAGAGGACATCCTTTTTGTAACATCGTATTATAAATGATTACATTTCTTAATGCTTAAGCCAAAGCTTAAGACTTTGTCTTCAATATTATTATTGTTAATAATTCAATGAAACCATTTTTTTAACTTTCTTTTCTCCTGTCTGTTTAAATAATCCTTTTGAGAATATACGCAATATCTTTATCACACATTCAAATACTTACATGTATCTATTTTTAAAGATTTTCCTTAAGGGAATTTAACCTACCCGGTTAATACTGGTGCAATAGTTATGTAAACAGTTTTATCCAAATTTTATGTTAGTTATTTTGCATCACTAAGACAACAAGGTGGCTGTATTATTAATAAATGATATTATTGTAGCATCAGTGATACTATTTACAGAGTGGTTTAATAAATGAATATATAACAGGGCCCAGCACTGTACCCTGAGGCACACCCATCCATCAATTAACACTTAAGTGATAGCATAAATGAATTGTATAACTTAGAGTGCTTAACTAATCTCAATTTTAAAAATTGTTTTGTACCTTGAACTCATTGAAAATAAGCACTAAACTTTGCATTCTTTGGCACAGGTTAAATGTTAATTTATTACAATTTATATTTAAAAAAATCGCTATCGGGTCAAGTCTTAATAAAAATTTTACGTGGAATAGCAATCGCCTGTACAGCGAATAGCTCTTCAGATATTTCAGCAACTTTTAAACTCTGTATTCAAAATTTTGCTCTATTTACTTTGTCTTACAGCAGTCACATTCCTCAAAACACAATACTTTTTTTAACTTATCGTATCATTACAGGAATATAAAATACATTCTATGTAATAATAAATAATTTCAGTCCAAATCTAGAAAAATCAGTCGGCTATGCCTCTGGCTGTGAAAACTCACATTTTCTTTTAGCAATGAATTTTCAAGAAAACAGCGCAATATTCACTCGATTTTCTTACACGAAATAAAATTGCGACGCCATAGACTTCATTTTGATGGCATAATGGATAATACTTGATTGACCTGTTTACCATTTATATTGCTATTTGTCGTCCATCAAAATATGTCGATAACCGATAAATATTTTGATCGTTTACTTTCGAATAATGTCATCAGAGCATCATCATTTGATTTTTGTTATGACTGTAAAGAAGGTTAACGTGAAGTGGACAACGTATATTTGTTTTCTTAATTAGGTCAGCTGTACCCAAAATATGAAATTGTTTTCCAGAATTCTATTAACCAGATTTTGTGTTTAAACAATATTTATTACTATTGCTTAGGTACCTACTTACTTTTACATGTCAGTGTTATTACAAGACTAACATATCAATATCTAAATATATTCAGTAAACAACTTAAAACAGTTGAATTAATGGTGAAGTAGCCAGCCCTAATCTGTAATGAAAACATAAACTAGTTAGGTTTCGTCTGAGAATATAACGTTTCAAAATATTCCGTTCAAAAGGCTATAATAGACAAAAGGACATTAATCGATAAAGACAATTTCTAATCCACATATATAATTTTAGTAGCTTAGGGAACTTCGCCGAAAATCTAAAAAATTTAATATTTTCAAATACACTGTATATTATGTTACGAATACGCAAAGTATCTTTATGCACTAGTGTAAAGATTCATAATTACATGAGTTTTCAGGTTCACATTGTATTTAATTATATTTACTAGCTCTGTACTTGCTCTTTTCACTACGTATCCAAAGTACACCCGTTCGAGTCCATATCAATTCAGCTTTTTCACTAAAATGTTATATGTCTACAATTCTAAAGTATTGTAATACATTTTTCACACTATTACAACAAATTTTCCAAAGAACAAGCTGCTGATCCAGGAGGCATTGAAGTACAAATGAAAACATCGAACTGGTATACCGAAATAACATAAATTATAGTTAGAAAACTAAAAAAATATTGAAGTAAAAAGTAAATATAATATATAAACTTTTGGCGAATGCGCCAGGCTTGTTGCGGGGGGCAGCCCTGCCCCTTAAAACACTTTTTAAATTTATTATTATTTTTATTTTTTTATTTTTATCTCATTTATAAGTAAACTAGTTTCAAACAATGCAGTACTATTATTTCATTTGTGAAGTTAGATATTTTGACATTTTAAGATGCTTGATATTGGGGTTTTTGGCTTTTCCATTTTGGAAATTTGGAATTATTCATATAAGGCACATATATACATACTTTGTGATTAAAATAATCACATTTTGTGCCTAGGCAGACTCTACACGATTTATAAACGTAAAACTAAAGTTTTTGTATTCACCATCTTACATTTAGCTGTCACCTACGTTGTTTATTACAGAAGGAATCTTCTGATAGGCCGACAATCGTATCTGTACCCTGTGTTTCAAAATTATATATCGTTTACCACGCAATCAAAGTATCGAATACATTTTGGACAGACATTTTTGATAAAAATACTCTCACTCCTCCCATATACCTTCAATTGTTTCCTAGCCAATACATTTACAATTACGACGCGATTTCATTGCGTAAACAAACGAACCATGTGAACAGCGATTTCTGGAGATGATTACATAAATCAAACATCTTCCTATCGATTTATAAATACCGCTGGGAAGGTGTGTTAGAGATCAATGACGGCGCAGCTATAATAACGTATTTATCTTCTAAACTACAGTTTGGTGTAAACAAAATATAACCCGATCCTGGATTGTATGTTTTACTGGAAACAAACCAGATTTCTATTGCATTAATCATAATGTTTTCTCTAGCAGCGCTTTTTACCCTGACAAATGAACGACGGATACGTTGTAATGGCTAGTTAAATGTTTAAAATGCTGGCAACAGTTTAACATTAGATTGAGCGTTGTTTAAAAAAATATATTCTTTGGCACTGAAATGAATTAGTCTAAAATGAGAAACTTCTTTCCAACAATTTTAATTGCTTCCTTATTAACTATGTCCCTGCTCTGTTCAATTCCATTACAAACTTTGACTGTATATTTCTGATTATGAAAGAAAACATTTACCAAACGACATCATACCTTTGGTATCATTTTACGTTCAAAAGTCTGTTGCTAAAATCAAAAGCCATTAACTTTAAACAGGGCTGCAATTTCGAATTATTTCTATTATAATACACTTCTATAAGACACTCTTCCTATAACAATACAACAAAGCGTTGAGTATAAAGATAAGAGGATTTGAATATTAGGAGGTCAATGACGTCACAGCGCAAATGAATTTATTATTAATAATAATAAACTGCAAAACAACAGTTGCATGGAATGGTTAAGTTAGTAGAAGAGTTTTCTGCTGACATCCATAAGCAATTTGCTTCATAGAAATAATGAACACAAAAAGAAGTGACATACGAATGCGCGATGGCACCTCAATTGAATCCTTGAAAGTACACAATGAACAAAGAACTAACAGCGAAATTCTACAGAAAGCTAAGACGACTGTTGAAGACCAAGCTTAACCGGACAAATCTTTTTCAGGCTATTAGCACCTGCACGTGCTCATTTAAACTTTAATTTCCAGAGTATTTATACAGGAAAATTAAAAATCACGATCACGATATGACTATTTCTATCCACTGCTGGATGTAGGTCTTCCCCTTATCTAGCAACCATTCTCTGTCCTGTACTTTTCTCATCCGGTTGATTCCAGCGCTTCGTATGATGTCATCAGTCCGGGACTAGGTCTACTGATAAATATAAATCCTAGTCTTAGTATCCATTCGAGAATACGCTTGATCCATCGGTCGTCTATTCTTCGGACAGCTGAATGGGAAGCATTATTCTTTTATGAGCTCTTTGTATTGTTGATAGTTTGTATGCCTGTTTTTGTCATGTTTCAGCACCATAAGTTAGAAGGAATAGACAATGTTAATATAGTTTACTTTTCAGGGAATCTGGTATTTTGGATTTCGGCAACACAGGCTTAGTGTATTTACTCTACAGGCAACTTCATCTGTCTTATTGTCTATTGTTTATATAGCTTGGCAAGCAAAAGTGAACATTCCATCCAATAAAAAACAGTAAAAATGAGGGAAACATAACTTGTCGTGGGATTTATGTAGACAGCAGTGAGATATGATCCTCAGATTTACGAAAAAATAGTAGATTTTCCGGCAAATCAAACAATACGTTTTGGATATTAATTCATGAAACTGGACATACGTTGGGTTTACTACATGATACTGTTTCCACAGCCTTGATGACCAGATCACTGCTCTGCCTAACCAAACCAAAATGACTACAATCAGTCGATTATTTGATAGGTCTAATTAAGGGCAAAAGATTAATCGTTTTCTAATTACTATTACTAATAATAACATCCCAGAGAAAAATCAACCAGAAATCAAACTTAAAGATATCCTATTATATGATATTCACCAAATACGAAAAAACCTATTCAGCCGATCAAATAAATCCTTAAATACGTAATAATGAGGAGAAAGTAAGAGAATAACTTTACAAGTGCATGATGAGCAACAAGTTTTTTATCCTTAGTTCTCCAAACCATTTATAAGCCAACAAAATTAAACATCACCTTCAACCAACAGCTGTTTGAATGAAATTAAAGTTTCAAACTCTGAAACTTCTTACAATTGTTGCTTGAAGCCCGTTCATAAAGATCGTTCTGTAAAAGCGAATGACAGACATTAAGTAATTAAGTAAATCTTCAAGTTGTATTATGGGTACGATGTTATTCTAAACAATATGACGCACGTGTACTGAAAGCTTTTTCATTACTTATCTAAACTTGTAGGATCAACGAGAAGATAAATTCAGAGGAAATAACTTTGTTGTTTAATCATCGCGAAGATCTGAACACACGTGTTTTGAAAATCAATACAAGGGTGGTTAAGAAACTTTAAAGCATTAATATAAATGCTACTTTGCATACGAGGATTATATTATGTATATATGGCCGGGAGAAGAACAGGGTTTTTATGTACATTTTTTATATCTTTGAATCCCATGTAATAAATAGTTTTGATCAAACCCTTGAGAAAAAAAAAACGTTTGCTCCAGCAATTTTCTCATACTTTACGCCCATTTTGTCCACCGACCTTTTCCCTCATATGAAGAAATAATCGCTGGAAACTAAATCGGGCGAATATGTTGGATAAGGATGCACATCGTATCTTAAATTTCCTTCTGATAATAACACTAATATAGATGCGTGCATTATTTTCACACCATCAAAGTAAACTGTATGTAATATGTCACCTGTTCATAAAAAAATCACCCCGTATAAACTGTTGTGTTTTCTCTGATGTGCTGTGATGTATATATGTTTAATCAACAGTTCTGTATCCATAAATTATTCAAACTGTCATTTAGTATCGTCAAACGTTGTTTTAAAGTATACACACTAAGATGATACAGTTAAAGGCCCCATCTTGCAGGAAAGTTTTCATATTTGCAGATAGCAAGATACTAGTCTGTTAGGAAGTCTTACAGAATGTATGAACGTTCACTTTACAGGCCCACAAGGGGGTCATATGCTTGGAAAGTTCGCTTCATTAGCCCCCATTCTAATTCGGTAATTGAACTATTTGGCTTTTCTTATAAAAAACATTCTTCTTTGGTCAGATAATAATTAGGCAAATCAAAGCATCAGCATTTGGAACTTGACAGAAATGTAGTTGTTTCTTTATCACTCTCATCTATTTTTAAGCTCCCATTGTAACAATATATGCGCTAATATATAACACTATATTCTGTTGCGATTTTGGAAAACTTCCAACGAATATATTTTTTTAACATCTATTTTACTATAAACAATCGAGATTGACTGGACTTAAAAACAACGTTAATTTAACACCTAATCATAAAATAGCAATATATTATGCGCAAAGACAAACGAATAGAAGATATACAATTTTCAAAACAATAAAGTTGTTCTAAACATGATTCATAGAAATGCTGGAACAAAACAAGTTAGTCAAAATCATAGGTGTACAGGTAAATGCAACAACTTTTAATATTTTATGACATGTGCCAAAAATTCTTTATTTATTTTGAACAAACTAAGTGTCGCACATTTGGCGAGGTTCCAAGAGAATTTATTTGTGAAAGCGTTAACAAAATATCAGCTATAAAATTTATATAAGTGATACTTTTTTAAGTTATTTCTAAATTTAATATGTTTCATGCTCTCAACAAAATGTAAAATATATTAATTTGACCACGATTAATGTGACCTAAAACAAATACGGTAGTTATGTTGATAAATAAAGTTGAAATTGTACACATTTTGTTATTCCCATAAATACAATATAAACAGAGGAAACTAGTCAGACATTTATTTTCTGTCCAGTAAACTTAGTAACAGAATGTAAGCAATGTTTACATTATAGGTAAGGTATCAAAAAAAGCCCAAAAAATAAATTGCCTACAACAGCAAAATCAACGGTACGAAAAAAAAATGTGTTCTTATTTAACCCAAAATAGTAGTCAAGACATTCAATGATCTAAAGGACTTTCACATTAGGTACATAATTTCATAAAAATATTGCCAGAATATAAAAGTAAATCTGAGCTGCAAAATTGGGCAAAATAACCCAAATTAAGTAATGATCCCAAAATTAGGTATTCCTCTACAAAAGTATACAATGTTCTAAGTACGAACCCACATTCAGTCTCAAGATATACATACAATATTAACTATCAAGCTAAAACTTAAAATAATCAACATAATTTCTTCAACATCAACCAGAATGTACAAGCAAAAAACAATCAAATTAATCATTACGATTATTAGTAAAATATGCAAAAACATATGGAACATCGTAGTTATATAGGCAATACCACTTATGCAAACTAATTTGCTATAAACAGGGTAACCCTATCAGAATTATATATGCAATGAATATACAGATTCAAACTTTCTTAGTATACATTTAATAACTAACTGGTTAATTTTAATAAGTATCATCTCTCTGTTTGTATTGTATTAAACAATATATATGATGGTTCTTTATCAAATTCAGCAGCTCTGTCATAAAGATCTCCAAAATATTGAAAGGTGGTTCTAAGTAGAATTACATTAAAAATTGAGACATTAAATCTTATGATAGAACAAAACCAGTTTCCTACACAAATGAAATTCTTCAAAAGTAACGTGAAGTGAAGCCAACACAAAACACTTACTGACATTAATTAAAACGATCATAACAGGCAAATGGCATATTAGGCAGAAATCATAAACATTAAATCCTATATTGCTGATAAAGCAGTAAAATATAGAGTGATCGAGAATAAATAAACAGTATCACAAAACACCATTCAAATTCTCAGAAGTGGTGTATAGAGTGCACCTTGTGTTTATGGGAAAACATAAGATTTTTTCAATTGAAAACGAAACAGTATCAACCATCAACATATGTAATGTTTGAAGCGGATATATCAACAAATCCTAATTGACAAATGATGTTCTAAGTAACTACTTTTGACATTTTTGGTTCTAACCAAATTTTTTCTCCACCCTAAACCAAAGCCTGCCTACGTCCATGCTCAAGACTGGCAACACTATTGAAGATAAAAAATTGTCAAATGACAACAAAAGCAAAAATATGAAAACGGAAAGAAAACCAGAAAATATGCAACAACTCTCATAGTTTTATTGCGAAAATTATCCATAAGAAAGCAACTAATTATCGAGATAATTTCACAAATCGGCAATTCTACACTTTCGGTAATAATATTTCAGCCTATCTGTTGTTAAGAAACCATCGAAAAAACGAAGTACGAAATCAAAGTCTATAAAGGTCATATCGACCAATTCTAGATATACTCAACACTCAGGTCTGATGAGATACAGTTTAAATAAGGAAAATTTCTTTAAATATATTTTTGCAAAATGCTACAAAAATCTGAGAAACATGTTACTTTAAATATAAATTATGTTAAATGGCAAAAAATTGCGAACTCCAACCAAATTGATTACCTGAGGAAACATATAAAATAGATAAAATACGCAAATTCCAAATATTTCCAGTATACACGATGTTATTAGGTCGTAGTCATTTATAATATAAATTACCTGTATTTAAGAGATGTTAGTAGAATATGAGGCTCAGCTATTTTCGTCTAGTAAATATCTACACAACTAGGTGACTAAATGTTATGTTACGCTTTTTTGCAATGTGTTATGTTTTACTCTGCAAATTCTCGAAAGAAAACAGGCCAAAATAACACAGATTGTATATGAGCCGTTATGCGAAATTAATTTACATTGTGTGGAAACATCGTATACAGTGTGTAAGAGAAAAATTCAAATAAACAATCTTACGAAGATGTTCCAGATCGTTCGTTGGAAATAAATGACTGTTTACATTCTAACTGAATATCTGATTCAATGAACTCTTAATCGAAGAGATTTGATCCTCGTGGTATTTTATGGTTTCATTATTCGCATAAAATTTAGTTTACAATTTATTTATGCTTCCTAGAGTTGTCTTTAAAGAAGCTGCTATTGGTTTGAGTCGATCCATGCTATAATATCAATACTTTTACTCGATAAAAATTAGTGTGAAACTCGAATTATTTTTCATTTGATTGCTTGTTAGGATTTTATTCATTATGTGTTTACAAACTACTAAAACGTTTCACGAAAATCTAAACACCTCCAGTGAAAAAGGCGCTCTATACCACTCCTTACATTATCCTTTACGTGCCTGTAAAAAAATATATTGATAGACATGAATTGGATGAACTTGTTCACAAACACGTAAATTATAGAGTCAACAATACCGCCATCTTTCCTCTGGCAGTATATACTAAAACCATTTTATTGCCCGCACGAGTATATTGTGTAAATATGAATGATTTCGATTTAAAAATATAACAATTTGACCAAAGCGCCACCTATCAGACCCCGTCCTAGCTAGGAACCAACGTCTCGACAGAATAAATTCATCGTAATTATTTTGTTGACCAATTGAACATATTGTGTGTTTTGTAAATAAGGCATTTGTTAGTTTCTTGACTGCAACTCCACCTATCGGACCCTAGTATAGCTATAAAGGGTCCACTCGATAAAGCAAATATATTGGATATGACTTCCAACAGTTAAATCGTTCGGAAGTTACATGATAACAGGCGCACCAACCATTTTATATGTGAAGATGTTAAATAATTCATCTTCCTATAACAATTGATTTTTAAAAACACCAAATTGATCCTAGATTTTCTCATTTGCTCTGCTGAGAAAAAAAAGAATTCAAATATGCAAATTGTCAAACTATGTAAATTAAAATTGAGCACAACAAAAAATACTACTAATAAAGAAATGTTTTTTTGATAATTATTTGAGAAAATTCGCAAACAATTGATTTCTAGAAAATATCTCACATGCATTTCTCTATTTCTGCTCTATTCAAGTCTCCAAATAACATTTAAGTTCTCATTATTGTAATTAAAATTATACAGAATATAAAAATACTGTGATGTACCAACACACGAATATTTTCTGGCAAAGATTTATATTTGACACACCTGTTCAGACCTTTCGGTTCATTGATCAAAAATCCTGATTTGATCCAGAAGGTCCCGACAGATTGAAAATACAAAGTCTTACGTGTCAAAAAACAAACGTCCACATCATCAAACCCAAAATGTTTTCAAAACCGCATGAATCAACTAATTTGAAATACCACTCTCACTGGTCATCTAAACGGTTTCGTTTAGTGGAAATTTTTGACGGACAGCTTTGTTGCCAAAGGTCACGTGAAAATCGGGAAATCAAAGAGATAAATCTCGGTAGATAGCATAAGGAACCTTCGTTTTAAAGGTCGTGTTGTTTTGAAATGAAATCATTTGTAATTTCCTGAATTCCGAGGCATTTAATGGGCCGGTGCATAATGTAACCAGTTTAATTGGTTAACATTCATTTATAAACAATCATAAACGTTTATGAGGTAATTATGTAGGCCAAACAAAGTTATTTTTTGGTTTTTACGAGGACGATGATAAAACAAGTAAGTTCACTCTTATGAAATGCGATAGGATAACTAAAATCAATAAAACAATAATATTGATTTCAATAACACGTATCATAATCGCATATCGGCAGAAATACAGATTAGAAGCAAACAAAATACAAGACAGTGTTTGATTTGCCTTCTTCATATGAAAAAATATGCTATTGAATTTAAATAAGTTCTGGTTCAACTAATGAATAGAAACGAGCTGACATACCTTGAAGGGTTAAGTGATTGTGGCAAATTTCCAATAACCAATAAATTATATTCTGGCCTCTGGAATATATACTTGTCATCGGGTATATCCTGCTATATGGACTGTGAACATGCCTGGTTAGAATTGATGTATATTCTAAAAAAGATTTAATTAAGGAAAAAAATGATAAAGGAATTTAGGATTATAAATCAGCAACTAAATTCATATATCCCGCAAACAACATAAGCATAATCTAGTAAATAATGATGATTTAAGAACTTACATAAAGAAGCTAATCCCCTTTTTTATTTTGGTGAATGTGCCAGTATCATTGAAATTTTGTTTGCTTTAGCCTTGTACTTCAACTGAGCCCCATAATCACAAATTATTATATTGTTATCCCACCTCCATATGTATCCAAAGTTTCATTTCGATACAACAATCAGAAATAGGTTGATTTCCAAGTTTCCATACATAGACAGCCAGATATAGATGAAGCTAATAAAAGCAGGCTAATAAAAGAGTGTAACAATGATTACAAAATCAAAAGAAGGATGGAGGTTAAGAAATGTTTTAACAATTATGGAGAGAAAAACTTACATAGCAGAGACACCTAGAAAAATGTCACAGAAGCAGATGGATATCTACAATAACAAAGTCAAATTCACGTGTTGGAAAGTGACGTGGTCTACCAAAAAGATCCTGGAGAGGAGAAATAGATAAAGTAATAGAGCCAGGAGAATTCCAGAAGAGAGTTTGGGAAAACTGGGGCAGAGAAAACAGCGATTGAAACTGTGCCTTCCTACTTCTTGAATAAATATAAAAATAATATGCATTATCCAACTACTATATCGTAACTGCTTAACCAAAAGGGAAATAAAATAAAGCTTAATTTTAATAATTTCTAAATAATTTGAAATGGTTCAATGGTCTTCCAAATTGCCCACTCTTTTTCGTTCTGTATTTTAAAACCAGAATTTTTGCCTTTCTTCATGGAGCATAGAGATTAAAGAATTTATGTTACTTTAGGATTCCCACAAGGCCTGCAATGCAGCCTCATTATTCAACATATATGATATTTATTATTGAGACGGAACTCGATTACCTTACGATTTAAAAGTATTTTTCGTAAATACTATTAAATATGTCATCCAAATATTCAATTATTCACAGTTTTACTATGCTTTTTAACTCTGTTTTTTTTCTTCTTCTTTACAATAGCTTTAACAATGTTTCCCGAATTTTATATTAGCAATCTTAAAAGTTGTCAACATAGTTTCTTCTATACAAAAATTATAGTTTTACTGTTTTTTTTGTCATTGTTACTGTAGCATATGTCAACATCTTCAAAATACTAAAAACAAAAATTTCTTGTCACTTATCACATGCATATCGTATAAGATGTTTTTCACCCGAGCTTAAATCAATTTTCGTAATTTTCCATATTTTCACACAACCTTTCAATTTATTGATTTATGTGCAATTTATGATTCCACTGAAAACAATCGCGAAAAGTTTTACGGCTAGATAAATAAACATCGAAAATTTCGTGATGATTTTGAATCCCGTATATTTGAATGAATTTTTTTAAATTAAGTTCCTTAACAACGTTCGTAAGTGCATATCAACATCATAAAAAAAATCTATTTTAAAATCCAAACCCGAATTATTATAACAATAGCCTCCCAGTACAATCAGTGTTCCGGCTTGTCCTTGATTGCACGGCCTCAATGTGAGACGTCGGGATACAAAAGAACTTCGTTAGTCCTATTTTTAGATCGATCCCTTTCAATAAAGAGTCTGAAGTTGCCGGGAGCTCATTGACAAAACCGATCGTTAAATAATTACCGAAGTTTTGCAAAAAGAAATCGTAAGTGGGAGTCCTGGTGGGGGGTGAGACACGTGTCGTAAAATCTGAACACACGTAACCTATTTATGTGGAATTCCTGTCCGGAGATCCTCTCGAGACCGAAAATCGAAACTCGAGATTGTTTGAGTTTCGATGCGGATAAAAGTTCCGAAGTACCTTGAACTTTATATTTCTGATACTTAAATCCCTTGGAGATGATATTACTTTGTAAACTTATATTAGGATAAATTCTGGAGGTTCTGTTTCCAGATCAAGAAGCACAAAAAAATGTAATGGTAAAATTACGCAGAAATTAACTAAAATAAATATATGCCCTGGTTAATACCAATTTAGTAAAAAACACAGAGACCCTACAAACAAATAATAATAATTTTAGTGACAAGATAAAAATAATAAATAAATTAGCTCAACTTTATTCAAACACAAACAAGAAACAGGGCACAAATGGGTTTCAACTGTTGCAAATGACTCGCCAAAATCAAAACTAATGGAAGGAATGAAGCAATAAAATTGTTGACATTTCGAAAATCAATGACACGACGTGACAAAAAAATAATGAAAATTGGAATAAGCTATAACATATTCACGTTGTGATTCTCTTCAATCATAGACTTTCTTTACAAATAGATTGTTAGGTTTAATGAAAAGTTTTCCATCTGGGTTGCCTGACGAGTCCCACTTGAATCCTCTCCTCATTATTCTCTTGATAAGTGATGTCTCCCAAGTACTTCTAAAATCACGTTACGTTCTCCTTATTTCTTCTCTATATACATCAAGAACGCTGCCTCTTTGCAGAAGGCTTACGTCATATCTGAATTGGCTCTAGAAAAATAGTTCATTTTAAAAAACTAAAAAATATATCGACATTTCAACCACCATCTAAAAATTATTCCCGGATTGGCAGGTGATGCGCTGCCTTTCTAGAAAGGCCGAATACGAATTAAATGAGGTTTTGCTAAATTAAAGAAAGTTCCAGAATTCTTCTTTCGAGTGCAATATAATCTGAAGTACATGGTTCAATCTTGTAAATACCATTGTCCACAAATCGAAAGTTCCAAATATGTAAATTTCATAAAACCCATTACAATCAATATAATAATCAATATAATTATAAGCAAATAGTTAAGCAACCACTATTACTCTGGCATGTCGACCACAACATCATAGTTTTAAATGAAGAATAATTTTACATACTCGAATTCTCCGATAGGGAAGATACTTACCGATCGTTTTTTAAACCCTCACTTCTGCAAGTTTGAAAAAAATCCTTACAAACGTTTGCGACACCGCAATTACATGCAAGCATTGGTAGTTTCATAACAAATATAAAAGTTGCTGGAGGTTACAAAAGAACCTAATTAGATACCGAAATTATAAAACAGAATTTGAGGAATTTTTAAATTTATTTCAAAAGATATTTTTTATCATCGTCATCCATGCAACTGTTGCCAGTAAATTTGTTTTCCGCTGATCATTCTGTTTACTGAAACCCATCTCAATGTAATACAAAATCTGCATACCACTTTCAAAAATTTCACATTGCAACTTTTTACGACTGAAAACAATGAGTAAAACGTTTTACTGAAAACAAGATTTAGAGTTCTGCAACATTTCTCCACGAAAATTATGCGATCTCGGTTTCACAACAACCTGAGACTTACGACACATTACGAATTTCTCAAATGCCAAAATATTTTCCCACTTAACGGCGAAGTAATATATACGGAAGGCACACAAGTTGGCAAAAATGCCGGTCGGTAAATATTGTATTTCTGTGTTTGTGTGTTTCGAAAATTTCCAGAGCTTAAAGTATACAAAATAAATAACGTCTTTTAGTTAAGTAGATAGTCAGATTCATTAGGTGCCCGTTGCATCGATTTATAAATAGTTCGTTGAAGTGTCGGGCTATTAAACGCTAAGAGTCGTCGTTGGGATTATATGCACAAACATTCTTGGCATATCTGTATAGTCTGGTTAAGAAGCAAAGAAACAGCGTGAACTAGAATGAAACCGATCGACATACTTTTAATGCCTATTACTATTTACATACAAAGACAATTAAAACAATCAACAATATTATCCGGCTCGAAGGACCACTATTATTTTTTTAACAGATCAATAGTTCTACGTTAGTTGCTGTTTTAGGAATACACTCATAGATAATTTTCAAAATAAACAATTAACAGATATTAACATATTAATCTAGTTTTAATTTAATTGTGACGAGTCAGATTTTGGTTCAATTCCTCCGAAAAATCACATTTCCGGTTGAAACATTTGTTTATGAACCCTGTTCAAGTTCAAATAAAAAATCATCTCAAAAGATTTTCAGGACAAGCAGTATAGTAATTGTTCTCCTTTTACGTGTATTAACTAATGGAATATATTTTTTGATTAAACTATTACATAAAGTGTCAGTAAAGTGGTCTATACAGCGTAATTATCTATGTAAATAGTTCGTCCATCTCGGAAATTAAGAGTGTCGATGATTTTTCGTTTACATAAATAAATAAAAGTCTGTTGAAATTCGATTTAGAAAAATATTTGAGTTAGCTGAATCAAAATTTAAATATCACTAGGCTTAATTTTCTGCGGTTTAAAAAACAAAGTACTTATGATTGACTAATTAAAATTAATGTTTAATACTACAAATCATAGAAAATTTCAAAATGTAGACCAGTGTGGTTCATATTCTGGATTATCGTCGATCTTCTTGAGTTCAGCTTAAATTAAAATAATTACTAATGTGTTAAATTATTTCTATTATATCACGGTCGATGAATCAACTACAAATGTATGTTCGTAATCGCTAAAAAATATTTTTATGTGATATAAGTACAAATTATTTTTGGGAATACATTATAGAATCCGATAGAAGTATAGGCAACTGAATTCATCCCAAGCTGGCTATAACAACGAAACATTGCAAAATTGCTCCAAAAAAAATCTCTAAGCAAGATACTATGACGTTTACTTTCTCAAATTAAAACTCTAATCTATTTCCAGATCTTAATTAAAACATTTTTCGATAGATAGTAAGCTGGTAGAAAGGAAAATAAACCTGTTGACTGAGTTAAGTAAACTGCTAAATACAAACAAAATTCAGATACAGATTTTGTTACTAATTAAATTGAAAGCATTTTTTTACCTGAGGCTGAAGCTTATTTTTATATAGAATTGAAATGTAAAGACTTTTTTAGTTTTCTTCGAGTATTCAATCAGTCTGAACGAAATAAGGAAAAAAGTTTTTATCTGCCACACCAGGTGAACGACCTGAGCTCAGAAAAACAATGTTTTGACTTTTGACCTTTAAAAAGACGCATTGGAAAGTGAGAATTCACGTGATTTGTTTGATAAATCACTAAGAATTTCCCATCCGTCTTTTGAATCCAATTCCTCAGCAATAATTAAAACTTTCTGGATGAGTAATAAAAGCTCCTGTAAACAGAGGAATTGAATTGAATTTTCCCCAAATGGTTGCCGGTGGTTGTTTTTCCTCAATCATGGAAAATACATCTTCAGAGAATTCAGTCAACTGATTATTAGCACTTTCACTTCTGTAGAGGAAATTTCAGGGTAGCTGACTCTATTTGGGTTCATTAAGGTTCACGTTTTCGATTATGAAATTAGGGAAGCAAAGTTTTCACGCCCGCATTACGGATGGAAACTAATTTATAGATGGCAGTACAATGCCCTCAACACACTAAAAGGAAGTTTTGATTGGAATTAGTTGGTTTATTACATTAGATATGGGAGCAAAGTGCCTTGACAGTGTGAGAGTTTTATTGAGGCCATAACTTTCACTTGTTTTAGAGGCATTGCGGAATTAGTTTTTGTGTTAAACAATCCCAAAGATATACTCAAGTTTATTGCTATGTTTTAAATTACACGAAGTTAGTTTATTATTGTAGAGCAATCGAACAACTTGAAGTTTATTGTTTTCCATTCCTTGGAAATTTCTTGAGGAAGTTAGTTTTAAGGACCAGTTACTGCTTTGAATCAAAAACATACATAAAACTGATAAATTATAGTATTTATGATATAGTAAATCCTTTCATTAACTAATAACTATTCAGTTTTTCCAATGAAGCATCCCTTTCCCCCTTTCTCAAATTTCCCTCCCTTACACTTTTCCTGTGCAGTGGATTGACCTAACCTAACCTTTGTCATATGTCATAATACCTTCCCACATTTTGATATTCCTTTTGTCATACAATATCTCTAGAGGCCATCGGAACCTTTTACTTTTAAATTCTAGGTTTATCAGTATTCTGATTTGATCCACTTCTGCACATAAGGCCTTGATATCCTACGAAAATTGGGCCTCTATTCTTTGTGACGCTGGACCATTTGTTAGCCTGATATGTTTTTTTACTAAGGTGTTTGTTCTGTAATCTTTGGTGCTACATTGCTCCTTTTTCACTATTAACTTGGTCATCTATCCATTTATCCCATATTTGTGTTTTTAATTTTTATATATTTTTCAGACCATTATTTGCAATTGTTCTGAATGGTTTCTGCCATAAAAAGGATGCCATTAGCTAATCAGAGGTTATTGGGGCTGCTTCTTTATCTTCCCAATTAATGCTCTGAAAGCATCTCGTATAATCTAAAGTTTTAGTGAACAATTCTATAAAGTCCAAAGTTACGTCAAGAATAATTCAGATCTTCTGCTTTCCGTAACAACTATTTTCCTCTCAATTGATGAAGCAGCTCCTTTTGTAACATATGTTGTTAGACTTCTCACTTTAACAGTTGTTAAATTTGGAGCAAGTCAAAAATTCAGGTCACTGGATTTCAATACTGATCCATCAAATTTTCTCTTAGTTTTCTCAGCATTACTGTTATCGTTTGAACATTTTAATCAAATCATCTTCAGTGACTCATTCCCAATATTACTAATATACAACCGATTCCTACCATTGAATTTCTTTTCGCTCAAAACAACCGCAAGTAGGTCGAAAGTAGGTTCCATGACATGTTGAATTCTTTCATTAAATTTGTCATCGGGTCTATGTCCCATACCCAAAACAAATCTCTGGGTCCGCCATTTCTTGATCCACGTTCTCGCATTCCACCATCATTCTTCCCTTCACTGTCTCACCATCTTGATCTTGATAATGTTGCTATTAACATCTTTTTGAAGAGACTTACCATTGCCTCAATTCATTATTAGCAAACATAAAGTTACTAACGTGCTTCTTCTTACGGATGATACTGTTATCACACATGAATCATCATTTCCGTATCAGTACAAAATAAGTTCCGTGTCTAACTGACGGACTGACAATAAAAAACTTATTTTTTCCTAATTAAAAATATTTGTAAAAACTATGTTTAGCATTATAACAAATAATTTGAAATTCAATTGAATTTCTTTGTTTCAGATCTCCTGTATCGACAAGTCCTCAA
The DNA here is from genome assembly GCA_034190945.1 of Octodonta nipae. Classification (NCBI taxonomy): domain Eukaryota; kingdom Metazoa; phylum Arthropoda; class Insecta; order Coleoptera; family Chrysomelidae; genus Octodonta; species Octodonta nipae. Next base: position 19,622,285 of record CM067218.1, on the reverse strand, counting down.
CGTGAACAACTCTACACTAGAAGTTGAAATAGTCGACGTTTGCAGTTGTGATCTTCAAGCCTTCCCTGAGGAAGCGGTTTACTGGGCTGACGCTTGCATAGTAGTGTATGACATAACATGTAGAAGTTCGTTCGAACAGGCTTCTGATCTGCTCCAGAAAGTGTTGCAGCTCAGGAGTCAGATACCTACGGTGTTGTTAGGCAACAAGGCTGATCTCGAGCACTTACGACAGGTGAGTCATACTAAACTATCAAGAGAAATTTACAAATCCTAAAACAGTACGTGGTAGAAAGAGTTCATTAGAAAAATCACTTAATGTACATTTAAAATCAATATATCCTACAATCAAGTCATTAAAACAGATGTGTCTAGAAAAATATAATTGTAGAACAAAATCTATGCAGATTAAACTATGTGCTGAAAAAACACATGAAGTTTTAAACATAGTAGGTGAAAGGCAAACAAATTAAAATTTCTGTTGTTATGGTGCTAAAAACATGTGATCTGAAGCGATTCTGTAGATGTCTTTTAGTTTGCCCAATATATTGTCAGTCACAATTCGAACAATTTATTGTGCAAAAAACATTCCACATTTTCGTTGGGTGTATGTTGTCTTTGATATTACATAAAATATTTCCAACTTTTTTTATTCAAAAGATATTACACGTTTTAACGAGAAAACGTTACCTGTGCAGGTCCTCTCCGTTCTGAACAACTTAGTTCTTGATCATGTCGTCTCATTTATTTTCATTTTCTGTGGGTTTATAAAACCTGGTTATTCGATTGGTAGGTGTTCTACGAGTTTTTTAGTTAAACGCTTTGTAATAACTCTACCGGGTTTGTTAAGGCATTTATGTGTCAGTTTCCATTCCGTTTAAGATATTTTCTACTGGTTTCCTCCACTAATCTTCACTTCAATTTCTTCGTAGTTTCGTAGATCTTTCGTTATCTTTGTAGTTTCCTTTCCATTTATCTAATTTCTTCATATTTATCTTCTTTAAATAGTCACCTGGGTCGGACCTTGTTATTTATTTTCTCAACAGTTTCCATTCCTTTTGAAACTTTCAGGTTTTAAGTCATTTTTGTAGTTCACCACACAATCTTCTTCTTCTTGAATTTTCGCTATTTTTTGGATATTATTCTCTTGCATATGTTTTCTGATATTTCATTATAAAAGTTTCTGTTTGTTTATCAATATGAGATGATGTTGGTGCATGACACTGCATTATTTTATCTTGAATTTTGGTGACAATTTAGTGATTAGCATAGCTAGTGTTTGTAACTGTTTGTGAAATTTTCACTAGTAAATTGTCTTTTTTCAAAGGCAGTTCAAGAGAATTTAACATAAGTGTCCTATCGTAGATATCCTCCAGGGGCGGGTCCAGACACGTGCTTCCAGGAGGGATTTCATGCTTCAAGGGAGTGGGGGAATCCTGTACCTAAATGTAATTTTAAACCCATATTTCTTGGGCTATTACATTAAACATAGTCTTTCTGAGGTTTAAACCTACAGAAGTGACCTTTTTCTGGGCTAGTGGAGTTAAGATTATCTCGTTGTATTATTAAGTTTACTAACTTTGAGGCTCTCGGAGGGGGCGATCGCCCCCCCCCCCTGAATCCGCATATGGTCCTGTCGATTAAACATTTAAGTACAAGGAAGCTTATTTGTGACAACTTCTAAATTCGTTTAATGAAAAAGGCTGTATATTCTAAATCCAAACAACGACATTAACAACAAAGTCAGAGTAAAACTTTGAAACGTTTGTATTTTTGAATAGACAACGTTTTTTCTCAAGTGTAACATGATTCCCGATTAAAATTGTTGTTTTAAAAAAAAAGTGTTAATTTACCATGGATGTGGGATGTTTTTAGAAATTCCAGAGGCCTACTTCCTATTTAATCATCTTTAATAAAGTTATTCTTTCTGATCCATTGCCAAATTTTCAACTTGCCATATGAAAATTTCTTGTCTTTGTTCAAGGTCACGTCAGGAGATTATTACTTTACTTGGGTTTACAGAATATCTCAAATCGATTTGATATTAAAACAGAAGTCAAAAGGTTCTCAGCAGGGAGAATATCGCAATAAAGTTGTCCAAAAAAATAGGAATCATATGCATAATAAATCAATGTTGAATTAAAGCCTCCATCACAAAATCCTTCGCGTATTGCGTCAATTATTCATTCTTTTTTTCACATTTGCCTTTCGCATGTAGATTTCCACTGAAATATAAGCGGATTCTCTGCCGTTGTTCAGCTTTCCCCATGCAAATGTACGGTTCTGAATATAACGATTATGCAAAACGTCTTTTGTGAAAAGCTGAATGGAATACCCGAAACAGACGCATCACTCTGTCATTAAAGCGGAGGTGAAACGTGAAATTCTGATACGATTTTATCTGTTGCGCTAGGAAGTCATCAACCCCTGCAGAGAACGTTTCAAAGGATTACGTTATTAACGGAATTATACATGGAATGTTGTGGGTTCTTTATCATTAGCATTCTTTTCGAGTTTAATGAAAAGGTTTTCGTGATTATTAAGGTCCAATTTTCGTAATGACGCCCACAACGATGATTTCAACAGGAAAACTCTGTACAAGTGACAAATGCAATTTTCAATTGAACCTGATTTCGGAGAAATTTAGTTGAATGAAAAGAAGGATAGGCGGGATTTTCACGGAAAACAGACAAATATGAAGAAAACTGTAGTGACTAACGTAGGCCGATTTATATAAAGTAAACATGTCAAAATTGGGTAGAAATGATGCAAAACTTGAATAAAGGAATTGTTAATCAATTAAGATTGAGAACTAATTGTGTGAACAATTCAGACATGAAAGTGAACTAAAAAACAGTCCTTAAATATATGGTCAATGTTCAAACAAAAAGGTGGAACTACAAAAAATAAACTATATATATATAGAACAAAACGAATTTCTTTGTTTTTTTTTTCACCAAGTTTATTACTATCTAGCTTTGAGCCGCATAACGCACTACATCTTTTAAGATTTGCTAATTTACATATATATATAACAGATGTAAAGCTTCAACTAACCAAATTGTCTGTCTTACTTGACTTAATCTTTATCCAATTCTATTTTCTCTGGAAATAGTTGTTCTTGACAAGTCTTCTTGTTCTTGCAACCGTTTTGACATTAATAAAAAATTCTGAATTCCTTGAAGTATCTGATACAATTGACAAAAACCGGAGAAATAGATACTTACCCCTTACTAACTCGTATTATGGCACCATCGTGCCTGGTTTATGATGATAGCCTCTAAGATATGAACTTGCTTGTACACTGACGGACAAGAATGTTAACGATGAATGTGAAGCATCCTTAATATAGAATGCATTTCTGATCATTAGCATACTGATAAACAGGATTTTCAAATTTAAAAATAACGAAGGGGTCAACGAAAGGTAAAATCACCCATCAGACTGAAACAGCCCATGATAGTAATAAAATTTTTATCGTACTAAATAGTATTATTGCTAATTCCCGAAAAGAACCAGTTTCTGTTATAGTAGATGCCAATCATGTAAAAATTATTGCCAAGGATTTTTAGTGAAACAGAATTTTTGGTTCGCCAAATTAATATACCTGTTGAGAGTCTGCATTTTGGTAGAACAGATTCCGTTTGAGACAAACAGCCAAACAGCCCCTGTAAAATTATACATCTTTCTCATTTTTTCATCTTCTATGTTCTTCGAGTCCAGTCCCTCCCTCAAAAGCTCTTCTTCTGGTGTCACAAAATGTTAAGTCCTCAGATCAGAAGCTGGTACACAATGTAACTCGTTCCTCGAAGTTTCCTTGGACTTCCATCGTCTTGAAATGATTAATCTCACAACGTTCCTCGTCATCAGGTGAGTGATCATTCAGATCAGCTTCTCTCTCCTTCAGTCCATTTTTCTACCCGTCGCTCAGTCCTTCAGGGTAAATTCCTCAATTTGTAGCCTTAAGCTCTCGTAAAAAAAATCGAAAAATATGTACCTCTTCTCATTTGTTTCCTTCAGTTGCCCCCCTTCTTCATGTTGTTCTTCTTAGACCATTCAATCCCGAGATTTTGAATTCTTGAACACACCTCGTCTCGACATCTCAAAATCTTAAGTTTTTCAGTCCTTCTTCAATTTATTAATTCTTCAGGAAAGCTATTCCACGAAATATTGTTGAATATATGTTGGTATATATAATAAAATTGTGTAAATTCCATGAACGACAAATTTGCATTACAAAGTCATTTAACCAGTCTGTTATCAGAAAGGCTCTGAACGCATCAGGAAGAAACTTTTCCTTGAATACAATTCAAGATTTATGATGATGGTTTGGAGGCGCTTGCAATGTAAGGCGATATATCATTAAATAACAATCTTTTCTGAACACAATTGACACACTTTCATAAGTTTTCGATTCACAAAATTCATCCTTACTGTAAATCTCACTACATACCATCCATATACAATATGATTCTTGATTAATGTTTCAAAAACAGCATTGAGAGATAATAACTTGATAACTAATAACTTTTAAAACCTAACTCTTTTTAACATAGTAGTTAAATCTTTTATAAGTTGATTGGGAAATATCACCACACTGGAGAAAAAAGACTCTATACTCCAAAAACCCAACGTCTCAAAGTCGTAATCTCAAATCGTTGTTAAAGGCATTAAAATCCGAATAAAATATAAATTGGAAATTGAAAACTAGATCGTTTTGACAATTTTGCATGGCATAACTAGAGAAATTTGTTGTTTTTATGTTCATTTATTCACACATTTAAAGGAATAGATGTTTCTCCTATGTAAAATTTATCACATTCACTAAAATTATAAGTGGAATTTTGTGCGTAGTGTTTGTTGGTTTTGTTTACAATATAGTTGATTTTGGTGTAATTCTTGTTTTGAACGTTGTTTTGACATAAATTTTCTTGTCTGCTCACTTTAGTTTTTCGAACAGATATTGTATATATGGTAAAGTTATTACTGTATTGCAGTTGTCTTGATTTCTAGTATCACTCAGACCAGTTTGGTTTCAATTCTCAACATTTGTTTTGTGTTCAATCATGTTCAACTCTTTGCTAATGAATTTTGTTGTATAATTAATGGTTTCCAGCAAAAACACTTTATGTATTTGTTTTTCTGTATTAAATATGTTGTCATCAGAAACTTGATCTTGCTCTAGCTTATAGTGATTTAGTATAACTTAACTGTAATTGAATGATTTGAATTGAAATTGAGCTATATGTTAGTATGAGTCGGTTTTCTGTAAACCTGTTTGAATGAAGAATCTTGTTATTACTATTACTTGTTACTCGTTAATGTGTTTTGGAATAGTGTCAAAACATTATCTCAAATATTTAGCAAGATTGATAAATTAGTTTTTGCTCGGCAGAAACGAAAATTATCGTTCAGTATCAGACTTTCACCTATTACAAACGGAAATTCTTTTCCATTACAATCCTCGAACGATGTTCCCAGAACCGCCCTAGCAGAGGATCTGATTAATGTTCCCTTACAAATCACTTTTCCTTTCGGCAATCTGTCTTCCACACCTTCCATTTGTCGTTATTCGGGTCTCAAACAGTAACAGAGCGTCATCAAATGTAATTTTACGTCTTGCGAAGTTGTCCACTGTCGAAGCTCATTTGTTATCTAACCGTTCCTTCGCCCCCTTCTCGTTCCAACGGGAGCATCCTCTGTTTGGGATTCCCTACCGTAATAGCTTTCAAAATTAGTCGGGTGCAACGACCTCTTACGGTCGGGAACGCGAAGCAGCCGGTGAGGCGAACGATGATCGAATTATAATGCCTTTCAATCAAACTACAGGTAGTTTCGGTGCAGTGGAAAACACCTTTTGGGGAAAATAAAGTGCTTAAATGAATGTGAGAGGAATTCGTAATGGTTCAATGCGGTAGCGAGCTTATGAAGTAAATATTTACATTCTGCGCATTTTCTTTCTTATAAGATAATAAGAAAAATATTTTAAAGAATAATAATCAAAATAGCTTAGTTGAACTTTAGTAAAGTGCTAAATGAATAAAATTCACACTAAAATATTATCCCACTTCTGATTTACATATATAAGCAGTTGGTCTCGGAAATACTCAACTCAAATATAACAAATTTTGGCGAAAATATTTTTATTTCTCGACATATATTACTTTTGACTCAAGACCTATCCGATTAAAAACATTCAATCCTACCTAAAAATCAAGAAACAAAGAAATAGATGAAAAGAAGGTTTAGAGACAAATTGGAAGAAAAATTTCTTGCCAGTAAGAATACCTACACAATTGTAGGTACGGGTAATATGCCAAATACTTCAGATGAAGATATTGAACTGGATCTCTTTTCTCCAAAACATATAAAGAAAAATATAAAAATTCCTTTGGACTGAGATTTGCATTGTCAAGATTTTCATCAATAATAAACTTTTCTATTTAAATCTAATTTATGAGCAACTAAGATTTTGCTGGGGTCATCATATTGGAGTGTAAATACTTCTTTCCTGTTAGTACATATTCTGAAGTTTCTTGCTTGCAACTACAATGAACTTTAAGAACTGAAAAGTCATTAATAATAACAATAAATAATACTGGGTCTAGTGCAGAACCTTGAGGTACTTCACTATCTGCAATGATAACATCTGAACTATTATAATTACCATTATTAATTCTGTCTTACCCATGTTTTTTTAACAGATACCTTCTAGATGAAAATCAGGTAGCTCTACAATCCTATAGTTACCAATTGCAAAGTTATCTGAATTTAGTTTTTAATAATGTGGAACGAGATATTATAATCACTAACTAACTGGTATGATTTAAAATGTATTGATCTAAAATGAAAGTTAACTTTAGAAATAGATTATCTTCGTCTATATAGCAAGTTGTATGAGTTTTAAGGAAACAGTGAGTAAACATCATTTATTTTCCGAGAATTTCTGGAATCTTTGACCTTTAGACCTCCTTTTGGCATACTCCAAAAATCATTGCCAATAAAACTCTCATGCACACCTTAATCGTAATAGATCTCATCAACTAATCGCATTTGTTTCTTTATATTCGCATAAAAACATTTCATAGGCCATTAACAAAATTTACCGTATTGCCAGTAAGGTTATAAAAAGCTATGAAACTGGACCGTGATGCGTTCCAGATTTCGATAATTACAGTTTATTATGGTTCAACACACGGGATATAATCTCTCACTAGGTCACTAGTTAAGGTGATTCACCTCTACACATAAAAATAATTGATTCATGGATGTGTTGATAAGGTCGAAGAACAGCCCAAGAAAATGAAAACTTGTAAATTAACTTAGCTTTTCTCAAACGGATGCTTAAAAAATGTATTGGCAGAAAAACCTGCACAACAACAAATGAAGTTTTTTTCTCAACAGAAATTCCTAGGATAAACACCTTATATGAGGCAGGCTCTAAGCTTTCCAAATTGATTGCCACAATATGCTATAGTCATCTCAACTGACTAAATATCAATTAAATCTAATTAATTAATTGTAGTTAGGGGAGCAGATTTTGCTTACAAGTTTGAACAAAAAGTTGGTACGTGTCCCAAACAAACACCAGACAAACAAGGAACATCAGCTAAGTATAAGGTCCATTGGGCCATTCTACATCTTATGAGAACATCAACTCAAGATATCTCACAAAATAGATAGAAGCATTGGATCTGAGTTTCTTTCTGATCCACGGTCTACATTCGTTGGGTAGATACTCACTTGTTTTAGTGCCTTAAACCCAGGGAGTATTCACTAGTTATGGCCGCGGCAATTTTAATAAGTAAATTGATGCACAAAAACTACATTGCTGTTATATGTAACACTTTATAGGTGTTTACTCTGGAAGACTGCTGTTTTACCTACTCTAAATAATAAACTAAATGGTTCAGAACGGTTCCACATAAAAAATGTTATACACTACACGTGTTTCGTCATATTATGTGGAAATTTCTGAACTATTTGTTTTGTTATTTATTGTAGAATGGATTTTCATCAAGTATGCAAAATGCAATACTACCTACAAATTTCTTAAACACACTACTGAACAATGCACAGGCACCGTATGAAATTATAATACATATAATATTCCCATTATAATTAATAATTAAAAATTATTCATGGTTTTACTAGTTTTTCGGAAAAATCAAAGTCAAATCTATTTAAAAGTATCATACAAAATTACATTATAGTTAGGATTGATACAATATTGTGGGATATTTTAACCTTGCAAAACCACTTTTCTTTTGTTAACATTCTATACGATAGTCCTTCTTTCATGTCTGATACCAAGGTAATTACTGTTTGTTGGTTGCTTGTATTTATGACCAAAGAACATTTTTCACAGATTATATTGAATAGATAGCACTAGCCATCTATTAATCATTTTACTAAACCACTTCTCCATTGTTGCAGGTCGAGCAAGTGGAAGGCCGCACCGTAGCTATCCAGAACAACTGCCAATTCTATGAAGTCTCAGTAGCAGAAAACTCATCAACGATTTACTCATCATTCGATGCCTTACTCAGTGAATGCCGATCGATACAGCCTACGCAGAAGACAAGGAAGTTCTCAGTATCCAAAATGATAGGCACTCTAATCGGAAACAACAACAACAAAACTCCAGTGAACACAAATCAGGGTGGAACGGTGGTCGTTTGTCACAAATCTGATCTCTACAAATCCAGAGTACTCAGAAGAAGACAGAACTTCACGGCTACTGCCTCTCTATGACCATCGAATAAAGAGCTAGAAGCCCGATGAGGGTTTACGGCGTACTTTTTGAGCTGCTGGTAGCTCAAAGTTGTTTTGCTTCAAAGCAAAAGTTTATCTCTCAGTTTTATGAGAGCTAAATGATATTTATTGTATCTGTAAAAGAATGCGTATTGTGATATGATTGAACCTTTTTTTCTGAAAGTGTTACTCATATTTTCATGGGTCAAAAGATAATTTATTATAATAAACAATTCCTGAATGAATTTTAAATCCCTTAAATGTATGTTGATTATTTGAAATTGTTAACTCCTTTTTTTCGATGTTTTTTTTGTGCAATAATTTGAGCATATTTTATTTAAAATAAAATATTATTATATTAATAATATATCATAGGTAATTTTTTATACTTGCAGAAATTAGTTGTTAAGAAAAAAATCGATTGTACGGGCTAGAATAGACCAAATAAATTAAGGTGAGATTTGTGTGTGCTATAAAAACTGGCTGTGATATCCAATTGTATGTTTTTGTATGATAGTTTAAAGGATTTGTGTATACAACAGAAGACATATTGATGTTAAATAAAACTTGTTCTTAATGTATATGATGTTTTATTTTACTCTTCGTTCCACTGAAATCAATACACATAATTAAATATAACTAACTCTACCCACTCTTGAGCGCAAGCTGATCTACCGTTTCTCGATGAGACTGGTCATCATATGTCCTACCCTTAAAAGACCTAAATCTCTAAAAGTTGTTAACGTCCTTCCAACATGACTTTGGTCTTGTTTGGTGTTTCAAATCGAAATGAATAGAGATATTTAAAACATTCCTGGACAAGAGGCATTAGAGACTCTCAAATTGTAGAGCACATAGAATGTATGTATGTATATAGAATGATCTCAAACACGCGTTTAAGATATTTTTGTCAGTTTCTTTGTCCGGGATAGTCTTCAACACAGATAGGCTTTGTATGAAGTGTTTTAGGCTACGTTCTACTACTAGTTGTAGATCTGTTGCTCTAATTTGTCATCACATAAAAGAAGATAGATTTTAATAAAAAATGTCAATGTGGTTACTGCCTGTTGGCTAATAATTTATAGGGAAGTTAAAAAACATTAATCATATAACGGCATGCTCCAAAGTGTACGATTAGGGAGTAAAGGGTCCTAGGAACTACCACAGAAAAAAAAAAGAATTGATTTACTACAAGATAAAAATTTGCATTATTAATGAGACCAAGATAACAAGTAAAACAGCAGTTCCAATCGGTTACTACCTTTTGATATAAAGGAAAGTTGAAAACATAAAAACATATTAGGGCATGTACAGAAAGTACACCATTAGGGCATAAAGCCTAGAAGTCCTAGTAACTACTATAGAGATAAAAAGAACAAACTTATTATAAGACATAAATTTGCACTAGTTGTTGGCATATAGCGGTGTAGAAACATATAAACCTTATAAGGGCATCCACGAAAAATTATTATTTTGGGCGTAAAGCATACGAGCGGATAGTCTATACCAATAGGAAAAATTTGTGTTAAAGTGTAAATTTTGTAAAAATTCAGATTGAATGCCTGCTTTAAATGTCCGGTAAAGTGACGATGGTTCATAATTAAATGATATAGAACAAGAACATATAAAATACCTCTAGGGTATATTCACAATAGCATTCTGAGTTTAGTGAAATAAAAACAGGTTACACTAATTTGAGATTAGATACTGAAAAGTGGTGTGACACAAATTAGTTCAGTTAATATGTACAAAACAATAATAAAAACTATAAATATAATAATTTTCTTGGTAAATAAAAGTAAAATGTAGCTCTATTTTCAAGAAAACAATGTATTTTCGCTGCATTTAAAATAAATAATATTGTATGAAAATGAATTAGTAATATTTAAAAAATGTGGCCACATGTTTCTCTTTAGGCAAGACAAATAGAAATATTTTCCTCAAAAATGTTTGGACGGTATGGACCGATATTTATTCCGCTCGTCACCAGAGTTAACAATTTCCATTCTTTTTCTGTTACTTAAAACAGAAAGTTAACGAAACCAAATTTAACTATAGTAACAAGTAATAGCAAAAAACACTAAAAATGGCAAAAAATGTTGTTGTTTTATGTCGCTAACCCTCCAATTTTTACCTACTACTTCATGACTACTTTTACGATTTTTTACTTTTGTTATCGTTATTCAACAATTTACCCAAATTTAGAGTGTGGACAAGCCAAACCGACTTTAGATTTGGAATCAATGCATTAAAATACGAGGGTGAATCAAATATGAACCGAACTTTTGTTTTAAAAATTTTATTGCTACGATCATTACAAATTTTAATACATATTATTTTTCTACATAGTCTCCTCTCTTATGTATACATTTTTCCCACCGAATCGGAAGTTTTTTAATACCTTTCTCAAAGAATGAAACGGGTCGATAACCAATTGCGAACAAACGTTTCTACACCTTCGTTGTCCTCCCAGTTCTTCTTTAAGTGGCCCAAACGTGTGGTAGTCACATGGCGACAAATCAGGACTGTAAGGCGGGTGTTCAAGGGTTTCCCAATGCATTTTGTTCAATTTTCCTTGAGTCAATGCAGCTGTATGTAGCCGAGCGTTGTCATACAACAGAATCACACTTCGGATAGAAATATCCCGCCTCTTTTGCCAATAGGCAAGTTTCACTTGTTAGAGTAGTTCGCAGTCATACTCAGCATTAATTGTACGGCGTCCGTGCAGAAAATCGATCTGCAGTACGCCTTTCGAATCCCAAAAAAATGTTGCAAGAATTTTCCCTGCAGAAAGACGAGTCTTGGCTTTCCGCGGTGCTGCCTCTCCAGGTTTTCGCCACTCCATGCTTGCACGTTTGGAGTCCGGGGTATAATGATGCACCCATGTCTCATCACAGGTGACAATATGTCTCAAAAACTCATCCCCCTCTGCTCGATATCTTGCTAACAGTCTTTCACATACGGCAAGACGGTTTGCTTTCTGATCTTGCCTTAGAAAGCGAGGAACCCATCTTGCACACACTTTTCGGTAACCCAACTCATCTGAAATGGTTGATTGAGCACTCCCGTTGGATATTCCAACGTGTTCAGCAATTGCCAATACTGTAAGATGGCGGTCTCATTCAATCAGCTCACGAATTGCGTAGATATTCGCCTCATTGATGCTTGTCGTGGGACGGCGTGCATGAGGCTCATTTTCCACTGTCTCTCGGCCATCTGAAAACTTTTTGTGCCAGTCGTACACTTGGTCCTTGAAAGTGTTTCATTGCCGAACTGTGCAGATAGTCGACGCAAAATTTCAGACGGTCTAACGCCCTCCCGCGCCAAAAATTTGATAACAACACATTGCGCAACAGACCTATGCACCTCTTGCTCTGACATGATGCCACTAACCGCCAAACCGACGAACTCCCCTCTTCTTAACATCCCTACCTAACATATATCGAGACGTCACGCCACTCGAATTACCTACAGGGCGAGAAACACAAAAGTCCAGTTCATATTTGATTTATCCTCGTACATACAAAATAAAATTGATTTAGATTTTAATAAAAATCTTCTGCATAATTGCAAATTTTTATGATTTTTAGCCATTTTCAGCGGTATTTTGCAATTTGCTATAAATTTGGAGAGTTAGCGAGCTAAACCAACTTCGGAATTGCATTCAGCATATCGAAATACATAAGAAATATTTAGTTCGAGAAAACACGTTTCATTTGCATAACTGCAGTTTTTTACGATTTTTGCCATTTTTAGTGTTTTTTTGTTTTGCAATTTACTCAAATTCTGGAGGTATAACGGACCTCGGAAACCGGCGACAGCGAATCAAAATATATAAGAAACACTTATAGAGAAATTAGAAATCGAGTTGAGAGATGTTTTGAAGTTAAAGACTATGTCGAATAGTTGTTATTTTGTAGTGTTAATGTTGCTACATTATTTACAATTATTTGTTTTTTACTGATTAACAATTTGAAATATTATTACTTAATGATGTAAACGTCATTCACTAGATTAGTGATTCTCTCTATTTAATAGTTTATAATAATAATTTTTAATGTAAAATAATATAATATGCACTACAAAAGGTCTATTAAGGGATTGCTTACAAGTTAACAATGGAATTCCTATGGTGAATCTAAACCATCCCGGGACCCACCCAAACATACACAAAAAAATTTATTAAAATTTTTTCCGCCATTTAGGAGGAGTTAGAACCCGATCTTACTGTCACCTACCTGGTTCAATTGTGAATCTAGACCATCCAAAGACTCACCCAAACGTAAAAAAAATTCATTAAAATCCATTCAGCCGTTTAGGAGCATTTAGAACACGATCTTTGTGACACCTACCGGGTCCAATTATGAATCTAATCCATCTAGGGACCCACTCAAACATACACAAAAATAATTTGGTCAAGTGCGAGTTGGACTCGCATACTAAGGGTTCCGTACCAGCTTCAAGATTCTAATATTCTAGTTACAGACAAGCAGGAAATGAGTGCATTTTCTTATATTTGCCCTAATATCTTTTAAAGGAAGCATTTTAAATTTATAAAAAATATACACTTTCATTTTTCACACATAGACTTTTTATTTTATCTGCTTCAGGGGTCGTTTGATTTTTATAAGAAATCATAATTTTCTAATTTGGTCCCCAAAAATTAACATTAGAATTTTATTTTACTAACAAACTTTCAAGGAAGCCTTTTATAATCTACTGTCTCAATTTTGAGGCTCTGTAGATATTATTCAAATTATTTTAAAATTCAAATAAAATATTTTAGATTTTCTTGGGAATAATACCACATCAGAGTTCAAACTTGTGTATATTTTAAAACCAAACGTTTCAAAATCCTGTCGGATTTCGTTTTCAATGGATATAAATTTATGAGGTAAAATTGAAATATATGACAATTATTTTGACAAATATGTTTACGTTACTATGGATAAATTTCTTTGATTTTAAATATACAGGGTGCACAAGAAATTCCAAAGATCATTATAAATCAAAAAAAATTTTTTTTTCAAGTTGGAAGAACTTGAAAAATTGTCTTCAGAATTTATTTGTGGCGTTCCTAGGGACGACTTTCTTTTTAAGATAGTGCATTTGCCAAAAAAAATGCGATCAAAGAATTCTGATAATTCAGTGATCCCATTAAAGTCATAAGGGAAAACCTAGGAAAAACCTCATGAACTATCCCGATATAGGGTTGTTCAAAAGGATATGCCCATTGTTAATTTCATCTTTAATTATCGGCAACCAGACATGACTGAAATCTACGGAAGTAGAAGCGATGCAGTCGTTTTCATTTAACAGAATTAAGGCAGATTCTTTTAATTTTCGTTTTGTGCAGTGTTCTTCTTTGTGTAATATTGTTGTGTTTTGAAATTGTATTTTATGGCCTTGGTCCCAAGCATGTTCACAAATTTTTGATTTTTCGAACTGACGTTTCTTTATGTAATTTTGATGTTCATTTATTCGAACATTAAGAGGTCTAGAGGTTTCTCCAATATAAAACTTATTACATTCACAAGGAATCTTATAAATGCAATTTTTTGAGTTTTGCGTAGCGTTTTTTGGTTTTGTTTTTGTTATAATAGATTTAAGCGTATTTGTTGTTTTAAATTTAAAACAAACAAAGAATCTGCCTTAATTCTGTTAAATGAAAACGACTGCATCGCTTCTACTTCCGTAGATTTCAGTCATGTCTGGTTGCCGATAATTAAAGATGAAATTAACAATGGGCATATCCTTTTGAACAACCCTATATCGGGATAGTTCATGAGGTTTTTCCTAGGTTTTCCCTTATGACTTTAATGGGATCACTGAATTATCAGAATTCTTTGATCGCATTTTTTTGGCAAATGCACTATCTTAAAAAGAAAGTCGTCCCTAGGAACGCCACAAATAAATTCTGAAGACAATTTTTCAAGTTCTTCCAACTTGAAAAAAAATTTTTTTTTTGATTTATAATGATCTTTGGAATTTCTTGTGCACCCTGTATATTTAAAATCAAAGAAATTTATCCATAGTAACGTAAACATATTTGTCAAAATAATTGTCATATATTTCAATTTTACCTCATAAATTTATATCCATTGAAAACGAAATCCGACAGGATTTTGAAACGTTTGGTTTTAAAATATACACAAGTTTGAACTCTGATGTGGTATTATTCCCAAGAAAATCTAAAATAAACTAGAAGATGCCACAAATAACATTCAGAAAACAAATAAAATATATATTTCAAAAATTAAATATTGTAGTTTCTAAAGTCAATGTTTAATATTTTTGTTAATATCTTTTAAACAAATGATTTAAAAATATGATATATTTCTAATTCACGTAATGAGCCTTTTCAAAATTGTATTTTTATTTTCCACTTAATTGTATAATTTGTCCCTAAAATTAATATGGTGATTTTCTAATAATTTTTGTTATAAATTTCAAGTGAGTACCAGTAGCCCTAATTATTTTCAAAATTTTAGGTAGTATGGTTTCGGAAATAAAGTGAAAAATGAGAATTTTTTATATCTTTATGTTAATATCTTGTAAACAATTAATTCTAAAAATATGAAAAATATGTATTTGTATTCCTCATAATAAACCCGTTCATTTGATGTATTGCATGATGCGTTAAAAAATATTTTTTTATTTTCCGTTTAATTCTATAATTTGATCCCCCATATTAATATTAGGGATTTCTTGGTATTTTTCCTGCAAACAAAAAAAATGATGTCTTATAGTTTGGGGAATAAAGAGGGGAATGGGTAATTTAAAAAAAAAATTAATATATTTTAAAATATTTATTTAAAAAAAAAGTTAAAAAATATTTTAGTATTCGTCATAATGAGCCCTTTGATTTGATATATTACTTGATCAGTTAAAAACAATTATATTTTTTTATTTTCCATTTTATTCTATAATTTGCCCCCCAAAATGAATATTAGGGGTTTCTCCTTATTTTCCCAGTAAAGTTCAGGTGAGACGCTATACCCGTATTTCTTTCAAAATTTTACAGCTTATGGTTTTGGAGATAAGGCTTGAGAATCGGTAATTTTTTTTATATTTTTAATATAATCTTTTAATTAAGTAATTTTAAAAATATGGAAAAAATATATTTGTTTTCGTCATAATGAGCCCTTTTATTTGATATATAACATGATGGGTTAGAAACAATTTTAATTTTATGTTTTCAATTTAATTCTGTAATTTGCCCCCCAAAATTAAAAGTAGAGGTTTCTCCTTATTTTTCCAGTAAGCTTCAGGTCAGACACTATACCTCTTTTTTTTTCAAAACATTACGTTTTATAGTTTCGAAGATAAAGGGGGGGAATGGGTAAATTTTGGTATATTTTCGTTAATATCTTTTTAATTTTTTTTTTTAATACGAAAAAAATATATTTGTGTTCCTCAGAATGAGACCTTTCATTTCATGTGTTTGAAATTTTTTTTATTTTTAAATTTTCATTTAATTCTATAATTTGCCCCCCAAAATTAATATTAATGGTATCTACTTATTTTTCCTGTAAAGTTCGCGCAACTATCTATATTTCCTATTTTTTTCAAAATTTTAGGCTCAGTAATTTCGGAGATCAAGAGGGGGACGGTCGATTTTTTTAGTTTCCCCCCCCCCAGAAGTACCTCTAAAATCAAAATTTCTTCATTTACGATATATACTCCTGATCGGGTCACCAAATCGGGTCACCAAACTATACATTGATACCAAATTTCAACCTCTTTTAGGAGAAAATTGCTGTGATGTGACAGGCAGAAATCCGGAGTGATATTATAAGGGTATCTGTATATTGTATATACGGAACCCTAAAAATCATTAAAATCGTTCCAGCCGTTTAGGGGGAGTTAGAACCCGAATTTAGTGCCACCTACCGGGTTCCATTGGAAATCTAAACCATCTAGGAACCTTCGCAAACATACACAAAAAATTCATCAAAATCGGTCCAGGCGTTTAGGATTCTATAAAGGACTTACAGACAAACATTACATTTATTTATATATAAAGATTAGTCGGAAAAATCACAACGCTACTCTCATATCGTCTACTACATTTAAGAGTCTTGATCTTTTTTCATTTTTATATATTTTAATAATATTTTTGAAGCTTTTTTGATCTTGTAAATATCTAATATTAATCCAAAATATACTAATTGATTTTTCAGAATATTTTGAAATTAAACCTCAATTATTAGAAAGCGAAATTACTTCTTCTTCTTTATACAAAGTTAATGCAAATACAGAAGTAATCGTGATTACTAACAAACCCAGTCAAATTTTAACATATTCATGCATATGAGTGCTTTTCTTTAATTTGAATTTTACTCGTAATACAAAAGCATAATTGTTAACCGACTTTCAAAATGAGGAGGTTATTAATTCGTCAACATCTTTTTTTATGTATGCTCAGTGAGTATTCAAAAACAGCTTGGGCAATTCTGATGATTAAACGCCATTCTATTAAGAAATATTACAGAAGGGCACCATATAATTTTCCGGTTTTTCAGAAAATCAGAAAAAACAGTAATTTAGGGACTAGCCTTCAGTGAATTTCAATGAACCTTCAGTGTTATCTCTAAATGAATATGTTAAATTGGATTCCAAAAAGAGATGTTCTAGCTTGATTTCGTATAATTTTCTATAACGTAAAACACACCGCTTTTCTGCAAAAAACGGTAAACATCTATATATAAATAGGCAAAGACAAAACGATTAGGTACCATTTTCTCCTCTGTTTCTCAACCGATTTTTTTCATTTTTGTTTTGTTTAGTAGCTACTGACGACTTTCAGTGCAGAATGCTAATCTTAAGTTATAATATTGCTTCATTCATTAAATAAAATGTAATAAAAATTCATTATTTACGTCCATAATATCAATGCCAAACAACTGAATGTGCCGCCGCCAGACTCAAAACATTGAGTAATCATATATAGAGAGACCAATGCTGTTGTATACTTAGAGCATGTACTTCTGGAAGTGGCATGCAAGCGTTGTTATTGTTTAGTGGTAAATTAATCGTTGTATATTATAATTATACAGGGCCATTCTAGATATGTTAGAAATTTTTTTTTTCGTGAGTGGCACATAAGCAGTTGTATATATAGGGTGTTTAACATATAGAGTAGAGTGCAATTAGAACTAATAAAATAATAATATAGGGAAGCCCATTAGCGGTTGAATTTACAGGGTTCTTGGAATAGAAGGTGCAGTAGAATTACAGTTATACAGGGTGGTGCAAAAAATATTATACATAGATGCATATACAGGGTGGCGGAAATGGATATGCAACATTTCGTAACCCATAAGCAGTTGTATATATAGGGAAGATGAAATATAGGGTGACAGGAATTGTAGATATACAGGATGATGATAAAAAATGTTAGAAAAGGAAATGATTTATAGAGTAGCCCACGAAGAGTTCCATATATATAATGATTGAAATATAGGTCAGAGTAGAATTATAATTACAGAAGATAATTAAAAATTTCGTAAACAAAAAAAGTAAATACGGTGGCTCATAGGCAGTGGCATATACAGAATGGTTTACCGGGTGGTAAAAATGTTAAAAAATATTATGCGTGGTCCATGAGCAGTTGCATATACAGGGTGTTGGAAATATATAATGAGATGGAATTATTATAATGAGGATTTTAATAAATGTTAGAGAATTGAGTGCAATTATAGCTATACAGGGAGGTTAGAAAAAATAAATATGTAGGGTAGCCCAGTAGGGGTTGAATTGTTGTCATATTAAATTAAGAATAATAACACAAATAAAGTCCTATGAATTATATCTGAAAACAACTTAAATTTCGTTACTTATTTGTAGAAGCCAGATGTAAGACCGACATCTAGGATTTTCGAGGAAACTATCACACAGAGGTTCCGAATCTGGATCCGTTCCGTGTAATTGCTGTTCTCCCTAAAGTCCTAGGATAGAATGTCACGATAAAGTTTTCAGGTTACTTAAGCTGCCAGAGATATTGACACAATTGGTCGAATTTCGACCACTGGGCGACAGCTAGTCAACATAAATGTCAAATTTTCATCATAAATATCTAGCTTAAATATCAAGTTATGAAAATATTCCATTAGTGTATCGAAAAGAAAAATTATTATGTCAGCGATCTCTATATGGTATAAGGTGGTAGGTGTGTGTATGTGCGTGCATCGAAATTCAAGCAGCAAGCAATGTGCGCAGTTGAAATATAGGGCGAAGTAAAATTACGGTTATAGAGGTGGGTTCAAAAAATCTTACAAATAAATGTGATATTGGATGGGACATAAGCAGTTGCATATACAGGAAAGTTGAAATATAAGATGGAATAGAAATAAAGTATTTGAGTTATAGGGTGGAAGGTTAAAAAAATGTTAGAAACAGTTGCATATACAGGATGGATGAAATATAAGGTGCAGTAGAATTATAGTTATACAAGGTGTTTACAAAAATTTTATATAATTTGGAACATACGCAGTTGCTTATACTTGATATATGGAGCGAAGTAAAATTATAGTTATACAGGGTGATAGAAAAATAGAAACCGGCAATAGTGTGGAGAGAATTATTACTTATAGAGGGCGGTTGCAACATCGTGTGGAGTTGAATTATAGGTGTACAGGGTGGTTCAGAAAATGATAGACAAATAATTTATATTGGGTGACTAATACACAGAATACATTTACAGTTTGTTTTGTCTGTTCATTGGGGTTTTCTCTCCTCAAAATTTTTCCTGCAACAGATAAGTATTTAAAATCATATTTGGAGAACAAAGTGTAGTAAGGCAATTTCGTAAAATTGCCCGGATTACTAGCTGTCCGTACAGAAATTCTTCCTCACAGTTTTTCTGAGAGAAAGAGATGTCTTAAAATGATCAACCAGTATTCCTGTATATAAATAGTGTATGGTGTGGTATAGTGTTATACTTATCTGTTTGGAGACGTTTCAACTCCAACTCTGGAGTCATTGTCAACCGTTTTGTTAAGTCGTTTGAGGTAATTTCAAAAAAATGTTGCACTGATATGGATTTTGTTGTTTGTCAAAAAAATTTCGCAATCCGGGCAATTTTACGAAATTGTCTTACTACACTGTTGTAGGAAAAATTTTGAGGAGAGAAAATCTTAATGAATAGACAAAATAATACAAGACCTCCTCAACAATCTATTCTAAATTATTTGCAGTTTGGTTGGAATATAGGGTATTGTTTATAAATAGGGGGGTCCAAATATTAAAACAAATAAAGAGAGAGAGAGAACGTTTCGAAAAACTTGAATTTTATTACCTTTTATGGGGTTTTAGAACAAGCTAAACGTTTTATTACAACGACATTTTTTGATAAAAACGAATGTCCGAAAAAATGATGGGTTTATATTTCCGAAATATATTTTTTGCGAGAAAATAACTTTCGTATTACAATTTGTGTAGCAAACACTGTATAACATGTTCTTAGGCTTTATTAGCTGGACATTAGTAAAAACGTTTTCATTAATTATTCGACCGGTAAATCTCTACACATGTTTTGTGTCAACTTATCCCGCACGACGCTACATCCAGGAAGTGTACGTTAACCTCCTCAAAAAAATCATCGAGTAAACTTGGCGATGACAAAGTCAAGGAGAGCATCGCACACACCGGAAACCGAAACCGTGACCTTATTTTCCGAACGTTTTAATATTCGTCTTACTGAACTGATTGTTTAAAAAAACTGACAGGAAAAATTGCAGAAGCTTTTTAGCGTGTGAAGAACGAAACCGAAAATAACTCGTTTCAAAGGAAGGAATTCGATAATACGCCGGATGTTGGAGTATGCCAATACGCTGTATTTGTTTTAAGTTTAACATAAATGTATTTAAAAACAAATCCAGATTGAAACACTAATTGGTCGCAAATAAAATGTGATTGCACACACCTCGATATAATAACAACCCAGGTTGAGATGTTATACCTTCCTCCCGTGGTGCTTACCTATCCACGATTGAAATTTTTTAAACTAACTTTATTGGGAAGTACAATAAGTTGTACTTCGCAATTTCGCTGTGCAAACTGGCACTGACTTCAGAAAAATTATTTAATTGTTGTAGCAAAAAAATATATATTTTTTAATGTATTTATTTCACAATTTTTAATGATGCAATGGCTTAATTGTATGCAGTATTCAAATCTAATTAACTTTTTCGATATTACCTAAAATAAGGCATTTTACTATCATTTATTAGCTTGACCAAACTCGTTTACTGTTGAACAGAATAACTGGTTTTCTGGATATGTATATGTATTAATAAAATGTTGTATATAATTCTAAGTTAGGTGGATCCACTATATTGCAAACGATCTGAGTAACATCATTCTTTAGGTCTGTTAATTATACTGACATCCATTTAATATCGGAATCTTATAATAAATCGTTATGAAGTTTTAATTGATATAACACAATAGGACGTAATTTTCAATTCTAATTAACTTTGTCTGATAACAATTTGAGTTATTATTAAAAATAAAGGTACCTAACTTAAACATAATTTATATTATACTCTCTTCGAGGTATCATTCCTTTGTACGCAAGACAACATATATAATATATAATACATATTGTTTCTCGTCAGGGAACCTTCATCAGTTGCGCTTCCCACAATTGAATGTCCTCTCAAACACTTCTTTATATATTTGATACATTTCGTTAAATTTGAAGACGCGAGATGTAAGACTGAAATCTAGGATTTTCGAGAGAATTAGCACACAGAGGTTCCGAATCTGGAGCCGTTCCGTGTAATTGCTGTTCTCCCTTAACTCCTAGGACAGAATGTCATGATAAAATTTTCAGGTTACTTCACCTGTCAGAGATATTGAATACTTTCTTCGAGGTGTCATTCCTTTGTACGCAAGACAATATATATTATATATAATATATATTGATTCTGGTCAGGGAACCTTCATCAGTTGCGCTTCCCACAATTGAATGTCCTCTCGAACACTTCTTTATGTATTTGATACATTTCGTTAAATTTGAAGACGCGAGATGTAAGACCGACATCTAGGATTTTCGAGAGAATTAGCACACAGAGGTTCCGATTCTGGAGCCGTTCCGTGTAATTGCTGTTCTCCCTTAACTCCTAGGACAGAATGTCACGATAAAATTTTCAGGTTCGAGAGGATATTCCATTGTGGGAAGCGCAACCGATGAAGGTTCTCTAACCAGAAACAATATGTATTATATATAATATATATTGTCTTGCCTACAAAGGAATGACACCTCGAAGAGATTATTCAATATCTTTGACAGGTGAAGTAACCTGAAAATTTTATCGTGACATTCTGTCTTAGGAGTTAAGGGAGAACAGCAATTACACGGAACGGCTCCAGATTCGGAATCTCTGTGTGCTAATTCTCTCGAAAATCCTAGATGTCGGTCTTACATCTCGCGTCTTCATAATTTATATTCTGTATGAAACCTAGTACACAATTAGAAAAGTAGCATGAAGATTTATTATACAATTTTTAGTGATGTGGCATAATTAAATGCATTTTATACTTCAGATTGCCCCTGTTTGATAAGAATTTTATATTTTATGAAAAATAAAAGTATTTTACTTTTAAGCAAAATTCATATTTGCTGACAAACCTCGTATATAGTTGAAAAAGTGACATGTAATGATTACAGTATACACGTCGGACCATGCAATTATTTTTATGAAGAATAACTTTTTCTCTAAATAATATTCATAAGAACATTTTCCATTTGAATTCAACTTATGAAGACATATAGAAATTAACTAAGAACCTTCTCCTTAAAGTTGATTAACTGACATTTATTTCGATTTATTTCCAATCAAATTTCAATGTATTACAATTTTTAATAATACAACACAATTGGATGCAGTTTTCAATTCTAATGAAGTTTGATTACAATTTGAGATATTATAAAAAATAAAGATACCTCACTTTCAAACAAAATTGATATATTTTTTGAAACCTAGCATATAGTTAGAAAAGTTATAGAAATACTTATTATACAATTTTTAGTGTAATGTCATAAGTAGATGCAGTTTTTAATTCAAATTACTTCTATTTGATAACAATTTGAGATCTTAACAGAAATGAAGATACTTTAACTGGTAATCAAAATTCCTCTTCTACAATTAAAAAAGTGACATGGAATGATTACTGTTTACAGCAAATCTGCAAATCTGTTTATGAAGAATAACTTTTTGTATTAAAATTATTAAAAAAGAATCTTTTGATTTATGAATACATAGTGTATATACATATTAACTGACATTTATTTTGATTAGTTCAATTTATTTACAATTTACCCCAAGTTCCAAATAGTTAAATTTTAATACCACCAAATTTTACTGTATAAGAAAGTCGTTGAATTTTTTTTATACGTGGTGAACGCGGTAAAGAAAATATAATTATTAAGATGAGAGCTTGGAATTGTAGACCCTGTAAAGCTAGGTTATCTGTAAATTTTACGGTTGTTTTTATATTTATGTGTGCATGGTCATATTACCTCAACAGATAGACTATTATCATTTAGAATACGGTGTTTGAGTAAAATAGTTACCCTAAGACTTATCTCGGTTAGCGATTCGGAGTCACAAAACATTGAATAACTTTGCGTTCTATAGTAACGTTGTAAATTTAAATATTAAATTAGTAATAAAATCTTGGGGCTTTTGCACTACAGGATTATTAAAATCAGCAAGTGAAAACCACGGTGGCCCAAAAACATAATAATATCTGGCGTTTTACAGATTCTAAAATCTTGAAAAGCAGTATATCGAATAGCAAGTTTAATATTAATTAACTGGGAATTATATAATTCTTTAAGGAAATACAAGAAGATCCTTAAATTTTTAGGTGTATCTGTTAACCGCATAAAAAGTTGATATCTACAGATTGAGTAAAATTGATCATAAAATAAATTGGAACTTTTTTCCATTCGACATTTCGAAAGTGGGTCACTAAGGCGTACGACTCTACGGTTACATCATCTTGAGAAGACATCGAAAAAAATAATGTATTTTGATAGCATTAAAAGAGGTATTTTTGTTTGAGAGTCGATGCGTGCTTGGGGCAAAGAGAATCTGATATATCTGATAAAGATGGATATTTTTATATTAGAAGCGCAAGATGAGAGTTTATTGCTGGCGGGATTGAACATGAATCTTTTAACAGTAAATCTGAAAAACGTGCGTTAGCAAAAAAAAAGTATGTCAGGATAAAATCATCAAGATATGAATCTGAACTTCATTAATACCTAAAAAGTATGTTTGAAATTAAAAGCTACAAACACAAATCTTTTTTTGTATGGCATTTTTTAAATCAACATTAAATACTCAGCTACAATAAAATTATTGTTTATACTAGCGGTCGCCCAGTGGTCAAAATTCGACCAAAATCACTGTTAAAAATTTGAAGAACCTTTATGAATTTGCATATTTCCATTTTTTACTATTATTACACACTTTTTTGTGTACTTATACAAAATAATTCTCTACCATTATAACTAAGTGAAAAACTATTTAGCATAGGATGATAATTTCAGTTTTGTTGTCTTACAGTTCCTGATAATGTAGGTACATGTACGACGCTAAGGCAAAATCAAATAACGTTCTGTTCCTGAATAAAAAAGAATATATAAATGGTTGATATTACAAACAGTTCTCGGAAGGTTATGTGTCAAGACGGTATAGTGTATTAGTTTTAATAATTTTATTCATTGTGAATGTATAAATGTTCATGCCCATCATACTATTATTGAATAAATTAAAAATACACATACACTTCGAGAGTTCAAAACATCAATAAAAAACAAGAATTTATAAAAAGCCTTTATCAAAAAATATATGAAATAATTTTGACCTCTAGCTGTGGAAACTTTAATGGCGCTAGTTCAGCTATTATGGAATAGATGATGCAATACCTGCTAATAACGGAAAATTTTGACAGTTTTATCAATTTTTTTTATTAATAACACTAAAGAACGTCAATTATCAATTAAAAAACCCCAAGAAAATTGGTTCACAAACAGAAGGAAATGGTACCGAACTCTTTTGCATTTGCGTATTTATATATAAATTTTTAATAAAATACACATATTTAAAATGTCAATATGTTTATTTTAGGTAAAAGTTAATCACCCTGTATTGACAGGCAGGATTTTGCAGATAAATTATTATTAAAAATTTTAAACTTTAGTTTTTCCAAAATGCTCTACGTTTATTCAGATATTTCACAATTACGATTTCAGTTTCTAAGAAGAAAATTCAAGAAACCAATCCATAAGAAACTATGTAGATGCTGTAAATTACTACGATACATAAGTACTTACATGTTAGTACACCTTAAATTGCAATGTATGTATAATCTCAATAGTTTCAATTAAACACACAAAGTTAGCGAACTATTTCTGTATTATATCAAAAATACTAGCTGTCGCCCAGTGGTCGAAATTCGACCAATTGTGTCAATATCTCTGGCACGTTAAGTAACATGAAAATTGATCGTGACATTCTATCCTAGGACTTTATGGAGAACAGCAATTACACAGAACGGATCCAGATTCGGAACCTCTGTGTGATAGTTTTCTCGCAAATCCTAGATGTCGGTCTTACATTTCGCTTCTACAAATAAGTAACAAAATTCAAGGTTTTTTCAGATATAATTCATAGAATTTTATTTGTGTTCAAATTTACCCCGCTAATGTGCTACCCTACACATTTATTTTTTTCTAACCCCCCTGTATAGCTATAATTGCACTCAATTCTCTAACATTTATTAAAATCCTCAATATAATAATTCCATCTCCTTATATATTTCCACCAACCTGTACATATATGCAACTGCTCATGAACCACGCACAATATTTTTTAACATTTTTGAACCACCCGCTAAACCATTCTGTATATGCCACTGCCTATGTAATTATAATTCTACTCCAACCTATATTTCAATCATTATATATATGGGACTCTTCGTGGTCTACTCTATAAATCATTTTCTTTTCTAACATTTTTTATCACCATCCTGTATATCTATAATTTCTCTCACCCTATATTTCATCTTAACTATATATACAACTGCTTATGGGTTACGAAATGTTACATTTCCATTTACGCCACCCTGTATATGCATCTAGGTATAACATTTTTTGCACCACCCTGTATAATTGTAATTCTAGTGCACCTTCTATTCCAAGAACCCTGTAAATTCAACCTCTAATGGGCTTCCCTATATAATTATTTTATTAGTTATAATTGCAGTCTACTCTATATTTTAAACACCCTATATATGCAACTGCTTATGTGCCACCCACGAAAAAAATACAACGATTACTTTACCCACTAAACAATAACAACGCTTGCATGCCACTTCCAGAAGTACATGCTCTAAGTATACAACAGCATTGGTCTGTCTATATATAATTTCTCAATGTTTTGAGTCTGGCGGCGGCGGCACATTCAGTTGTTTGGCATTGACATTATTGATGTAAATAATTAATTTTATTATATTTTATTTAATGAATGAACCAATATTATAAAATAAGATTAGCATTCTGCACCGAAGATCGTCGTTTTGTCTTTGCCTATTTATATATAGATATAGAAATACAACGCACCTGCCGTTAATTTATGTTCAATAATACTTTTTATGTTGACAATTTTTGTAAGTGTATTGAAATTGATTTTTTCAAATAATACTTTGATAATTTTCACATTGAATTGAAAAGGTACATTAACCTAACGGCTAACAACGTTGTGATATATCAAACTGAAATCAAAATAATCAAATTCGCTAAAACGAAGATGGCCGTGACCATTAAAATTATTGCCATGATGTCAGATCTAACTATTTATCTTAAATCTCACAAATTATATTCATATCATGGGCTTTGTAATCTTAGTTAAATTGTATGAAACTATTAGCCTTTAAAATAGAAACAATATAAATTAAGAGCATAATGTTAAAATAATAAAATATCGTAAATACATTGACCAGCTAACAAGCAATACACAATTCTAAGTTTAGTTGACAAACCATATTTACAAAGAAATGAAAGTTTCATACTTGCGAGTACAAAATAAATGGTTATTATCATATAATATAAGTTTATATGCGTGAGATCTGAATAGCGTGATAATATGGAATAACTTTTAGAACCGATCAAAATTTGTTAGTTTTTTGTTTAATTTAGTTTGTTTTTCGAGTCAATCCATCTTACGATTTTCTCTCCAAGCAATCTGGCGGCAATATTTGGCATTGACAGTGCAAACGTAAGTTATGAATTTTTTATTTTATTTAATTTAATGAATGAAGCAATGTTATAAAAAAATAAGCATTCTGCACTGAAGGTCGTCAATAGCTACTAAGCAAAAATTAAAAAAATCAGTTGAGGGACAGCGGAGAAAATGGTACCGAACTGTTTTGTCTTTGTCTATTTATATATAGATTATATATTACTATCCAGTGACACTGGCCCTAAAAGCCTACATACTGTGATAATAAAAATAAAGGTAAATAATAGTAAAGCCCAACTGATGAAGGTTCTCGACTAGAAACAATAAAATGTCCTCTGTTAAACGGATTCTAAAATACTAAGTAGAATGTTGTTAGTGTATGGAGAATGTAGATAAAATGTAATAAATACAGGAGTTATTTGTTGACAGATGATCCAATACCATGGCCAGCACGGTCTCCGGATCTAACACAGACTTTTTGTTTGCTCCTGTGTAAAATCATTGTACTCGAAATATTAGAGGAATAATTCGGAGAGCATCCCGAAATGTTACAAAATGTATCAAAAAATACCATAAATATTGGAAACAGTCCAAATTTTGTTCCTTTGACCTTGTAGTCATCTTCTAATGGAAAAGCTGTGGAACCTTTGGTGTGTCACAAATGTAAAAACACAGTTTTGCACCCTAACACCAAACCTTTATTTTAAACACTCAACGCCGTTTCAAGAACTCTAGGTTGTCATCAACAAGGAGTAAACGAGTTGTTTTCGTGATAAAAGTACTTTTTCCTTCAATGGAAATGTGAACACACAAAATGAACTCTATTGAAATGACATAAATCCGCACATACTCAATTTACCAGAAAAACTGAATGTTGTTTGGGCATGCATATAGTTGGCCTGTTTTCCCCAATGTAAACGACGGCAAGATCCCATAGAAAGCCAGCTCTGGCACCATACATGACATTATTAGATTTTTTATGGGGTGCTTGAAATCCAAAGTCTACGCTACGAAACCCGACAATATTAACTTTCTGGTGGCACATTCGAACAAGTAAGCCAAGAATTTATTAATAGAATAGAGTTATGTCAGCTTGAAATTCTGGACGATAATCCAGATCTATTCTGCATCAATTTGAAACTAACATTTCAACATGGTGCTCCTGCGCCTTACTATGGTGCAGTAGTATGGCCAGCTTTTTACTGTGTGGGTACTTGAACGTATGACAAGAATTTGCTAATAGGATGCATTTATGTCAGAAAGTAGATGGTGCGCATTTTGAACACTAGCTGTACGAATTCGTTTAATTAATTACATTGTAAATGTGAAATAATAATTTAAGTATTAACTTTCAAAATTGGCCTAAACCCAAACAAAATTAATATGGCTGAGCAGATACTGTAAATATCTTTCAAATGTGACGTCATTTATTACTGCTACTTCATCTGTTACACCTAGTACAGAAGTTTACAACCGTTTCTCTAAGTTTCCTTGGACTTCTATCGTCTTGAAATGCTTGATCTCACAACGTTTCAATAGCTTTGGATCTGCTATCGTCATCATTCATAGCAGATAGCAGATCCAAAGCTATTGAAACGTTATGATATCAATCATTTCAAGGCCATGAAAGTCCAAGGAAACTTCGAGGAACGAGTTACATTGTCTACCAGCTTCAGACTAACACTTACAACCGTTCATTTCCAAATTTCATTGGTATAAATAAAACTGTAGAACTGTAACAAGATTTTCAAGAGGGGATGGGACTTTTGCCTGGCCTTGTTAAAAAAGAACAGACTTAAACTAAAAACGGTTTAGAAACCATGTGCAATCAATCACACTTTTCAGATATATCTTCTTTTTTATCTGATTTAAGGTACAATTCAAATGATTTTTTTTGCGTATCCTTATCTCTCTCTCTCTTTTTCTTCCTCTCCCTTTCTCCCTCTCTTTTTATTCTTTGTCTATATTTTCCAAATATATTTCAACGTTTTTATTTGTTTTATTATTTGGACCACTTTCTATATATGTAACTAGTTCACTCTATATTGCATCCACACTCTATGTGCTTCCTTGTATTGGTCACCTTTATATAACTTATTGGTCTATCGTATTCTGAATCACCCTTTACAACTATAATTCGACTCAACACAATATTACAACTGTCCTGATATCTTTAAAAGCACCCTGTATAAGTATAAATCCTCTTCACACTATTGACTCACATTTTTTACAATAATTTTACTCTACCATTTATTTCAACCACCCGGTATATGCAACTGCTTTTACAATTTTTTGAACCCATGTCTATAATTATACCCCGTCCCACGTCCTGTAATTCAAATATCCTAACTGCTTATGTTTATAACAAATTTTTGATACACCCTGAATAACAATAATTTTACCCCACCCTTACTTCAAACATCTTGTCTAAGCAACTACTTATGTTCCAAATTATATAACTCTTTTAAACCGTCCTGTATAATTGTAATTATACTCCACGTTATATTTCAACCATTCTGTATATTCAACTGCTTCTGGCAATTTTTAACGCGTTTTGTATAACGGTAATTATTCTCCTTCTTATAACGCAAATATGCACTCTATAACTATAGTATTGCTCCATTCTTATTTCAACCACCTTGTATACGCAACTGCTTATGTGCCACCCAATACAATATTTTTAGAACCACCCTGTATAACCAATTCAATTCTAGCTTATGTTTTAGCTATCCTATGATACAACTGCTTATGTACCACCTAATATTACTTGCACGCACGCACTCACCTACAACCGTATACCATATAGAAGAGTTCGCCGACTTAACAAATTTTCTTTTTGATAAACCAACGGAATATTTTCTGCCATTTCAAGGGACTATAAGCCAACTTAACTTCGTCTCTAAAAAAGACTTACTTCAAAAGGAATTAAAATGGAAACCATTACAAACACCCTGTACGATATACTTTCATGGCATATCTTGACGTTTAAACTAGATATTTATGATGAAAATTTGACATTTACCATGACGTTTACAGTTTTTTTGCATATATTTTTCAGATTTTCAGAAAAATGCTAAGTTTTACGTTATAAAAAAGTATACGGAATCAAGATAGAACATATCTTTATAGAATACAATTTATAATATTCAAATTTTTTGAGGGGTTTTAGAGAAAACTGAAATTTTTTTTCTAATTTTCTGGAAAACCGTAAATCTCATGTTATAAACAATTATCTGTAATGTTCCTTAATATAAAGCAGTTTAAATCATCAAAATTCCCAAGCCGTTTTGAATAATCGCTCGTCATATATAAAACAACTTTTGCAGACGAATTGATAACCTCCACTTTTTTAGAAGTCGGTTAAAAACAAAACTATACAGTGCCAGTGTGTACCAAATGTAGGGAAAGCCGTACAAGCATGGCTAATTATAATGAGTAAATAACTCATAACAAATTAGATAAAAAAATAAGTCGTTATAGCATTGAAGTTGTTTTTCCAAAAGTCTAATTAATTGTCCAAACATTCGTGAACTCTTTAGACAATGATGTCACTGTTAACAAGAAACATTGACCTGCAGCCCTTATTCCACAACGTCCGACACGTTGTTTACCGTTCGTCAACAATCTCTAGACACGTGCACACACACATCAAATTAAGCCTCTTTCAATACTCCTCAAATAATGCTGCCCTAACAAGGTTTTCATATCGTTTTGCTTGATGATTTCTTCGAAAAATAACAGCATCCAGCACAAGGATTAGGAAATGGGACGCGGGAATCTTATTAGCCATGGAAAACAAACATCGTTACGAAAAAATTAATAAGGCATCTCATGGCCTGCTCCGAATACCGAGATAATGTGTCAGCTGGAAGGAGTGCATCAATTCTTGTGCGAAAACGTTGGAAAAAACGTGACCTATTTTTTTGTACCTGACTTCAAGGACAGCGCTTTATCGATGGCTTTAATTATGTGAAGAAACGGGATTACAAGGACTACGGAATCAGGAACAGGCAGGGTACATTAATATTTGCAAGAACGTGTAAACGGTGTGCCTGCCAGGAAAATAATGAAACGATGCTAAGAAATAATGATGTGAGATACGGATAATGTCGGTTTGGCAGTGAGTTTTAAATATAATTACAGTTTTGAGTAATTTAGGATTTTTTAGAACGAACTATTTGTGGGGTGCAAAGCAAGTTGTTGTTTACAATATTGTCTGAATGTTTTCATAGAATCGAACCCCACATGTTTTCTATTTTTGAACTCCTGTAGTGATTATGATGATTATTATTTATTTCCATTCACTAAACTACTTTAAAGGCCCAAAAAAAAATATGTTGACGTCAGATGTTATGTTCGACATCTAGTGTACTCAGGGAAACTAGCCCACAGATATTTGGAGTACTTTAATAAAACGAGTACTTACATCTCATTAACGTCACCCTATAAATCCTAGGTTAGGATTACACTGAATATTCATCAAGTCAACTTCACTTTTCTTACTGATAATCAACATGCTCTTCTATGCTTAAAGCTTATTCTTCTAAAGGTAGCCTGCAATTCTCAAATATCATGCCAAGGCTAGAAAGAGATAGCAATAGAGATAGCAACTTCGTCCTGCATGTGATTCATTAGCTGCTTCCACCCAAGTGAAATAGCCTGTTACCCTCTCTATAGACCTCTCTTTCCCAAATATTCCTCCATTACAGGCTACCTCCAGATATATATACTTTAACCATCATTTATGTCAATTCTTCTTCGCAAGATAGTATATTGTTACAAATTACTCCTGGTCCGAGTTATAAACTGGTTGTACAATTAATGATAACTTTAATGATGAAAACAACTTTGAAATTCAAAATAGAAGACAACACCTAATAAATTGTAATTACAATTGGACCTTTACAGTCAAACTAAAACTGAGCTAAATGCGCTATTCAACTGAACTCACTCTTCTGCCACAGAACACTTACTTTTTAGGGTTCCGTATATACAATATACGGATACTCCCGATTTCAGTCTCTGTCACATCACAGCAATTTTCTCCTAAACTACTGGACGGAAGAGGTTGAAATTTGACAGAAATGTATAGTTTGGTGGCCCGATCAGGAGTACATATCGTAAATGAAGAAATTTTGATTTTAGGGGTACTTCTGGGGGGAAAAACTAAAAAAATCGACCCCCGCCCTTGATCTCCGAAACTACTCAGCCTAAAATTTTGAAAAAAATAGGAAATATAGATCCTTGCGCGAACTTTACAGGAAAAATAAGGAGAAACCATTAATATTAATTTTGGGGGGGGCAAATTATAGAATTAAATGAAAATTTAAAAATAAAAAAATTTCAAACGCATCATGTAATATATCAAATGAAAGATCCCATTTTGAAGAATACAAATATATTTTTTCATATTTTAAAATTAATTGTTTACAAGATAATATATAAAGATATAAAAAATTCTCATTTCTCGCTTTATTTCCGAAACCATAATACCTAAAATTTTGAAAATAATTAGGGGTACTGGGGCTCACTTGAAATTTATAAGAAAAATTATTAGAAAACCCTCATAGTAATTTTAGGGACAAATTATAC
Source organism: Octodonta nipae (assembly GCA_034190945.1). NCBI lineage: Eukaryota > Metazoa > Arthropoda > Insecta > Coleoptera > Chrysomelidae > Octodonta > Octodonta nipae. The sequence continues at coordinate 19,589,685 of CM067218.1, read as the reverse complement.
AATTAAGTGGAAAATAAAAATTTTCAAACGCATAATATCAGATAAAAGGCTCATTATGTGAATTACAAATATATCGTATTTTTAAATCATTTGTTTAAAAGATATTAACAAAAATATTAAACATCGACTTAATTCCCACATTAGAAACTACACTATTTAAATTTTGAAATATATATTTTATTTGTATTTTTAAATAATTTGAATAATATATTTAAAAATTTATAATTTAAAACTATTTTGCCCTATATCTTCCAATCTACAGAGGCTCAAAATTGAGACAGTAGATTATAAAAAGCTTCTCTGAAAGTTTGTTAGTAAAATAAAACTCCAATGTTAATTTTTGGGGGCCAAATTAGAAAAATAAATACATAGGATTCTTATAAAAATGAAAGTGTATATTTCTTATAAATTTAATTTTTTCTGGTAGTTTCGTCGGTTTTTCCACGCTTCCTTTAACACTTAATCCTTCACTTCTAACACCAAATTGATATTTCGTGGGTTCAATTTAAAATTATAAAACTAATATTCACTTTTACTTTTCTAGAACTTTATTTACATTAACACAGGCAAATATAACAATCCCATATACGAGTCGTCGCGGTAATCTGCCTGGCATGCGTGCTTCTTTTACTCATTCCCTAAAAATCATCATCACTCCTTCCGCTTGTCTGCGTTTGTTGTCGTAAATGACACAGAGTGGAATATTAGAATGTGGAAAATGAAAGTGTATATTTTTTATAAATTTAACACATTGAAGGTGGTACGGAACCTGGAATATTAGAATCTTAGTACGCCCTTAGAGCGAGTCCAATTCGAACCTGACCAAATTATTTAGGAAATAACACCACAAACGAAATTACTGTAAATTTCCAAACGTTTCTGGGTCTAGGTCAAAGCCAATTGTCAATGGCAAAAATTTATGAAAAAAAATTAAAATATTTGACAATCTTATTTGACTTCTGACGTAACATAGAAACTTCTAAAGATCATATAATAATAAAGTTCCTTTCAAACTGGAAGAATTTAAAAGGGGTGATCTTCAGAATTTTTTTATGAGTTTGTTAAAGATAGTGCATTCGAAAAATTTGGAAATATAAAGTTATTTCTTGACTTGTGGTGTTATTTCCTAAATATCTTCAGAAAATATACCATTTGACGTTCTTGAATTTTCCTGAACTGTGAATTAACATTTGCTGACAGTGATATCTAGTTTGTATATACAGGATCCTCCATCGGCCGTTATAAGATACCGTAACACTGCCCCCCTTTAGTTCTGATCGTCCCGATTAGATGAATCATCACGTCGATAAGGAGCGAGACGGTCCAGACGGACAACCTTCATCTTAGTCTTTGGACGCGGTACACAACAACATTTATCCTCTTGATAACTTATTGTCTTGCTAAAATTCGATTGAATTTCCCTTTGAATCATACCGAGTTTTCATCATAGCTCTTGTAGCTCATGCGCTTGCTTGCCAGTTCACGGGTAGCCAGTAATTTTTCCCGTAATTGATTTGCACAATTATTCATTTCCATATGCGATTCATCTGACCTTCAAAGAGCAGATCACATGGGAGTAATTTCCATACATTATATAAGCTGGTGTTATGTTCAGTGAATCTGTAAGTGAGCCGGAACCGAGTTCAACCATTTGGAAAAGATGAGATTCTAGAGTCCTCTTAAATCTGTTTACCATGCCATGTGATTGTAGTTGTAGCGGCATAATTCCTGACTTGTTAATGTCGCAGACCTTCCGGAAAACATTTGATTAAAAATTTCTGCCTTCATCGGAAAAAAATTCCGCTGGTACCTCAAATCAACTGTTGCTCTACTAAAACTGTTGCGACAGTGGTTGCATTTTGATTGATAATAAGTAAACACTTCAGGCTACTTGCTGAAGTAATCAACAGCAACAAGGATAAATCTATTACAAGCCCATAGCCAGCGGCGGGGGGGTCTGCGGTTCAACCCCCTACCCCGAAATTTTGGAATTTTTTATTTCAACATTAAATTTTAACAAAATAATCATGTTTTTCATAAGAATAAATTTTTATATTTATACAATTTTATATATCCTGGAAATATATGAATAAAAATATACATTTTACAGACCTAATCAACCCATCACCAATCAAAAATTTTTCCAACATCACCCCCCTCCCCCTCCGAAAACCCACCCCGGAAAAAAATCCTGGCTACGTCCTTGATCTGTTACCACTCTTGGTTACTGGGAATGTTACCGGCTACGTCAGTAGCAATTCAGTCAAAAGGAATGCCCCCATTGTATTCCTTCATTTTCCCAACTAATCGAGTTTATTCCTTTATTCTTTTATCAACTAGTTAATTTACACTTTTAATTAATGACATTATTTGATGAAATTGTTCTTGTTGAAATTTCAGTTTTTCTTGCCTTATCTTGTCTAGTAGTCCTTGTTGTTGTTATCTTTAGATATACAATAATATAATAAATGCGTGTTCTTTTTTTTGTCTTTATTCAGAAAATAATTTAATTAATTGCTATTTATCGTCCAAAAATTCCATTAATTGATTCTTCTAATTTGGCAGTAAGTGTATTCAAAATCTCTTCACCTTGTTTGTCTATTCTTTCTTCGGCTCTTGCATTAACTAATAATTGAATGGATAGTTTGTTTGAAGTAGTCAAGAGCATTAACGACGGTGTCTATCGCATTCGCTGGAATCTGAGGGCTAAGATAGAGTTGGTTCATTTGGAGCGACGAGCTCCCTATCACGGGAAGGGTAATTTCGATCGGGAAGATCAGATTTAAAGGTGCGCCGTGTTACAGCATTTAATTTACGCTGCTAAGCAGTGGGGGAAAACCATTTCTTGAATGCACAATTGATGTTAAAAATTCGCAAAATGATATTCTACTTAGTGACAGAAGCAGTGCAGGTTAGTAGATAACAAAGTAGCGGAACAGCATTCGATTGGCTCAACGTAACGAAATTTCTAAGAAATGCAAGTACTGAAATTTAATTCTGAACTTGTATGGAAACTAACAAGATTTACTTTGTAAGTAAATCAATATGTGTTTTAAACCCACGAAGTTTTCAGCAACATTAATAACGTAGAACAAATTCAATATTTATAAGACAGCTAGTTCATTTGAAAATCACCTAAAGACTTCTGGTTATCCAGATGTCTCTTATCATAAAAAAAGTAAATTAATTTAACCAGGTCAAGGTAATTTTCATGAACAAACAAATGGACAAAGCATATTATACCGTTTAATAGAGACGAATTTGTTTGCTCTATGCTAATAAATTGTTTATTCGAGCTGGAGTGGAGGTTGAAATTCCTGGTACAGAAAGCTGAAAGTTTCGCGTTGCTATAGCTCACAGCGATCCTGGAAATGTCAAGAGTCATTTGGAGATTTTGGTATTTAACGTAAACTCTTGAATACAATTTTTTTGTTAGATAACCTGGCATTTCAGGAAACGTAGGCGAGTGAAGTTCGAATAAATCAAACATACGTATTTACATTTGTTATTATAGGTTCGTACATTTCAAAGGAAGGATACCTCTAGTTCAGATTAAAAGTTATATAGTGGAGATATATGTTTTTTTTTATTAACCGACATCAAAAAGAAGGAGGTTCCCAATTCGTCTGTATCAATGTTTTTTTTTTGCTTTTTTTATGTTTGTTCACCGATTACTCGGAAATGGCTCACGGATTTCGACCCTTTTACTGAATCCTGTTTAGAGGGATAGCGAAGCGGTCCCATATTTTTAAGGTTCCGTATATACAATATACGGATACCCTTATAATATCACTCCGGATTTCTGCCTGCGTCACATCACAGCAATTTTCTCCTAAACTACTGGAGGGGAAAGGTTGAAATTTGGTATGAGTGTATAGTTTGGTGACCCGATCAGGAGTATATATCGTAAAAGAAAAAATTTTGATTTTAGGGGACTTCTGGGGGGAAAAACTAAAAAATCGACCGTTCCCCGTCCCCAGATCTCGGAAACTACTGAGCCTAACATTTTGAAAAAAATAGGAAATATAGAACGTTGCCCGAACTTTACAGGAAAAATAAGGAGAAACCATTAATATTAATTTTGGGGGGCAAATTATAGAATTAAATAAAATTTTAAAAATGAAAAAAAATTCAAACGCATCATGTAATATATCAAATGAAATGTCCCATTCTGAGGAACACAAATATATTTTTTTCATATTTAAAAAAAGATTATTTAAAAAGATATTAAAGAAAATTTACCAAAATTTACCCATTCCCCCCCCCCCCCTTATCTCCGAAACTATAAAACGTAAAGTTTTGAAAAAATATAGATTTATAGGTTCTGACCTGAAGTTTACTGGAAAAATAAGGAGAAACCTCTACTTTTAATTTTGGGGGGCAAATTACAGAATTAATTATAGAGAATATAAAATTAAAATTGTTTCTAACCCATCATGTTATATATCAAATGAAAGGGCTCATTACGACGAAAACAAATATATTTTTTTCATATTTTTAAAATAAATAAATTAAAAGATATTTACAAAAAAATAAAAAAAATACCCATCCCCCCCATCTCCGAAACCATAAGCTGGATAAATTTGAAAAAACAATGGAGGTATAGCCCCTCACCTGAACTTTACTAGAAAAATAAGGAAAAACCCCTAATATTTTTTGGGGGGCAAATTATAGAATCATATGGAAAATATAAAATTAAAATTGTTTCTAACCCAGCATGTTATATATCAAATAAAAGGGCTCATAATGAAGAAAACAAATATATATTTTTTTCATATTTATAAAATAAATTAATTAAAAGATATTAACAAAAATATAAAAATTTTACCCATTCCCCCCCCCTTATCTCCGAAACCATAAGCTGAAAAATTTTGAAAAACTGGAAGTATAGCCCCTCACCTGAACTTAACTGGAAAAATAAGGAGCAACCCCTAATATTCATTTTCGGGGGCAAATTATAGAATTAAATGGAAAATAAAAAATTATAATTGTTTCTAACGGGTCATGTAATATATCAAATCACAGCTCATTATGACGAATATAAATATATTTTTTAATTTTTTTAAAATGAATATTTTAAAATATATTAAAAAATATTTTTAAAGGAAAAATATGATAAAAATCCCTAATTGGCCCCCAAATAATAGAATTAAACGGAAAATAAAATATTAGAAAACCCCCATAGTAATTTTAGGGACAAATTATACAATTAAATGGAAAATAAATATTCAATTTTCAAACGCATTATGTAATATATCAGATAAAAGGCTCATTATGTGAATTACAAATATATCATATTTTTAAATCATTTGTATAAAAGATATTAACAAAAATATTAAACATCTACTGAATTCCCACTTTAGAAACTACACTACATAAATTTTGAAAAATATATTTTATTTATATTTTTAAATAATTTGAATAACAGATTTAATAATTTATAATTTAAACTTTGACCTATTTTGCCCTTTTTCTTCCAATCTACAGAGCCTCAAAACTCAGACAGTAGATTATAAAAGACTTCTCTGAAAGTTTATTAGTAAAATAAAACTCTAATGTTACTATTTGGGGGACAAATTAGAAAATTAAATACATATGTATTGTGATAAAAATCAAGCGAATCCTGAAGCAGATAAAATAAAAAGTCTATGTGTGGAAAATCAAAGTCTATATTTTTTATAAATTTAAAACGCTTCCTTTAAAAGATATTAGGGTAAATATAAGAAAATGCACTCATTCCCTGCTTGTCTGAAACTGGAATATTCGAATCTTGAAGCTGGTACGGAACCCTAAGTATGCGAGTCCAACTCGCACTTGACCAAATTATTTTCATTGACATAGCTTGTATCGTTTCTTAGAAAATGGGGAACAACTATTTTTACCTATTCTCATATACTCTATGTCTTGGTGGAGTCGTCAGTATTATTAAAGTTTTGAAAATTTTATTCGGAACGTGGGACAATTTGAAAAGAAATTGAATTAGTTCCGGGATATCCCAAAGGGGTCACAGGTATTTTTTTTCAAGAACATAGCTTGTACAGTTTCTTAAAGAAGGGGGAAAACTTTTTACCTATTTTCTTATACTCTATGCCTTGGTGGATTCGCCAGTATTATAAGTTTTGATTTAGTTGCTGGTATTAACTGTTCGGAACTTGGAGTAAATTGTGAATAAGATGAATTGATCAAAATAATTTTACAGAGTGTTCCATATATAGGATAAGTAAAACTTAGAACGAAGTAGAATTATATGTATATAAGAAATCTTGCGAAAAAGGTATATTAAGTGGCTCGTAAGTAGCTGCATATATACAATGTAGTTGAAATAGGGGGGAAGTCCTGCGAGTTGGTTTGAAAAAGATATATTGAGTGGACCATAAACAGTTGTATATACCAGGTAGTTGAAAAACGAGTGGAGTTGAATTATATTTATGAAGGGTGGATAACAAAATGTTTTATTGTTAGGTCATAAGAAGTTGCATATGCAATGTGGGTGAAATAAGGACAAAAAAAATTATATTTATACAGGGTGGATATAAATTAATGTTATGTAAGCAGTTAGGATATTTGAATTTTCTTGAGCTATTTTTAAAGTAATGAAATGAGTTGAAAAAAAATTGTTTTATAAAGTAGTTCACTCGTTTTCAAGTAACATATTATAAGATGGTTGAAATATGTAGCAGAGTATGATTACAGCTATACAGGAAGGTTTAAATAATTTCTTTCGTAGCTATTGACGACCTTCAATGCAGAATATTTAAAGAATCTTTATTTATGTCTTTTAAAATTAATAAGTAATTTTATGATAAACTTAGAGCATTTACTTTCTAGAGATAGCCTGCAGTGCACAAATGTCGTGGTAAGACTAAGGAGAGAGAGGGCAATAGAGAGGGCAAGAGGCTATTTCACTCGGTTGGCAGCTGCTTCCAATAAAGCATGTTGTTCATTGGCTGCGTCCACCGACCATCCACCCACTAAGTGAAATAGCCTCTTACTGTCTCTATTGCCCTCTCTTTCTAGCGTTGCCATGATTTTATGCTTGACAGGCTATATCTAGATGGTAAATGATCTAAGATGATAAATTATTAATATAATCCTAGTGAGTGGCGCCCACTATGAACAAGTAGCTTAATGTTCGAAATTTGACAGCAGCCGACAGTAAAAATTCAAATGTGTACAATCGTGTTGTAGCAATACATAAATATTACTAAATTAATCGACTTTTACTTACAAAGATGTATGCTCTAAAAGCCTACCTAAAAATTAGCAGTCAGTTAAAAATTAAATATGATATGCTGCAAATATAATTTTAATTTTTTATCTAATAATGTAATATTTATTTATGATTTATATTACATTTTATTTATACGTAATTCTCGCAAACGACACTACAATTTTGTCGAAATTCTATTTCGCTGTTTTGTCGTTTACAAATCGGAAAAATCGTATTACCGAGAAAGAACAAGATTGGGACAATAATGTTTCGTTCAAGTTCAACACAGAATGATTTTGTAACCTACTTGAGGATGAAAAAATTCTTTCGATACAAATTGATGTGTAAGATCTTATAAGAATTTGAGCACTATTTGTTATTTTTGAACCTTTTATAGGATTTTAAAGTAAAAAAGTGCTGGTTAGGCGATTTTTGAATAGATAAAAAATTAGGTGTTCTCATGTTAATTTGAGGCATACAATGAAGTTGCCTTAAGCAATTACATATGCATATATATTGACTGCGAAATAAGACGTAGTAGATTATAATTATACAGGGTGATTCCAGATATGTTAGAAATCAAATGTTTCTTGGATGGCACATAAGCATGTACATATCATAGAGTGTTCAAAAGATAGAGTAGATGGCAATTATAACTATACAGGGTTGTTTGGAAAAATAAGTGTATAGGGAAGCCCATTAACGGTTGAATTTACACGGTTCATGGACTAGAGGGTGCAGTAGAATAACAGTTATACAAGGTATGCACAGATATTTGTCATATTAAATTAACACTTACGAATTTGAACACAAATAAAATCCTGTTAATTATATCTGAACAAAGAACTTGATTTTCGATACTTATTGACACAATTGGTCGAATTTCGACCACTGTGCGAGAGCTAGTTATCAGGAATAATTATTATATAGCATATGGGGTGGAGTATAACTATAGTTAGGTAATTAAAAAATGTTATATTGAGTGCAAATAAACAGTAACATATACAGGATGGTTGCACTATAGGGTGAAGCAGAGTTCAATTAGAAACATATACAAAATTTTCTCAAAACATAAATATCTACAAAACAAGTTATTCTATTCAACAGTAAACGAGGTTGGTCAAGCTAATAAATGAAAGTAAAATACCTTATGTTAGACAATATCGAAAAAGTTAATTAGATTTGAAAACTGCATCCAATTAAGCCATTGCATCACTAAAAATTGTTAAATAAATAAATTTAAAACAAAAACAAAAACCGACTTCAAAAGAAAATTAATTAAAAAGCATGAAATAATTTATGCTACAACAATTAAATACTTTTTATGAAGTCGGTGCCAATCGAAAGTGAAAATATTTTGGAAAGTACCTACATGATGCCCTTTATTGCCCTTTCATTCTAGTCTTGTCACGATATTTGTGCATTGCAGGCAACCTCCAGAAATATATTTTCTAAGTTTTTACTAAAGTTGAGAGGATGTATTGTCACTTTTATTAAACTTGATATATTTATAACAGCATTAAAAGCATTTTAATTTTTAGCAAATAAATGATTATTTTAAATCATTATTCAAAACAATTTTGCAATGTTGTATTTTAACTGAGCACGAAGGTTTAGGAAACTTAGATCATTTACCATCTAGATATAGCATGTCAAGCATAAAATCGGGGCAACGCTAGAAAGAGAGGACAATAGAGACGGTAAGAGGCTATTTCACTTAGTGGGTAGATGGTCGGTGGACGCAGCCAATGAACAACATGCTTTATTGGAAGCAGCTCCCAACCGAGTGAAATAGCCTCTTGCCCTCTCTATTGCCCTCTCTCTCCTTAGTCTTACCTCGACATTTGTGTACTGCAGGCTATCTCCAGAAAGTAAATGCTCTAAGTTAGGAAATGATTACATTTAATAATTGTTCTACGGCCTAGAAAAAATAATAAAATGTTAGTAGAATAATAGCGTGTGTTAAAATTACAATTCATAGTTTATAAAATAATATACATACAGTTCACAGTTCCATTTCGTATTAACAAGAGAAATCTCCATTATCTTATGTTCATGACGCCACCTATGATGGAGAACCGCAAGGTTTGTTACAAATTCTATCAGGTCTTCGTCCCTTTGTACAGAACACTTTCATTTTGCGCGGGATTCTAGTATAAGCCTAAGAATTTGACGTCTATTTATAAGGGCTAAACGTCATTTAAAATTCTAACCTATATTTTGTTTAACAGTTTTTGTAAAACCTAGAAAATAACAGCAATTTTCGTGTGATTTAGTGAAAAAAATGTCCAAACTAGTATTCTAGAATTCTGGAATCTTGATTACATATGTAAATAAGTGTGTTGTGTTATTTACAACAAATGGGCGATACCGAAAACATCAAACAATTTGCTTATTTCCGGGAATATACACATAATCAACAATATGAATTACACTTCAACATCGACACAAAAATTCCCAATTTGGGTGAATTTAAGGAGGAAATCAAAGCTGTTCGAGCGATGGCCGACACTGTCTCGAACTTACTGCAACATACCAAAAATAAAATTTCCAAAATTTTAAAGGACAAGTTTGGGGATAATGAAGAAGCTAAGGAGCACCTCAATGAAAACTTTGAGATCCCAGTATCTTTAAAAAATGATAAAAGACATCTCAAAGGAAGCATGGGTTTAATTTCACTAAAAAACAATCTACTCAAAGGCCAGTTTACAATTTTCGAAGTATTTGACCAAGAGTACATTGTTCTTCCAAATGCTCCATATATAAAACAGTTTAAACTACCCCCAGTGCTGTATGCAGGTACCTGTATTCAGCCATTCAAGTTTTCAGCGCTTTACACTGATAACCAAAAATCATTGTTCACTTGGTATAAATCTAAAGATAAAGAAACATGGACTGAAGTGGGAAGGGGTTATGGGTATAACACAACAGATGAAGATATCGACTTTTACTTCAAATTAACATGTAAACCTATCAGTAATATTGGAATTCATGGACCACCAGGAGAGGCAATATCTGAGACGACAGTAGAGAAAATGGGGCAGCTGCCAGTCTGTCCATTTGATAGAAGGCATGAATACACCAAAGAAAAATTAACAAATAAATATGAGTAAGTTTTTAATTTGTTATACAATCTTAATCTTTAATAATTTGGTCAAGTGCGAGTTGGTCTCACATACTAAGGGTTCCATATCACCTTTAAGATTTGATACAATATAGGTGAATCAATGTATATATTTTTCCATTCCAGTTTCCGACAAGCAGGGAACAGGGTTTTTTATATTTACCTTAATATATTTTAAACTAAGGGTTTGAAATTTATAGAAAATATACACTTTTATTTCTCACTCAGTCTTTTTCTGCTATATGATTCACTTGATTTGTATAAAAATATTTACTTAATTTTCTAATTAGCCACAAAATTAATATTAGAATTATCGTTTGTCTTAATTGTAGGCAGATAAATGAGAGAATGGCTCAAATTGTAAATAATAAATTATTAAATTATTTAAACAAATTATTTTTAAAATATAAATAAATATATTTGTATTTTTATGATGATGATTCTTTTCATTTGATACATTACCTTACAGGTGCACTTTATAAAACAAAATTTTATTTTCCATTTAACTTTATAAATTACTCTTAGAATTTGTGTTTTACTTTTCTTAATGGGTTGAATTTTGTATATTTTTTAATAACTTTATCAAATTATTTTAAAAATATGAAAAAATACTACTAATTCTTTTCCTTGATATTTAACTTAATAGCAGAGTTGTCTCCTTATTTTTCTTGTAAATTTCAAGTGAGACTGCATATTTCTAATTTTTTTCAAAATTTTTGGGTCCTATAGTTTCTAAGATAAAGGGGGGAATAGTTGATATTTTATATTTTTGTTAATATCTTTTAAACAAATTATTGTAAAAATATGAAAAATATATATTTGTATTTCTTGGAATGAGCCCTTTTATTTAATATATTACACAATGCTTTTAAATATATCAGAAAAATATTATTTGATATATTGCATGATGCACTAAAAATGTTTAAATTTTTTATTTTCTGTTTAATTCCATAATTTGTCCCCCAAAATTAATATTAGGGATTTTTCCTGTAAAGTTCAAGTAAATCCATTCAAAATCTTAGGTCTTATAGTTTCAGAGATAAGGAGAAATAGGTAATTTTTAAATATTTTTGTTAATATCTTTTAAATAATTCATTTTTAAATTTTGAAAAGATATTATTTCTATTCATCCTAATGAGCTCTTTAATTTGATATTTTGCATGTGTTATAAATATTTTAATTTTATATTTTTTTTAAACTATGTATTTTTAAAATATGAAAAAAATATTTTGTGTTCCTCAAAAAAATATATGTATAATTTTTAACTTTTCATAAAATTCTAGAATTAGCCCCCAAAATTTAAGTTAACGGTTCCTTATTTTTCCGGTAAAGTTTGGGAACATTTTATATTCCCCATTTTTTTAAAAATGTTAGGCTCAGTAGTTTTGGAGATAAATGGGAGGAATGGTTAATTTTTTCCCCCAGAAGTACCCCTAAAATCAAAATTTCTTCATTTACGATATGTACTCCTGATTGGGTCACCAAACTATACACAAATAGCTGTAATGGGAAAGACAGAAATCCGTAGTGATATTATAAGGGTATCCGTATATTGTACATACAATATATTGTATATACAATATATGGAACACTAAAAATGGTAAATGATAGACAGGGTTGTTCAAAATGACATTACCTTTATAAATTTCATCCTTGATTATTGGTATTAAATACTAGCAAGACAGTTTTTTTAAATTTTTAGCTGATTTATGTAAGTTTTTAGGCCAGTTTCCAAGAGCAGAAATACTCACTTTTTTAAATGATTCAAAGTTCATAAATTAGAAGGAAGAATTAAAATGTTCATAATAATTTGAAAATTTAATGACATGCCTGTGTGGAATACAATGGTGGTTGTAAAACAATATTTGATTTTAAGGGTAGTTACCCCCCCGAACTTCTCACAGGGTGGAGGTAAGACAACCAAATTAAGGGTGTTTTTCATTTAGCTCGTATTGTGTTGCACAAATTTTTGGAATTTAATCCCAAATTTATTGATGTAAATTTTATGCCTAATCACAAGGGCCAAAACTCCACTGCCAATTTTAATAATTTCTCCAGGGGGAAAATCAGGTCAAAAGAATGTCAGCATTTGCAAATAAGTCATAAAATAAAAACTCTTTAAAACTAAAAATGTTAGGTTTTAGCTTTTGGAGTCATATCAATGTATCTATTTATGTTTAAGAAAAGGTAATTTGGGCAATATAATAACTGTCATCTAGAGACACAGTATTGTCAAGTATTGAAACATGTGAATCATTCTTATTTAAATAAAATCCCAGATTTTGGGTCATATAATTTGTCATCTAAGATATATATTTATATAATTTATTTTCAAAAATGGACGAACTACAAATAAAATAAATATTTCATTTTGAATATTTGTGGAAAAAAGTTTATGCAACACTTCTTTGTCATTTATAATTTATTGTCTCAATAGAAAATGATGTGGTAGCCATTGATTATCCAAACTATTACCATCAGATTGTATGTGTTTATTTTTAATCTATAATTTGCTGTTGAAAATTTTTCCTATACTGAAATTTTTATTTTTGGACAAATATAAAACGTTTAGGCTTCTAGGAATTGCCCAATTAATTTATAATGGGTAATATAATAAATGTACTGATATCTATGATAAGCAGTTAAATTAATATTGCTTAAATATGTTTTATCAATAACCTTTATTATAATAAATTTATTCAATTTAGTTTTGTTAAAATAAGCAGTTAAACACAATAGCTTCAACACCCACAATAGACATTTATAATTTCTCAATAATCATTCAGTTTTATAGAATTATTCATGTAAAATGGGCTTTGCAGTCAAATTGAAATTAAATTGTTGCCAAACTTCCTTTCTTATGTCAAAAATGACTGAAACATTATACCATGAAATTTCCAACATCAAATAGATTTAATTTCATCTTAAAAATTATAGATATTATCATGTATTTCAATTAAACACATCTAAAAAATTGCTATTGGTTAGGAAGAAGGAGCATATCACAACTTTGATCTGGGGTGGTCATAAAATTCCTATTGCTAAATATCCCATAAATGGAAATGTGTTTATTACATTATCATTCATAACTATCTATTATTCCAAGGATTGTCAAGCCAGGTACAGGGCCCCGCTTCTTGAAACCATTCGACGGCTCTACCACTCGACAAAGGACGTATGTCGATAGAAAACTGAAATAACTGAATTTAAAATATGGGTTAAACTTCATTTTGGTCAATTTGCCTGCGACTTACGTCGAAAGACGAGTGGTAGAGCAGTCGAATGGTTTCGAAAATCGGGCCCCAGGGGTGTGGCAGTTGCCCCCCCCTTCAACAAGCCCGTGAAATTGAATCAGTTCAAAATAAAAAAATGTTTTTTGACTTGAATTGTTGAAAAATATGTACATCGCAATATCATCCTTATGGCACGTTTACATTATGCCGCTATCGCTGCAAATTACACTGCCTGCAATACTGCCAAGCAGTATTGAAGGCAGTGAACTGTCTACATACCGCTCCTTTAATCGCTGCGAACTCATCTTTGACAATAGCTATCGCTCATTTGGGAAGTGCTGGCAGCGCCACTGACAGCGGCAGGAGCACGAGAGGTGAAGTGTTTAGATACACACACTGCACACTTCATGCCCACATACCTGCACACTTTGGCATAATGTAAATGAGGTATTACAATTTGAAATTGGTTTGGTCAAAAAAGGGTTTTGGTATCGGCTTGCATCCGATAGGTGGCGCTATTTTTGTGTTTATGTCCTACCAGATAAGACGTAAGAAAAACTGCGGATGCTAGTAATTTTATACAGTTACACTCAAAAGAGATTACATCGCCTAAATTTAATATCGAAGATGCTAGAAAGTGGTTCTTCTATTCAGTTTTTAGAAAATATTTACAATAATATACATATTTAATTATAATTTATTAATCAGAATCGTCTAGATTGGTTTGCGGTTTCATATGAATCTTCACTTTTTTTCCAGACCCTGACGGTTTTTCAGGGTCTTGCAATGAAATACCGTAGCAGTCTTCAACTAAACGAGTTGTCGATCTCATATAGGTTCTTTTAAATAGCTGTTCCTTCTCTTTGTGGTACCCGTACATGATCGAAATGAACAAAATATTTAGAAATAATAGAGCTATGAGTATGATACCCAATATATATACTATCTGAAAATAGAGAACACCGTAGGAATTCATAAAACAAGCTGTGGTGATCAATTGGAAGGTAATCATTAGGCATATTTCCAGACCTGTAAAAAATTAACATAATCATAATGACATGTGATTATAATTTGATAGATCGAATGTTGTTAGTAAACATTGAACCACGCGTCCTGGTTCACTATTCGTAAACTGCGTCAAATATTCTGTCGACAGTCCAGTCAATGAAGGCAAAAAACGGTAATACTGGGTAATTTGTCCAAGCAGCACCGATTTTCCTAAAAATTTGGATTTAAGTACTACTTACCCTCTGCCTCAAAGTTGTGTGCCGGGGGTTGCTCGATGATGCTACCCCTTCTCGTGGGTGAAAAATATTATATGAATAAAAGTCCGGGAATGAATAAATTAACTAATTTTAAGCAACTTTTGTACCATAAAGTTTTTTCTGAAAGTCAATTCTTTTCAAGTTGCAAGTGAAAGTATCGATTTTTCAAATAAATAAATCTTTTGGATAAATAATTTGGTCAAGTGCGAGTTGGACTCGCATACTTAGGGTTCCGTACCACCTTCAAGATTCAAATATTCCAGTTTCAGACAACCAGGGAATGAGTGCATTTTCTTATATTTGTCCTAATATCTTTTAAAGGAAGCGTTTTAAATTTATAAAAAATATACACTTTCATTTTCCACACAGACTTTTTATTTTATCTGCTTTAGGATTCGCTTGATTTTTATCACAATACATATGTATTTAATTTTCTAATTTGGCCCCCAAAAAGTAACATTAGAGTTTTATTTTACTAATAAACTTTCAGAGAAGCCTTTTGTAATCTACTGTCCGAGTTTTGAGGCTCTGTAGATTGGAAGAAAAATGGCAAAATAGGTCGAAGTTTAAATTATAAATTATTAAATATGTTATTCAAATTATTTAAAAATATAAATAAAATATATTTTTCAAAATTTAAATAGTGTAGTTTCTAAAGTGGGAATTAATTCGATGTTTAATATTTTTGTTAATATCTTTTATACAAATGATTTAAAAATATGATATATTTGTAATTCACATAATGAGCCTTTCATCTAATATATTACATGATGCGTTTGAAAATTGAATCTTTATTTTCCATTTAATTGTATAATTTGTCCCTAAAATTACTATGGGGGTTTTCTAATAATTTATTTTCCGTTTAATTCTATTATTTGGGGGCCAAATAATAGAATTAGGGATTTTTTTCATATTTTTCCTATAAACAAAAAAAATGAGGTCTTAGAGTTTTGGGAATAACGGGGAGAATGGGTAATTTCTGTTTTAATATTTTTTAAATATATTTTAAATTATTCATTTTAAAAAAATTAATAAAATATATTTGTATTCGTCATAATGAGCCCTGTGATTTGATATATTACATGACCCGTTAGAAACAATTATATTTTTTTATTTTCCATTTAATTCTATAATTGGCCCCCCAAAATGAATATTAGGCGTTTCTCCTTATTTTTCCAGTAAAGTTCAGGTGAGGGGCTATTCCTCCATCTTTTTCAAAATTTTCCAGACTATGGTTTCGGAGATAACAGGGGGGGAATGGGTAATTATTTTTTTTATATTTTTGTTAATATCTTTTAATTTATTTATTTTAAAAATATGAAAAAAATATATTTGTTTTCGTCGTAATGAGCCCTTTTATTTGATATATAACATGATGGGTTAGGAACAATTTTAATTTTATATTTTCCATTTAATTCTGTAATTGGCCCCCCAAAATTAAAAGTAGAGGTTTCTCCTTATTTTTCCAGTAAACTTTAGGTCAGAACCTATAAAACTATTTTTTTCAAAACTTTACGTTTTATAGTTACGGAGATAAGGGGGGAGGGGAATGGGTAAATTCGGATTTATTTTCGTTAATATATATATATATTACATGATGCGTTTGAAATTTTTTTTTTAATTTTTAAATTTTTATTTAATTCTATAATTTGCCCCCTAAAATCAATATTAATGGTTTCTCCTTATTTTTCCTGTAAAGTTCGGGCAACGTTCTATATTTCCTAATTTTTCAAAATTTTAGGCTCAGTAGTTTCGGAGATCAGGGGGGGACGGTCGATTTTTTTATTTTTCCTCCCTAAAATATTTTTTTTTTACAATATGTACTCCTGATCGGGTCACCAAACTATACATTGATACCAAATTTTAACCTCTTCCGTCCAGTAGTTTAGGAGAAAATGACTGTGATGTGACATAGGCAGAAATCCGGAGTGATATTATAAGGGTATCCGTATATTGTATATACGGAACCCTAAAAATGTAGTTATAAAAAAGGGTTGGATTACGGGTTTCTGTAGAACCAATACAAACGGAGTTCAACAAGCTGAAATTTTGTTTTTATTTGTCAAAACAATAATTGAAAGGATTATCGTGAAATAATTGAAAAACAATGAATTATTCGGGAATAGTTTATAATTATTTTTTTAAAGTGCTTTAAAAAATCCTTTAATTTAAAAGTCTCTAGCATGAAAATTAAGCGAGTTATGACATAAATGAGATTGGTTTATTTGCTTTTTGACAAAAAAAAATGTACAAATTACTCCCTAAATACCACCCCAGTTAAAATGAATTGCTACCACTTCACAAATCACCAATTTGTAGGTTTTTTTATAAGCTAAAAGCTCATGTAAATTGAAAATGTATTTAACCCTTATTTTTGTAAGGACTTGACCTGAAAGGGCGGCCTAATAATACTATAGAATAGAACATGTTCAAGTAATTTGTTAAGTGCTAGCAATTAATTTCAACTGGGGTGGTATTTAGGGGGTAATTTGTACATTTTTTGTCAAAAAAACAACCTTTTTTGTCATAAGTCGCTCGAGAGTTTTATAAATTAAAGGATTTTTTAAATACTTTAAAAAAGTATTTATAAACTTTTCCCGAAAAATATATTGTTTTTCAGTTAAAACGTTAAACGTTTATTCATTCCCGGACTTTTTTCATATAATGTTTTCACCCCCGAGAAGATGTAACACCCCCCTCCCCCCTCCCCCCGAGAAAAAGCAACCCCCGGCACAGGGTCAAATTTGAAGCAAATCCAAATCCAAATTTTTAGGAAAATCGGTGCTGGTTGCACAATTTACCCGGGAAAATGGTCATTGGCTGGACTAAGAATGTTCCAAATACATCTACCATAAATATCATAATCGAAAAATTCACGATACGACGTTCACAACAAAACATCAGGGCAATTCATGGAAGTCTGGCTGAAAGTACAGAATCGTCGTACACAAGAATTGAAAGTTACGAAAGCCACAGACCATGCAAAGTCAAGAGAGTTCACCAATTGGGTCCTACAACAAACAGAAGTGCATGGTGATTTTGCGAACCAAATCATTTTCACTGCTGAAGCCTTCGTTAATCAACAGAGTCATCACAAAGCAATGCCTCCAGAACGTGTCACTCTTTGGTGTGCATTGTGGTCTGGATGAATTATTGGTTCGTATATCTCTGAAGATGAGAAAAGCATTGTGTCATTTTCGGGTTTGGTGACCAGAATTGGTACTCTCGTAAATTCTGTTTTCATCAAATTAATTTTCAGCCCCCCACTTTCATATTCTTCTTTTAATTTGCTCTGCATATAATCCAAAATAACAACTTGATCATCCGCGATTTAAAGACTTGTATTTGTGATCTGTCTCTATTCTCATATGTAAAATTTTCTGTCTCCTGTAATTTAGGGCTTTCGGAATATAAATTTGGAACAGTGTAGGCGATAAGCTTACATCTTTGCTTTAAAACTTTATTCGGCGAATTTTTTCCCTTATGTCGCTGCCAACTAATATGGTACTCTTCCCGTCTTTAAATAGGTTACAAATGACCCACGCAATATACCATTAAGGCCATTTTTTTCCAATATTCCAACAGTTTTTTTTTTCAAGAGAATCACCAACGACCGCCATGTAGCAAGGTTAAGATTCACGAGAGAATATGCAATCTGGAATATTCAAGACTGGTATAATTTACTTATCACATATAAGTCCAGATTTTGTTTATGTACCTTAGATCGGAGAATTCCTGTTGTCAGGAGAATTAGCGAATTTTTTTCTCCGTGCAAGATATGACCATCAACTAATTTTGGTGGAGCGTGTATCGTGTTGTTTGGCGGAATATGGGTCATACGGAATTGATACTGTTGAATGAATGACCATTGATTGCTCATAGGTACATGTTGTTCTTTATGCTCCTTGTTATGAATTGAGTTATAAAATGTGTCAAGTGGCTAATAACAAATAGAAAAGGCAAGCAGTCACGCCAGAAGACGTACTTGCTCTGCTAATTGCTCTGTATGGTATAGACTGTAGTTGAGTTACTTGACACTCTTTGCCCTTTTGTATACCAGCTGTGTACTTTTCACGACGGATTTTTCATTTATAACTAAACAAGAATGGAGAACGTGAGCACTTATTTTACAAACTTAAAAACGAGCTTCTTTTGTCCGCAATCACTTTGTACTGATCACTTCCTCACGTCACTGGAGTAGTTTTATCCTGGCATGAACACAACCCGAAATTAAACCCATTGAGCTTGTGTGGAACAATCATAAGTAAAGGATGAGATCTGGAGGTTTGATAGTTGGTAAACTTCAACAACTGCACGACTTGTTAAATACTGAATAGAAACGTTTGGGCCAAGCGAATTTGAGGAATTGATGTCGTCAAGTGATTTGAGGTGGGGCAGCAGTACACATGACTAAATTCATTTCATTTATTTATAAAAAATACTTTGAGTTATCATTATTCTTCTGTTTACCGTTTCATTTCAGCAAAATTCACTAATTAACAAAACTTCTTTAATTTTTATTAAGTTAGATAAGAAAAAATATAAAACTGTCTGTCTACAAATAATTATATTTTTTGTTTTTTGCAAATAATTATATTTTTTGTTGTTTATGACAATGATACAAGACTATATTGGCAGAGTGTATTACGTAACAACTATGTAGCATTAGGCCGGTATTACATTGTCAGAGATCTTTGATTAAATCTTTTATTAGAGATTTGATCAAATATCTGATATGAATGTCAGAACAAATTGACAAATGACATATTACACTACATCAAATTTTTTCTATTCAAAATGGGGTATGTATGTAATTTTATGATTGTTTGTGTTACTGCGGTGTGTTTTATGGCTACAATTTCAGAATTAAAAAAAAGTAATGGACGTCTAGAAAGTAATAGATTATCAATAGTGGACTTGATGAGCAAAACTTCTTATTAGCAGTTTAAGCAAAATGTTAATTCTACTATTGTTATTGGATCAACTATTGGAATGTTTCCTATAGGGCGTAGGTGATCCTTTGTAGAAGAATAGAAAATGGATAGATAACGACCAACGGTCAGCAAACCGGCGCAGCAAGCAACTTGGCTACACCTGAATTTATTAAAAGCGCTGAGACAGATGGCAAAAATGGTAAAATAATTATTTTTGAATGAATGAGGCCACATTATAGATGTTGAGCCTATAATTGTCTATTGCTAAAGAAATACACAAATGAAGAAATTGTATTAGTATAGAGGATCCACACACATAATTTTAGTCGAGTACAACACTGCGCTTCATTATCTATATAAATCTGTGAAATGATTTATAGCTCATTACCTAACAACAGTTTTTGTACGTCCACACAATGGTACTAACAATTTTCATTATAGGCAGTTAACCTCTTGTTTTTATTTTATATATTACATTATACAAAATCAACGGTCTTCATACTCAAATATTTTTTTTGTCGTACAATTCTATATTAAACTTCGGAGGCTCAGATTTTCATTTTCACTGACAATTAACGTAAAAAATCATTGATCAAATTTAGGAAGACGGGTGTAAATGTGTAAAGATATATGTCAAATAAATATTTTGTAAAAGATTTGGTATTACACTATCAAATATCTTTCGAGAAAGATGTTTTATCAAAGGTATTTGATCAAATATTTGACAATGTAATAGCGGCCTTACATATACAAAAAATTTGTTTTTGGTCATTTAGTTCAACAGTTAATGATTATATTTGAAGACGCGAGATGTAAAGACCGACATCTAGGATTTTCGGAATGACACCTCGAAGAGAGTAGTTAATGATTATCTTACCTAACAACCTATGAAAACTCTCCATTATAAATACGCTCCAACACATTGCCATGACAGTCAGCATAACCATTAAAGATGATATCAAAAACACCAGTATTTCAATTCTGTAATACACCAGCTGAATTTCTTCATATGATTTAAGGCAGAAATAGCACTGAATTAAAATTATGAAAATGATGGCAATTGCTATGACAATACCGACGGTTTTGGCTACGCTTTTCTTCATGTTGTTTTCTTACAATCACGGAAGTGTCACTTTGACATTTTAATTCTAAAATCTTGCAAGTAGCTTGTTACGTTAGATGTTAGATTGTTTTGTTATTAAATTAATATACAATGAGTTAGATAATGCAGTGCAGTATTGATCATCATAAATAAAAATCTCGTGTATAACTTCTGTCAAAAAATTTATGGCAGGGTGTATTAAGGTGGGTCAACGTCAATACCATTACTTTGATTTCGATTACTTCACTGAATATGCGAAAGAGGGCGCTAACAATAAGGAATTGCCGTTTTGATATATTTACAGAGTGTTCAGAGCGAAATAGTTATAAATACCATGTAAATTTAATAAATGTCAGATATTTGGGTTCTGCAGAGCGAGCCCGAATTACATAAGGTTATTTGACCAAAGAAATAATCAATATGATAGGTATAATGTCTCAAATCTCCCTGTGACATTTTTGTATACCATTTATTTCGCACTGCATTTAATTTAAATCAACCCTCGCCCTTTATTTTCTTATTCGGTGTGCCATCTTTTGGTCATTTACCGTACTATGCACAACAATCGTTGGCCCACCTCCTTAATACACCCTGGTTTATAGTTTATAAGAAAAAAATGTTGAAAGTTGTAACGTAAGTAAACATTTACGTGTGTATTTAACCATTTATTTTCAAAACTGCAATACATTTATCAAGTGAACAGTACAATGAACAAAATCCTCTACCATCCTTATCAAATGAAGGAATATTTGAAGCAAAAATAATTTATATTTTCAACAGAGTTAATGAAACAGAAATCATGGCAACGTTGGATTAAATTTATTTTCTTTGATTAAGCGTAGACCTTAATAAAGGAATTATTGTGGAAGATAGCAAAAAAGTAATGTTATTTGTTGTGAATGTAATATTTTGACGTGATTGGTTTAGCTAATAGAGTTAGTTTTATTTCAATATAAATTTTCTGTGGCTATTTTTCACTTGTGTGGTTTTTGTTTATGTTTACTAAATATGAGAGTGGAATGAAAAACAACTGAATTATTGGTGAGTTTTTTATTACATTGCAAATTCATGTTACCTGTAAAATTACTCAATTCTTGGTGGTGTGAGTTATGATACGTTTTAGGTACCTACATTTTATTTTTTCAATGGAGATCAATAAGTTATTATTACTAAATGCTTACTCAGGCAAGGAAATGTTACAAAAGAACAAGTTGAAAATAATTCCCTCATAATGCCTCACTACATCAAAAATACTACATTGACATTGTTTTTTCCTTGAATGCCTTCTTTTGAAAAAATTTATTGAGAATCTACTGAAAATGAGCAATCATATCATGTCATATATAAATACAAAAACTTCGTATTTCTCAAAACCATCATAAAAATTTAAAATTTGAATACATTTCACTTTTTGTATACTGTCGGTTCTGTACAGTCTTAGGCACTTACGGCAAGGTTGCCAGTTATATCTAAATTTCCAAAACCTTAACAACGGAATAGGTTCTTTACTATAAAAGATAGATATGTTTTGTTAAGAGTTTTTAGTTCATACTGATCCTGTATATTTTTTCATATTTCAGATTCCGTGTAGTCACCTACAATATTCTTGCCGAAAAATATGCGAATTTAGATGACAACCACGAGTATTGTCAACCTAAATTTCTGGCGATGGACTACAGAAAGCAACTAATAGTCAAAGAGTTACTTGGTAATAAATGGTTTTAAATTTTTTTAAATTTTTATTGCTGAATAGTTGTCTGTTTGTTAAGGATATAATGCGGACATAATCTGTTTACAAGAAGTGGACAATAGACATTACACGAATTTTTTTAAACAGTTATTCAAAGACAATGGTTATTACAGCTTCTACCATCGCAAAGGAAACCGAATTCCAGAGGGTTTGGCTTTTGTTTACAACAAATCAAAATTCAAGTAAGTAAACTTTTTAAATGTTTTAAACCATCTTGCTTATATTTATTTCCCGCGCTTGCCTTCTATTTGCCTTCTAACATTTTATATAAAACTATAATACAAGTTGATGTACACTTTAAAGTGTATGGTTCTTTTTTGGAACTTATTCATGAACCCGCTCAACCAACCTTTAAACCACCTATAAATAAATCAACTCAACTAACTTGTATGAAACTTATTTAAATGTATTCATATAAAGCTTTCCTACAAAAATGACATGCCAGACAACATTTTATTAAAGGTTTTGACGTTCCCGTGTACTTACACAAAAAATATCCCCATTAGTACCATAGTAATATATTTAAAAATGAAAAAAAAAATCAAAAGAATATCAAGAACAAGGTCACACACTTTTTATTCCTGAATTTAAACTTCCCAAGCATGTTGTCAAAGTTGAAGGAAAAAAATCCCAATAGTAACCCCCTTGGAGGCATGGAATTTTTATGAAATTCAAATAATTTATTTTGCATATCCATATGAGAAACTAAAATTGAAGAATTCCTGGAATTCAAAATTACCAGAATACTCTGTCAAGACTTGGAACTATATGTCATAATGTGTTTTTACACAAACTAAGGACCATAGTTCGGCTTTTCAAACGATACTTTGTAATTTTGCAAGTGATACATAGATAAATAGATAATAGGCTACAATTTTGTTTCTTAATGGATATATGTGGAATAGATTTCAGGTGTGCCCCAAGGATCTGTTCTTAGGCCACTATTGTTCCGCCTTTTTTCTTAACTACTTGAACAATTATCTGAATACTAATTAGAGGTCTTTGTATTCTTATTAGTTGGTATGACACTAACAAGTTACTTTTTAACATTACAAAACGAAAGTTCTCATTTCGTAGGAAAAAGACGCAATTAGTATATCCATATAAAGTCAACGGCACTTTATTACTCATTATTTGGTGTAATTTCTGATACCAATATCAATTGTATTATTCAGTTATCACCAAAGCTTACAAAATGTGAGGGTTTATCACTAGGAATTGTTGCTGCCTTAACAACCTATATTTTAATGGAAGTGTTGTGGAACCTTTGGTGTGTCACAAATGTTTGGTTTACTCGTACTCCTTCATAATGACAACTTAGAGTTGTTGAAACGGCGTTGAGTGTTTGAATAAAAGTTTGGTGTTAGGGTGCAAAACTGTTTTTATCTATATTTTAGTTACATAAAGTAGAATTTAAAAAATGCAACATGCATTTTGTTTCCTTACCTGTGACGTGATACGTTGTGAGTCGCAATTAATCTATAAAGTGCTTGGCGGATTGTCGTGTTTTCCAGTATTTAACCGACTTCCAAAAAGGAGGAGGTTAGCAATTCACCTGAATTTTTTTTTATGTATGACGAGCGATTATTTAAAAACGGCTTAGGCAATTTTGATGATTTAAACTGCATTATTTTAAGGAACATTACAGAAAGGTCCCATATAATTTTCTATTACATGAGATTTGCGGCTTTCCAGAAAATCCGAAAAAAAAGTAAATAAGTGACTAGATTTCAGTGAATTTCAATGAATCTTCACAGTTTTCTCTAAAACCGCTCAAGAAATTTGAATATTATAAATTGTATTCAACAAAGATATGTTCCAGCTTGATTCGGTATATTTTTCTATAACATAAAACATACAATTTTTCTGAAAATCGGAAAAATATATGCAAAAAAAGTGTAAACATCATGGTGAATGTCAAATTTTCATCGTTAATATCTAGTTTAAATGTCAAGATATGCCATGACAGTATATCTTACAGGGTGCTTGTAATGGTTTTCATTTTGATGCATTTGAAGTAAGTTTCTTTTAGAGACGAAGTTAAATTAGGGGGCATATATTTATCGAAACGAAAATTTTTTATGTCGGCAAACTCTTCTATATGGTATACGGTTGTAGGTGTGCGTGCGTGCATGTGATACTAGGTGGTACATAAGAAGTTGTATGCATAGGATGGTTAAAATATAAGTTGGAATTGAATTAGTTATACGGGGTGATTCTAAAAATATTGTATTGTGTGTATATGTAGTTGCGTGTACAAGGTGGTTGAAATAAGAGTGGAACAAAACTATAGTTATACAGAGTGGATATTTGCGTTATAGGACGGAGAATAATTACAGTTATACAAAAGGCTTAAAAATTGTCAGAAGCAGTTGAATATACAGGATGGTTGAAATATAAGGTGGAGTAGAATTACAGTTCTATAGGGCGGTTTAAAAAAGTTATATAAGTAGTTGCTTATACAAGGTGGGTTAAAATTATTGGTGTTCAGGGTGTACAAAAAATTTGTTATATAAGCATAAGCAGTTAGCATATTTGAATTATAGGAGGTAGGCTGGGGTATAGACATGGGTTCCAAAATTTTAGACGCAGCTGCATATACCGGGTGGTTGAAATAAATGGTAGAGTAAAATTATATAGGGTACACCATCAGCAGTTGCATAAATGTAATACTAGACATATGGGGCGAAGTAAAATCATTGATATATAGTAATAATTTAAACAATAGAAGAATAGAAAGAGTCAATAGTGTGGAGAGGATTTATACTTTTACAGGGTGGTTTTAATGATATCCGGACCGTTGTAATATTGTGTTGAATTATAGTTGTACAGGGTGATTCAGAAAATGATAGACCAATAAGTTACGTAGAGATGACGAATACACAGAAGCATATACAGTGTCGATGGAATATAGAGTGAATTAACAATGAACAAATAAAACAATTACCATATATTTGGAAAATATAGACAAAGAATACAAATTAGAGAGGGAGAAAAAGAGAGAGATAAGAATACGCTAAAATTTTCAATTGAATTGTACCTTCAATCAGAGAAAAAAGAAGATATGTCTGAAAATCTTCATCTGATTGCACCCGGTTTCTAAACGGTTTTTATTTTAAGTCAGCTGTTGTCGGTTCTTTTTTAAATGTAAATTATGTTTTATCAAAGAAACATTCAGTCTCATTCAAAATATGAAAATAAATATGTTTCTTATAATCCATGAATCCTTAAAGAGATAAATACATAATTTTAGTGATTTCTTATCACTGTCATCATCAGTGGCGGCTGGTGGGTTATGAAACTGGTGGTGCACTTTACTGGTCAAATATTGGGATTCAAAGATGCAACAAAACAAACCATAGCTTTGCTAACGTTCAATGATCTTTTTATTAAAGTCTGACATTGATTGAATATATTTTTTCAATACTAAGCACAGAAAGAGCACTTAGCCAGTCCTAAGACATCGTACTTCTAAGAAACGTTTTAATCTTTCACTCCAGTTCCCGTCCAAATTGATTCCCCGCCATAAATAATGCAAGGAAAACAAAATTATCGATCACATCCATACAACCATTTCTTTTTATTATAAATTTCACTTTTAAAACTTGGTGTAAATACTTTATTTTTCATTTTGCACTCTTGTATTCAATTAAGATATGGCTTAGGTGGACCAGCCAATTTTATATCTAATTTGTTTTGAAACGATTTATTATTGTTTTTAATATAGTCAATGTTAAAGTTGATACTCATTGTCATAGTTATGTAAACACACACACACACACTCTGTATATTAAATATTCTTTCATAGACTACGAGGACAAAAACAAAGCAACCACTAATTAAATCACGTAAACAAAAATTAGAATTATTGAAACGTTCGGATAGGTCCGGTCAATATCAGCACAGCTCGGTGTCTCCGTGCGGCGTACGAAAATCAGCCCATTACTTCATATAGTTTGCATTAACTATCTTCTATCTCACGCGCTAAGCGTGTTATATCGTATCTCATAGAAGCTATATAAGTTTCACCGTGCTCTAACCGAAGTGCACGGTGAAATATTCTTTCAAGCGAATATAAGTCTTAATACAAGCTTCGATTAGAGCTTAAATTGTTTTTTGATAATTTCGTTGTTATTGAAATGATATTTATTAAAGATTTTGTGTTGATTTTTAACCTTATTAAAAGCTTATTAAATTTGATGGTTCAGCGCACGAGTGCACTTAAGGGACAGCCGCCCCTGGTCATCATACGTATTATAATAATCATTAAATAACTAAACTATTTTTGAAAAAATGAAAGTTGGATATCCCGATCAAAAAGTTACAATGGATGGAACTGTTATGTTTTTTAAGGCTTGACACTCCTCGACTTTCAGGCATGTTGAGGAAAGGCACCTGGTATTTAACATGGAAATTCACACCCGCAAAATATATGCGCATCTTTGGGAAATGCTAAAGAAAAACGAAAATGTGAAAAACGATTTTCTGAAACAGTCGACATCGTTGCAGGTTACTGTTTTAAAGGTAAAAGAAACAAATAGGTTCCTGATTGTCGCCAACACGCATTTATATTATCATCCTGAAGCCAATCATGTAAGACTTTTACAAGTTACAATGGCTACTCAGTGTTTGACCAGCATGCGGAGAAAATATCAGAAGGTAAGCAATCAAAAATAATATTATCTCAAGTTTTTATATTGTTTTAAAGTGTTTCTATTCACTTGCTCATGAAGTGCAAACGTCACTTTCAAAAATATTAAATGAAAATTCTCAGTTTTAGGTAGGGTGTATTAAGGAGGTGGGCCAAAGTCAATACCATTACATTGATTTTGCAGTGACCCTAATTTTTGATGATTTGAGTAATACACTTATTACAAACTTACACTTTATTTAAAAAATTGTGACAATTGTTTCGCGTCCGATGGAGCTTAATCATACAATGGTAGTACCTTAAGAAATTCAATAATTATAAACTAATTTCTTAAGGTACTACCATTGTATGATTAAGCTCCATCGGACGCGAAACAATTGTCACAATTTTTTAAATAAAGTGTAAGTTTGTATTTTATTTAGCGTATGGCTTACATTACAGTACATTTATAATGATATTAATAATAGGGTACATATAAATATATAAAATTGTATATGTGGACATTACTTAACAATTAAATACAAATAGATACTTTGGACCAATTCACAAACAAATGTCTAATCTTGATATATAATCAATTGCCGCCTGTGTTGCCATCAGGAAATCTTCTGGATTGCCTGTATATGCCCTTATTGGGCAATCTTGCACTATATGTCTGATAGTCTGCCTGTCGGCCCCACAATCGCATGCGGCTGAAGATCGTTTGCCCCACCGGTGTAAGAAGTCGGCGCATCTTCCGCAGTTGGTTCTGATTCGGTTAAGAGATGATACATTGGAGCTATTTCACGTTCCCATCTCTCTCTCCATCGCTCATTTATGTCAAAGTTGTTGTGGTGAAGCACATGAGCAGTCTTCAATGGAGGGTGTCTCGATCGAAGTCGATTTTGCTGGGTGTCCGGAACATCATTATGAACTTGAAGCTGCGGGTTTCTCATAATTTTGTTAAACTCTCTAACACGGCATGTTCTCGGCGCAGATTGGGAGGAGCTATGTTGGTAAGAATAGGCAGCCATATTGTATGGGTTGGCTTTATTGTCCCTGATATAGTGCGCATAGTTAGGTTTGATTGAGTGTCGACCATATGTGTGTGTTTGCTATTGAGCCACACTGGAGCACAGTATTCTGCGACTGGATACACTAAGCCCAGTGCAGAGGATCTCAGGGTGGATGCGGAAGAGCCCCAATTTGTACCGCAGAGTCTCTGTATTATGTTATTACCTGTTCTTAATTTTGCTGCCGTTCTTGTCAGATGCTCTTTGAAAGTAAGCGTCCTGTCCAGGGTAACACCGAGATATTTAGGATGTTTGTTGTGAGTGAGTAATTTGTTATCCATGAACACTCTCAATTCTCTCTTTGCCATCTTATTGTTTAGATGAAAGGCAGATACCTCTGTTTTTGCATTACTTGGTTGGAGGCATAGCCAAACTTGCGTGATTCGGTTGCAGGCATGTCCGCGATGTACAGGCTGAAGAGTATTGGGGCAAGAGCTGAGCCCTGTGGGAGACCACGATTAAGTTTCATCGTTTTGTTCCTGTTTTTCCCCATAATCACTTGGAATGTTCTATTTGAGAGCATATGTAAGTTTGTAATAAGTGTATTACTCAAATCATCATGAATTTCAACTTCCACCAAGTATCAGCCAACTCAATCCAACGACCCTAATTTTGATTACTCCAGTGATTATGTGAAAGAGGGCGCTACCACTAGGATAAATGCCGTTTTGTTTGTAACCGTTTTCATTTTGATTAATTTGTTTTCAGGTTCTGAGATAATTTAATTTATAGGAAAACATCCCAATCTAACCGCAACTATTAATTCATAAAATTTCGAAATTCTATCAGCTATATTTGAGACTGAAGACTATTTTTTCTTGTAAATTATCTGGGAAACTGTGAGTCATAGACATAGGAAGAGGTTATAAAACATACGTTATATTTTTGAGTTTTAAACGAATTCATCCTAAAAATTGTGCAATTCAATTTACAATAACAAAGTTATAGTCAACCACTAGTATAACTGGAAGTGACCAACATTTTGAAATTAATTTGATGAAAAAGAGCTTTCTGGAAAAAACCCTTAACAAAAAATATTTGAAATCTCAAACATTTGTTTATCCAAGAAGTAGCTGGTCGACCAAGCTCCGCTCATAATTTCAATGTTGCGCCAATCTGTTGATGACATATATACGTATGAAAATAATTTCATCGAAAATTATAAAAATCAATTTCATTTCTTTATTGCCGCTAAAAACTCTGATTTATCCATCAGAGAATGAAACTATCAAGTGGTGAGTCATTTATTTTAAAGTTACAAATATACAATCAATATATAAAAACTGCTGAAGTTTTTAACTTGAGTAATAAAAGACAATTACTAATGTCATTTCCGTCTGTACCAGGATGTACACCCTGATCTGTACCTACTTGCTGGAAGATTTATTTAATTTTATTAAAATATAAACATTATTAATTTCTCATGAATAAGTGAAAATCACATTTGTTTTTGTGAAATTGTAGGTAATTAATATATGTTACTACATGTATGTTATAATACAGACATACATCCCTCCTTAAAAATCTAGTGAGTGTCATATAACTAGTAGAACCGACAGCTCTTGTGGCCACTCAGCTTACCCTCTGCCCCATTATGAACATTTACCTGTAGTGAATTAACGGAGTGAAATTTATGGGCTCATTATCGGGGTAGCTTACGTTTACTGCAACGTTAATGTCAGCCATCGGACAACGATTTCCGTGAAATTGTCAATCTAATAAATTGTAATTTTTTGGGTTCTGAGGAGCGAGCCCGAATTACCAAATAGATAATCGTTATTATAAATATAATGTCTCAAATCTCCCTGTGACATTTTTTATATCATTCACTTCGTACTGCTTTATAATATTAATTTAAATCAACTCTCGTCCTTTATTACCATATTCGGAGCGCCATCTCTTGGTAGTTTACGGTAATAGTCACAATTAGTGTTCGCTTTTAAAAGCGTCGTTGGCCCACCTCCTTAATACACCCTGGTTTTAGTTGGCGGGATATTATTTTATTATATAGCATTGGCGAACATACAGGTCATGTCAGGACAGTGGTCGTTAGAAATGCTGGTTATTGCCAGTTATACATTTCATATTTCTAAATCAACGATCATACCACTTAAATAGTCATAACTTCGCTTAGCATCTATTTACTTTATTTGAGATCCATATGAGTTTTCCACAAAAACTGTTAGACCTAGGTATAGCAATACGTAATATAGACTGGAAAGACGCTTTTCGTTTTATCAGAAGTTTCTGGACGACCGAGCCACGCTCGTGATTTCGATATTTCACGATGTTTGCTATATACACATATTTTGTCTGAATGATTGCAAAATGATCAAATCAAATTTCATTTTGCAATCTATATCAATAAATATAAAGCCATTGACAACGAAGTCAGAATAGACTTTGAAACGTTTGGTATTCCTGCAATATACGTCGTTTTATTTCTATTGTGGTGTTATTGCCCAAAAAAAAAACATAAAAGTAATCTTAATAAGTGTCAAACATGATTTCATACAAAAATACTACATCAAACCAAAAATCTTTATTGGGTCTGTTAAGCAGCGAGTGGTGCCCCCTAGTGTGTGTTACTTTTACTGTTTAAAATACCCTTACATGTTAAAATAAATCTTCAAAAATACTCGGATCAAAATTAATATAAATGTGTAAAAATATTTTGCTACATGCTTTCCCTTCAAATCCAAGCATTTGTCATCATATCTTACTATGATGGTTAAACCTAACAAAAACGCCTTTTAAAAATCTGATTACATCTCACTTATAAACAAAATGAAGTTAGTCAAAATATAAAATCTAATCATTGTAATATTTATTTCATTTATTTAAAGATATCAATCAGGCTTTGAAACTCGTTAATTATTCACTTCTGTATTATAATGAACCACATCAAACTTTTGGAAACTTAAAAAACTAACTGTATGTATGCATAATGTACATTTGAATATTGGCTACTTTTTTAAACTTCATGTAAAATTATTAAAAATAGTATGATTACAACTGACTATGGCATTACTCACTGCTTAACAGGACAAATATGTAATTATTGAAATCTAAATATATATTATTTAAGACTCATTTCACATATCCACACCGTTCTTGAAATTTCGGTAACGAACTTGCTTCACTATCACTATCGACATTAGATACCAGATCAACATCTTAACTTAAGCTACATGCTAACTGTTAAACATATAGTTTATATTTGAAATTTTTGTATCGCACTTCATTATCACATTTGACAAACTTATTTCCTTATTAAAGAAACCTATTTTCATTTTTCTTCTTACTCCAAAATTATATTTCAATTTTGATATTATGTACCTATAGATTGTAAAACATATTTCCTTGTACTTAAGTTAGAAAGATACTATTCAAAAATGTTTGACATTTCTCATCTGTAGTTGAATAAAATAAATTTTGTGCTGTTTTACATTATGCATCTGAAATTATATGTATTCTATATAAGTTATATCAGCAAAATTGTAAATATGTTTTAACACTGGATTTTTTTTCTGTATTGATTTGACTATATTTAAAAAAGATAGATGCAAACAATTTTTAAATAACTTTTTCTGTTTATTTACTTCTCAGTTAATTCTGAAACTCCATTAAAGTATTTTCTACTTCCCAGCCTAACCATTTATCTGAGTTATTGTTTTGATTTTCAGACAAAAACTTGTCTTTTCTAGCCAATGTTTCATTCTAGCGAGGCCATGTTATGTTCGGTTAGGTTCGTGTCATTTATTTAAAACATCAGACCGAATTATTCCGAAGCGATGTCGATACTAGGCAGTGTAATGAATTACCGTATTGCGTAAGGCACAATTTTCCGATTGCTTATTAAATTTGATTAAACAGATGACATCCTATATCTCTCACTTAATGGCACGCTAAAAATAATCAAGGGGACAGGATATTAGGATGTAACACTCAACCACTCAAGAAAAGCGATCGGGGTATAGTACGGCTCAGCACGCGCTACCTTTTAGTTACAAAAGATCGTATCCATCCTTGCAATAACAATTGAACCTTTGAAGTTATATTTTTAAAGATTACATTTCTGAATAAAAAGGTTTTTCCCAAAGATGAGACCCTCACTAATCGATTTCTATCCATAGAAACTTCCAAATGGGAAAATTTCATCAAAATCGTTAGAGCCGTTTTACAAACCTTACTCGTATTATAGTATTAGATAACAGACATGAAGTCATATTTCAAATAAAGTACATTTAATATTTTAACGCGAAATGAGTATCGACATATGGGTGATTTCAATCAGTTGAGGAAAGCTCAACAAACGAAAGTTCCCAACAAACATTATATTGTTTTGCGTTCTTTCTATTACCAATTCGAATTTAATTGTATTTGAATTCCTTATGTTTTTTATCGCATGTCAAAATTTCAGCTATTATTATCAGCTTGAGCGTTTGATATAGATAATTGAAGAATCACGTTTACACGCAAATAAATCAGAGCTCGTAAATATCTTGAAAACATATAAGAGTTAGACATATAAAATGTTTATGAAACTCGCTCGAGGTTGTCACTAATTCCATTGGATAGAGCGCCCTCAAAAACTTCCTGATACTAAATTGCATATTTAGAATAGTTGGCGTAAAACTTCTAACGACCGATCGTCCTGATACACCGATGCACATAGGTATGTAGATCTAAACAAGAATAAGTACATTCACTACATTTGGTGATATTGAAAGATTTTGCATCAGAGACATACTTTGATATTTAAATATTTTTAAAATGAAGCATTCATTTTTTTTAAACCTTGAAATCGAATCGCAAAACCATAACTCATATTTATAGTTTCAGCCATTATTTTTCAATATTATGATGACAAAAAAATATATTAGCATATTAAGTAGGGTATTTGACAGTTTTATTATAATATTTATAATCACTTTCAAAGTTAAAATTATAAAAGACGCACCGAAAATGCAGTTTCTATAAAGACAGTTTTTACGTGAAATGTGTGACGTATCAGTATACAATAATCCAAACGTAACTAATTTTTATAATTTTAAGTCTGTAAGGCCCCAAAATACAAAAAAAAATTATAAATTATTCTAAAAATGTGTTTATGTGCCAACAAAAGGTAAAATACCACAAAAGTGCTGGTAATTGGCAAGTTGAAGTCCACAGAGGTACATTGTTTTTATGTATAATTGTAAATGTAATAATTGGGCCCTGTACCTGTATTAATAGTAAAATCATGATTTACTCACACACAAAACTAAATGAACTGCAAGATGTCAAATATTTTAATTTTACATCTTGGAATTGTGCCCTTTTTATCGTAGTTTCTTAACTATTGACAACGGGGTCTGACCTAGACCCCGAAACGTTTGGAATATACAACAATTTTCTTTAATGTGGTGTTATTTCCCAAGAAGTACTTAAACATTGAAAAATATGCCACAAATATCATTCAGAAAACAATGACAGATTTTATTACAATATTTTTAAGATTATTACTGCTTTCATAAAAACTAATTAAAAAACTTTTCAAAATTTGACATTGTTAACAAATTTTCTTTTTTTTTTTTCAGGCAGAATCTGATGTGTCTGTGATATTTTGTGGAGATTTTAACAGTTCACATGAGAAATCATTGTTTCCCTTTATGTTGCAAGGTAGCATACTTCCTAACCATCCGGATTGTCTCAAAAGTAACTATATTTTGCTTTTAACCGACTTTAGAAGTAGTTCTCAATTTAGTTTGATGAAAATCTAACCTCCTTCCCCACGTGTGGAAATAAGGGGTTAAATTCCATATTAAACTCTATAATCAGTTTTCCCCTCGAAGATAAACACGTTTTAGAATTTTGCAATGTTTCCGATGTTTTGCTACCGGGTTCACTAGTGTTTGAAGTGGTTTTACTGTAAATTTTCAATTTATACACACTATTATATGTTATTTCCTACTTACAAAGAACATATTCAAGTTCAAAATATCCTGTAATCTACTTACACTTGACCTATTTTAAAAAATTTTGATTACCTCTTTTCACTTTTAGTAAACCCAAACGGCCGAGCGATCCTTTACCACGAATTTAACTTTGAAAGTGCATGTGGTACCCCAAAGTATACGAACTACACACCAGAGTACAAAGGCTGTCTGGATTACATCTTCATTGAAAAACATAAATTAATTGTTAATCAAATTGTACCGCTTGTAGAGGAAGAGGAATTAGCTCAACATGAAGGACTACCAAATGAAGTTTTTCCATCCGACCATTTAGCTCTAGTAGTTGATCTTAAATTTAAATTCTGACCCATGGGCAAAAACCTTCATTGAGGTTAAATTGATGTGATAATTATATATGTGGAAAATTCAAGAATTTAATGTACAGATGTGACTGTTCGTCTATAGATTAAATAAAAATCGTGTCGTATCATGTGTATTGATCAATTAAATTAATTCGTTATTATATATGTATTTTTGTGCATCCCAACACTCTAAGTTATTCATTCTTCCTCAAAAGTGTGAAGTTTAATCTGCTCAAAAGTTACAAAAATGTATGTCAACAGAGCCCTCAAAGAAAGCGGATAAATGAAATCTATGCGAAACATTCTGTACAAACAAACAACTAAAATTGTAACAAAACGCTGCAATACTTAAAGTCGCCTTCACTGCCCCGCGATAAAGTCTTTTAAATAAACGACATCTCTATAAAGTAAAATACTATTCGAACATTTCGTTTTTAAGTGAACTTTCGAAATTCATTGCGACAACAAAAACCACTTTTCCGACTAAAACAGCTGACGATAAAAAAGTACACACTTATTCGCTAGAGTCTTCGACTGGATGTATAATAATTTCTTCACATGTATTTGTCATCAGAGGCGTATTTACGTATTTTAAACTACTCCTTAAAGGGAGTGAAATGGGGGTGACAAAGTTTATATGGAAAAATCGTACCTAAAAATCAATCCTAAAATGATTGGTCAGCTCTTTCCGATTATCCCGTTAAGGTACAAAAAGTCAAAATTGTAACAAGTTTGGTTTTATAGAATAAAATCACAAAAAGACATCTACACCAGTCAATGGAGATTTTTAGGTGACATAAAATTCAACAGCAATTTGCATAAGCCATCAGATAAATAATAGTTTATAAGTCATGACTGGCATACTTACTTTTAACAGCAAACTCGTAAAAGTAAATCATTTGAGCCTTAAAACCCCCAAAAATATGGGGTATTTTCGTTTTTTGCTTATAGTGTAAAAAGTAATGACCTGTTCATAATGCCGTCCAAGCCAGTGGCCAGCAGGGAGGGGGGTGTCTGGTCAAAAAATTTGATTTTTTTTGTTTGAAGATTCAATTTTAACAAAATAATCATTAATCATGTTTTCATACATGAACAAAAATATAAATTTTGCTAATGAGCCCATCACCAATCAAAAAAATATATTATTTGGCAGGACGTATCGTATTAACCACGATATATCTCGATAGCGATATGCAAAATATATTTTGAAAGCTTATAAAATGCACTTCACTTCGTATATCTTGGATTTTTCTCATACTGCCGTAAAATGTATTTATACTACTTTTGTAATTTGGCTTAAACGATGGACCCTCCGATGTTTTGACAGTGGCGGATCCAGTCAGTTGAAAAAGTCATTTAATTAAAATCAGTAAACTTCTACAGGTAACCATTAACTTAATAAACAAGTGAGAGAATAAGACCAATATGAGCAGGCAATAGATCATTTTCATCTTGTGCCCTCACCTTAAGAAAATTCTAGATCCGTCCATGTGCACTGACAGCTATTTGTCAGTGCACCGCTGGTTGGCTGTCGCATATTCGTACATTTAATGCAATGTTTACTATTATTTTAAATCAACTTCTCGGCATTATGGCCAAAACCCAAGATAGACAAATTGAAGTTGAATTTATGAACTTTCAAAATATCTTTAGTATATCCCGGTCGGACTAGACTCGTTAATACGGTGGGATGTGCAAAATAGCTCTACTTATTCAATAGTATCCATCGTGAGCCCATATAAACTTAATATCATAAACTATCGTTTTGACGATAACTGTTATTCCAGTGTTAGTTACCAGAAAGTTTATAACTTTATTATTTAAATAGTTTACTTCTACGACTTTGCTGTTAAAATCTTATCAAATATTATCAATAAACTGTTATTGATGTGATGGTATAAGCGAATTGCTGTCGAATTTTATGTCCGAAAATGAGTTCAATTTTGCTCTATAAACTGGTGTAATCAGTTTCACTAAATTCGGTGAACTATGTACAAAATGACATACCCTCCCGTTTTTTCCTCATGGAATTTTAAAGGTAAGTAACAGAAATACTATACTTTGTAAACATAACCTATACTTATTTGACTATCAAAGTACTAAAAAAACTAAAAAATACATTATCCTTCTAAAAGAGATCAGTATAAATTCATTTTGTCCATAGAGTATGGGTAAAATGATACAGTACATATAGACAAATGGCACATAAAAAGAAATAATTACACATAAGTTACAAACAAACTTCTTCGTTTTCTTTAGGAGATTGCCACAATCAGCATGGACCCAGTGGCACCTTAACATACATTTTATCCAGCCCTCACCTGTCCTCGATCGTGAGCATAAATCATTACAATAGAGGCATGCACAATCATAATCATGTCATCTTCTTCAATATTTTCACCATCAGAATCGTTATTAAGGAATGTCTTCTTTACTTGGCATTTTCTTTTGTAAGATGGTTTCTTTGTTTCAGTTTTGGACTGACTTCATTCATTTTTAGTGTTGAAGTTAACACTAAATTTTCTTGGTGCTTTCTTAGTTTGCGTTTGCTTTGACCAGCTACATATGCACCTTGAGATATTCGTTAAAGAACATCTACAGGAAAAGCTAGACTGCTTTTCGAAGGACCAGGAACCTCGTTACCATTTGGCAGCAACGTTTTAGTAGCTACAGTTGTAGTCGCTGGTACATCGATCATATGCTCAGGAGATTCAGAAAGTCTAGGAAGCTAAACTTCATTTGGATTCGCTGGCAGCGACGTCTGGGCAGCTACAGAAACGTGGAGTGGAGTTTGTAGAGGCTTATTTTTGGGGTCATTTTCGGAAACTGTCAAAGGTATATTAGTAGCTTCACAAAGTCAGGAAAAAATTCAGGATTCAGTGGCCATAAACCAGTATTTCAAACCCGTTTAAAGCATTTTGTATAGTCACAGTCTTGCTATAAGCCTCATTGAACAATTGGCCAATCTGGAAAGCAATTTACCACTCTTCCAAGGTGGTTTTTAAGCCACTTTGATATCTCTAGACTATAGTAAGTTTTTATGGCCCATAAAAACAAACGTCAAGTTCCTGCATCTCATGCGTGAAATGAGGAGGCATATATAAGATATCAATGCCATTTTCATTTGCAAAACTCAAAGCTTCAAATGTTTTATGACTAGAATGACATTCAACAATGAGGAGACTTTATCATGCACTTGACATATTTTTGAAAATGTTGAATCCATTTTACAAACAGATGCATGCATTCATCCATCCTGATTCTTGGGCTATGCCTTGAGTTTCTGTTGGTGCTTGGTCAATAAGTTCTTGTTTTATTATTTTTCAAAGTTAAATCATAAATGGAGGAATGTACGATCCAGTTGCTCTACTACTTGGTTCCGCCCTAAGGTAGCAGATTTATCAACTTTATATATTTTATCAGGTCCCTTCTCTGAAATGTGTCGACAAATTTTTTCAATTGTAGTCTATTAAATGCTTGATCCCTGGCTGTTGACGTCGCAGAAATTCATCAAGACAATCTTGTCCAGCTCTGTGTTTATCAGCATTAAAAGTATTAGGCCCACCATGCGGTTGAGCTTCCACAGAATCTTCCTCATAGGTCTATTATTGGATTGAAACATATTGAAATACATATTGTTCCAACTGAATATAATAATTTAACCATCAACTACACATTGAGCACTTATTTTTTTGGCTAGACGATATATTTTTCAGAACAGAACCAGCTGATAAAAAAGAAACCACGAAAATAATCTTAATTATCGCTAAACTAAGTGGGTAAGTTAAACAAAATATGTCATCCTCAAAAAAATGGAAGAGATTATATTTTTTTTTTTACTTTCACACTCGGGTTCTGTTCAGTTCTTGGATTTATTTAAAAACATAGCCCAACTCACTCTAATTTATTTCCACTACTTTAACCCAATTTATATTCACAGAACTATATACAATTTATCTGTACGTAACTATATGGCAGTCGAGTACTGAATGAATATTCCTCAGCCCGCCGTATTTATATTTCTTCTCGGAATTCTCCAGAACATCAAAGAGCCGCCGGGACTGGACTAGATTCTTCGAGAAATACATCAAAACAAGCCGCCGAACTCTATGCGCCAGCCGAACAACATTTCGGATTCCCCGAAAAATCGGAGGAATGCCGCTTCCATGAATTATCGGAGGAATTTTCGTCTCAATATTTTACCTAGCAAATTATGTAATAATTAACATTAGTTAAAATTTATTATTTATATTTTTTAATGTCATTCAATCTACTGAAATTGAATGTAAGAAAATTAAATCAAAAAATCCCCTTAAAAATATATGCCTTAGATTTTCTACTGGCCGTGTAAAATCAACTAAACCTCGGGGAAATTATCCCAAATTGGTAAAACTCTCCTATCTTAAACTAAAGTTAAGGTATTTGAAATAAAAATCCTTAGTAACTTTTTCACAGTGTATTTCTCCAAACGTTAGTTTCAAAATCATTTGGACACAATCAATTTTCTTTTTTATAAAAGATATTTTAAATAAAAAAGATCTAGAATCATTTAAACAATAACAATAAATGCTTCTTCTCAGTACATTATTGTATAGATTCGATACAAACAAAGTGAATCTATACCAATCAAAATTGATTTAGATACCCTCAAAAATCACGTTTACCAGAACATCATACATCCATGACAATTTATAAATCACTGACAAGATAAGGAACACATTAAAACTTAGATTGACGGGTCAGTAAAATTTTGTCAATCTAAAATACACGCGTAATTTATAAATCGTTCTATTCCTTTACCAAATGTCCTTACACTAGATAACATCTACCTACAAATTTACATTCCCTAGCTTTTTTCTTTTTCTGTGATGGGTTTACTGGTCACCACACTCTTTTTGTGTTTCTTTGTACTTTCTTCTTTTGTTGATAGTACTTTGTTGACGTTGATTGTGGCGTTTTCGCTAGGTTTTTTTTCATCGATTTTAACTTCGATGGGACTGCCTTCGATTGCTTTTGGTATGATAGGGATATACGAGTCTTCTTTTTCAGAATGGTAAATACTCTTGGATTCTTTCCTTTCCTGCTCTGATTGCCATTCAACCTAGAAGAAAGGACAATTATAATTTATAAGCTGAGATAGTATTGACGACAATTTATATATATATATATATATATATATATATATATATATATATATATATATACACAATGTTTTGAACCATTTGTTTTACTCCAAAAAGATGACAACTTGATTGTCGAAATCGCATTAAGTATTTATACACTTATAAATTCACAAACAACGCATTAAAATTGCCAAATTTGCCAAATTTTATAAACGAATCAATTATTTTAATCTTCTTCAGTAATCGAAAATAATAACCTCCAAATGCAACCAATATTACGAGGGTGAATCAAATATGAACCGGACTTTTGTTTTAAAAATTTTATTGGTACGATCAATACAAATTTTAATACATATTATTTTTCTACATAGTCTCCTCTCTTATGTATACATTTTTTCAACCGAATCGGAAGTTTTTTAATACCTTTCTCAAAGAATGAAACTGGTCGTGTCGATAACCAATTGCGCACAAACGTTTCTACACCTTCGTTGTCCTCAAAGTGGTGGCCACCCAGTTCTTCTTTAAGTGGCCCAAACATGTGGTAGTCACATGGCGACAAATCAGGACTGTAAGGCGGGTGTTCAAGGGTTTCCCAACGCATTTTGTTGAATTTTCCTTGAGTCAATGCAGCTGTATGTGGCCGAGCGTTGTCATGCAACAGAATCACACTTCAGATAGACATATCCCGCCTCTTTTGCCGATAGGCAAGTTTCACTTGTTGGAGTAGTTCGCAGTAATACTCAGCATTAATTGTACGGCGTTCGTGCAGAAAATCGATCAGCAGTACGCCTTCAATCAGCTCACGAATTGCGTAGATATTCGCCTCATTGATGCTTGTCGTGGGACGGCGTGCATGAGGCTCATTTTCCACTGTCTCTCGGCCATCTGAAAACTTTTTGTTCCAGTCGTATACTTGGGTCCTTGAAAGTGTTTCATTGCCGAACTGTGCTGATAGTCGACGTAAAATTTCAGACGGTCTAACGCCCTCCCGCGCCAAAAATTTGATAACAACACGTTGCGCAACAGACGTATGCACCTCTTGCTCTGACATGATGCTACTAACAGCGCATCGACTACGCCTCGCCAAACCGACGAACTCCCCTCTTCTTAACATCCCTACCTAACATATATCGAGACGTCACGCCACTCGAATTACCTACAGGGCGAGAAACAGAAAAGTCCGGTTCATATTTGATTCACCCTCGTACATTGGACGATTGTTTGATTACATACCTAAACCGAGGATTAAATAAATAAGCTGTTTTTGAAATTTTCCGAATGATGACTGATTTGACCATGAAACGCCGTATGGCAAACATAACAGTTTTCAAGATATTGGACTTTGAAGTAAAAATATATCGTTTTTGTCCATTGGACTATTTTTGGGTTTTTTCCTCTCATTTATATGCGTTTGCGTCTACCAGATAAGTTGCTTTATTATTCTCAGCACTAAAATTGCAGTAACGGAACCGACTGGGTCCGAGTAAATTAAAATCCATGGGGGTCAGGTCAGGCCACTTTCGAAGCTAATCCAATCACAAGTGATTTGAAACAGAGTAATCGATGTGGTAAATAAAATAAGAAGGGGTTTAACCACTGATAAAATGTAGATTAAGACAGAATGAGAATATGTGTGTGAAACAGATGTGAACCATGAATTGTAATCTTCGATTTTTGGTAAAATAGTAATAAATATCATTTTGTACTTATTTAGATTGTTTTATTCTGTTTTCCGAGCCAAATGACAAATTTGCCGCTTAAGTACTGTTATCCTTTTCCTGGGATTATTTCATAGTCTTTTTCTTAAATATTTCGCAAAGAAAAAATATTTTTTTCGAATTTCTTTCAATTCATAACTATCAATTGTCTACTCCGACCTATTCGGTTCACTGAACTGCAATTTTAGTGTTGAGCATAATAAAGTAACTTATCTACTAGAGAAAAATCGGAAACACAAAAGAGTCGAAAAATAACCAAAAACGGCAGGTTTTTTTTAAACTTCAATGTCCCATATTTGAAAATGGTTAAGATTGGGCTACAGTGTTTCATGGTCAAATCAGTTAGGAATGATGAAAACTACAACCTCTTAAAGGATCTAGGTCGACTTAATCTGTAACTCTGTATATATAATGAGTAAATATATATTGCTCATAAAATAATATTAGATCTATGACACCCCCAAGTTACTATAGCATTTCCAGTATTAGTGTATGTAAAATATAAAATTTAGTAGCATCAAAAGCTAGAAGATAACTCTGATCACAAATTACTGGAAGTTAAGCAATGCATCAACAACTCAACAAAAGAACCTACATAATTTTCGATCTAAACGAAAAACCTTAGAAACTGGAAACGTATTAAATTAACATAGTACAATGATGCTTTAAAAAATGCGTTCTTGAGAAGAAAGCCGCTCACAAAAAATGTAAACATACTGGACCTGATGACATACCTGTAGTATTTTTGAAACAATGCTCATTTATTTTAGCTCAGATTTTTGGTATACTGTTTTCTAAGTCAATTGAAATGGGTATATATCCTGATATTTGGAAAATATCATTTGTAATACCTATATACAAAACTGGTGACAAGACTGAGGTACTAATTATAGAACAATAAGCAAAATCTCCTTAACAGCAAATATTTTTGAAATGATGGAAGATTCAAAAATCAAACCCAAACTTGAATCTTTAAATGAAAACCAACTCGGTTTTGTCAAAGGTAAATGGCTGGTCCCTAAATAAACATTCATTCTCGGTCTGTTTGGTTTAGGGTTACCTCTCTAGTGTACCTTATTGCAGGACTTGTTTTACTAGACTCTTTTGTTGTTATTTTAGGATCAACTTTTTCCAAAATATCCAAAGTAGCACATTGTGCTGAGATAAATCTATTATATCATTTCACATAGTTTAAACATACCTTTTGCCTGTGCTGTCTTACATGATCCAGGCATTTGTCCAGCACCATTTTCTCTGTCAAAACGCCATTATCGGAAGAATACGCCGCTGCTTGCCAAGCAACACCCAGTTTAGCGATTTCTCTACCAGACATACCTTCCGTCAGTTTCGCCATTTGGCTACATAAGGCGCTGTAGTCGAAATTGTCCACTTTTAACCTCCTACAAAATGGAGGTACAAATGTTTAATAAGGCCCCTATCAGTAAAAAATATTCGTTAAGAATGTTTCCTCTCACCTTTTGCCTTCTGCTGCTGGTTCCAACACGAATTTCTGGAAATACATTCTAATAAGCCTTTCCCTTTCCTCCAAACCAGGTAACGAAAATTCCACCATTTCATCGAGACGATCGTTGACGGCCCAATCGAACTGTTCGGGTGTATTTGAAGCAAGAACCAACATAAATTTATTACTTTGCTCGCCGGTACGATACAAAAAGGCATTGAGAGTAGCCCTGAGATCTTCCGAGATTTGTTCTGAGGATCTTTTTCTTAAGAAAGCGTCCGCTTCATCAATGAAAAGAAGTAATCCTAGAAATGAGACAGATAATGAAACCATTAAAATATAAGGTATATTAATGTTTAGATACCTTTTCTGCTGCCCTTGGCCCAATCGAATACCTTGTGTATAGCAGTGACACCATCTCTTCCCATGGGTGCAACATCTCCTCCAGTCAAAATAGCATAGTCCATACCAGAATGTTTTGCAAGTTTCTAGAAGAACAAGTCACGGTTAACAAAATGTCATCATGAACTAAAATTCATAATATGCAAAATGTTTGTTTTCTTATTATTATAAACCTAAGGACAAGACAAAATTGATATGAATTGTATTTGATAGTCTGCCATTTTTTGATTGTTCAAGTAACCTCAAATGGTAAGTTATGCTTTTTTAACTGACTTCCAAAAAGGAGGATGTTGTCAATTTGTCTGCAACTTTTTTTTATATATATGAAGAGCCACTATTCAAAAACGGCTGAAGCAATTTTGATGATTTAAACTGCATTATATTAAAGAACATTACAGAAAGGTTCCCATATAATTGTCTATAACATGAGATTTACGGTTTCCCAGAAAATCAGAAAAAAAAGTAAATAAGGGACTAGATTCACTGTTTTCTCTAACACTGCTCAAGAAATTTGAATACACAGACCTATAAATTCAAGAGACCGAAAGCTTCATTCATAAATCCGATACAAAATCGATCCAACATTAAATGTAAATAAATCCTTAAAAGGACAGATTCTCGAAATGAATCCATAATGGCGGACTGCTAATCAAACTCAATGAATCTACCTAAAAATTTGTACATAGGGATT
This sequence comes from Octodonta nipae, assembly GCA_034190945.1. Taxonomy (NCBI): domain Eukaryota; kingdom Metazoa; phylum Arthropoda; class Insecta; order Coleoptera; family Chrysomelidae; genus Octodonta; species Octodonta nipae. Next base: position 19,545,667 of record CM067218.1, on the reverse strand, counting down.
TTCGGTGTTACTGATTATAGATTTGAGGAACGATTTTCGAAATTCAAAATGAAAAATCCAATATGGCGTATAAGTCGAACTAAATGAATTTGCGTAAAAAATTGTAAATAGGGGTTTTTGATATCGATGATGAGGGTATGAAGACAGATTTTCTCTATATATATATATATATATATATATATATATATATATATATATATATATATATAATATTTTATTAATATAGCATGTCATGAAATTTAACAGCAAGCTTCGAGCCCTATTTTAAGTATTAAACTTAAATTATAAATAATGTAAGTACCTTTTTTAAATATTTTAATCATTAATAGTTTTATGAGTTATTGGTGAAGAATTGTATACTTTTTTGTAACTCGTTTTTTTAATAAAACGGTGTAAATAGATTTTTCTAGGTGTTATTCTGGATCCAGAGAGTTGTCGCTTATTTTTAAAAGCTTTATATCTATTTTTTACTATCTGCAACTTGTAATCTTTAACAGCAAACTACCTGCAGAATGGAAAAATTGGTATGTGTAAAACGAAAAAATAGGCACAATTTCTTGGTGAATTTACTGCCCAATTAATTCCTCTATAAAGTGCCAAATATAATAATATGAATATATATATATATATATATATATATATATATATATATATTCCCTTGTCATTTATTATGATATTTGTTTAGAAAACCTTATTTCTGGCATTACATTTGGGTATAACAATATATATTTAGGAAAATGTGAGAAGAGCAAATTGATGTTTAAATCTAAACTGTTCTCAAGGTACACTGTTTAGCATACATTGCTGCAAATGATCTATGAAATGTTTCACAATTAAATATCTGAGTACAGTAAAAACAGATTTTTTTATAAAACATTCAACTACTGCTTACCTTATACGTCCAGGTATCAACCGATTCTTATTAAATTTAATTACAAAATTACCCATATTAGTTAGACCATTATTAATTGATATTTTATTAGTATTGTTAATGAAACGTTGGGACAAATCTCTCAAAGTATATTAAGTTATTTTCTACTACAAAGCCTGTATAAATTTTAATGAATGTAAAAATTTTACTATATGATTTTTTCTATTGATCCTCTAAAAATAGGGCTTTTGTATAAAAAAGTAGCAAATCTCTATCCGCTTTTCTATAAATAATATTATAATCATTGTTAAAAAGATATGGACTGTCAATTTTTAATAAATATACTTGTGAAATAAAGCTTAAACAGTACGCCACTGAGAAATAAACAAAGTATACATAATCACTTACCGATGAAAAGATAAATTCGGAAACAAGTTATCTACTTTTCCACAAACTACACAACCACGCACCATGATTAAGCAATAAATAAAATATTTTTTTTACAAAAAGCTTCAAAATATCACCAAAAATGTACTTAACCTCAACCAAACACAGTTTCTTGCCGGCAACACGGTAAGAAATAATTTCATTCATAAATCCATACTGGTCGTTATCCCATCGTAAAAGTAGTAAAAGCTTTGCCAAATGTAGCCATTTTATGTATTATACTACAATATGAGAATAATTTGAGATATTTCTGTAGTAAATATGCCAGCGCCACATTAAGCGTCTTATATAATTAAGTAAATTATGGTTTATATTTTCTGTTGCATGTTATATATTGTGTGTAAATGAGTAAAATATTTTAGTTTCTATATTCCTGTCAATTAGCTTATAATGATTTTTCTGGAATCTGGCAACAGTGTATCGAGAATAAAAAGAGAAATTTGAATGTTGGAGCGCATAAAAATGTAAACAATTCGGTCTATTTAATTCTTAGGTCTGTGTTGGAATATTATAAATTGTATTCTACAAAGATATCTATCTTCCAGCTTGATTCCGTATATTTTTCTATAACATAAAACTTACCATTTTTCTGAAAATCGGAAAAATATATGCAAAAAAACTGTAATCATGGTAAATGTCAAATTTTCATCATAAATATTTATATATGCCGTGAAAGTATCGTACATACAGGGTGTTTTTTCATTGTGATTCGTTTGAAGTAAGTTTCTTTTAGAGACGAAGATAAGTTAGGGGGCTTATAGTCGCGTAAAATGGCAGAAAATACTCGGTTAGTTTATTAAAACGAAAATTTGTTATGTCGCACGAACGGTGTGTGCGTGCGTGCTGTGATATTAGGTGGTACATAAGCAGTTGTATACATAGGACGGTTGAAATATAAATTGGAATTGACTTAGTTATACAGGATGGTTCTAAAAATATTGTATTGGGTGGCACATAAGTAGTTCAGTATACAAAGTGGTTGAAATAAGAGTGGAGCAAAACTACAGTTATACAGAGGGATAATTGCGTTATAGGACGGAAAATAATTATAGTTATGCAAAAGGCTTTAAAAATTGTCAGAAGCAGTTGAATATATAGGATGGTTGAAATATAAAGTGGAGTAGAATTACAGTTATACAGGGCGGTTGAAAAAAGTTATATAGTTTGGAACATAAGTATTTGCTTATACAAGGTTTTTGAAGTAAGGGTGGGGTAAAATTATTGTTATATAAGCATAAGCAGTTAGGATATTTGAATTATAGGACATAGGCTGGGGTATAATTATAGACATGAGTTCAAAAAATTTTAGAAGCAGTTGCATATACTGGGTGGTTTAAATAAATGGTATAGTCAAATTATAGTCATAAAATGGGGTTCAAAAAGGTGAATTTTGTTATATAGGGTAGACCATAAGCAGGTGCATAAATGGAATACTAGACATAAAATCAATAACATAAAATACAAGAATAATTGAAAGAATAGAAAGAGTCAATAGTGCGGAGAGTATTTATACTTATACAGGATGGTTTTAAAGATATCAGGACCATTGTAATATTGTGTTGAGTTGAATTATATCACTGTTGTTCAGAGCACAAGTGATTTTGTGCCGCACAGTGCGGCAATTTTTACACGTTAATTGGAACATGGTTGTTTTAAAACCAACCGGTAGAGTACACTGATCACCATAAGGTTAAAAGTGTATTACTCATAAGTTATCAATTGACGTATGTGTACGTAAATTATTTACAGAATAAAGTGATGGCTGTTTTCCAATTATTAGAACTCAAAGTGTTTTTGTGTCGCCCTGTACGGTAATTTTCATTTGGAACATACATGTTTTATGATAAAGTTTTATGTTTACAGTAAACTACATAAAACATCTCAAAGGTTATTTCTTGTTCATTTGTGCGAGCTAGTGCTGTATTCACTCAGTGCTATTGAAATTGTGCGCTACAACTTTGTTCTAGTAAGATTTACAGTTATTAATATTCTAGAGATTCAACTATATTTCTAGTACACATTCACCATTTCACTGGTTGTTAGCCCAATTGATTTAATAAATTACTAACATTTGAGCCAATATTCTCTTTTCATTTAATTAAGAAAAACTCACTTTGGCAAACATTGTTTTTCCTGTTCCAGGAGGACCATGCATAAGAATATTTCTGAACATCCCCCTATTTTGTTTAGTGTTTTTAGTAGCAATAGCAACATCTCGAAGTCTCTCTTCCAATTTGGGTGCCAACACCACACCAGAAAGAGCATCCTGTTCTGTGTGTTTAAGTTTTTTCAATGCTTCTATTGGATGTTTAACTGTTTCTAGTAGAGAAAATCTTGAAGTTTCGCGAACCAGCGACGGTTTGCCTACAAATTCACATCAACATTATGTAATATAATAGTAAAATTGAAGCTACACCAATGGAAAATACAATTCAGATTACATACCTAACCTGGCTTCAATGTATCTGGCTGTTACTCCAGTAGCACCTTTTGCAGAGTAAATACCAAGAGCAAGGAGGGACAGACCTCCAGCAGTTGTGAGAACTTTGTTCCAATCTGTTAACAAAGCTTGAGCACCTGAACCTATCACTGAACCTGCAGTCCTAAGAACAACACACTTATTTATTAGTGGGAACTGTTGTCTATAATCTATTGGACAAGAATTAAAAAAAAAACATTTTAAATTTTTAAGTGGTCAGGGGATTAACAGTGAACTATATTCAGACCATGTGTTACATGCAACATTAAGCTTAGCACTATACCATCAAATTAGCCAGTACAACATACTATACATAAGGAATGCCATAAAGATTATTCTGCTGGAAAAGAATTTTCCATTTGAAGACACATCAAATGGAAACTTCTATTTGCCTTTGTTGTCATCTGACACACTTTTCCAACAAAACATTCTTGTATGGCACTGCTCATGCACCCATCATTCTCTATATAATTCAAGTTGGATCATGTGATTGATCCCTTTAATATTTACAAGTATTGCAACTATAAAAAAAATCTAAAAAAGCCTGTTTGATAGAATAAAAATTCAAAATACTACAACAAATGCCAATGAACACTTTTATAAGTAATTTCAAAATGATTTTTTTTACAATCTTTATGTCACTTTATTCAGTTACAAATTTCAGAAGAAAAATTCTAGTGAACAGAAAAGTTTCATAGAAATTCTTATTAGGTATATAATAATTTAAGAAAATACTTATTATTTTTTAATTCACTTACTTTATACTCTCAAGAACAGTAATTCTGTTCTGTTCTGCTTTGAGTCTGATTTGCTCCAGAGTTAAATCTCGATTTTCTCTGTCAATTTTTGCTTTTGCCTTAAGTTCTGCTTCAACTCTTTTCATCTCATTCTTGTGCCTCAAATCCATTTCATGCTCAATAGTTGCTTTTCTCATGGCTTCCTGTTTAGCAACTGATTCTTCTTGCCTACACAATTAGAAAATTATTAAAACCATATGAAATTTGTTTCTCATAAATCTTCATATTTATACATTTATTCTTATTTAAACATAAAAGTGATAAACATCTAACAAAATCCTACTGACTGGGCCACCAAATTTTAAATGATCATTGTCAAGAAACAATTGATTTCAAGCAAGTTTATTCCAATTTGACATGACTCCAAATAGAATTTTACATGAAATATACAAATTTTCATTACACAATAATTTAAGGTTCAACAATTATTAATGTGAAAATATAAGAACATTTAGATATACAAACCTGCGCAAATTTTCATCATTCATCCTTTGTTGCTGCATAAGTTGATCATCATAACGCTTTCTTGCCAACTGATCCTGGTACTGAGCCCGAGATTGATGCTGTCTAGTCTCTTCTTGAAGTAATTTCCTTTTCTCCTCTGCTTCAGCCCTTTTGGCCTCAATCTGCATTTGTGCAATTGACGCTTCATATTCTTTAATTTTGGCTTGATGTTCAATTTGCCGAGTTGACTCTTGAAGTTTCGACAATTCTAAAGCTTCTTTAGCATGCCCTAGAAAAAAAAAATTATTTCATTTTAACAAATTATTACATAACCTCAACAAGATATTACTTGATTTTTCCAATTCCCTAGCTGCTTGGGCAGCTCTTTCAAGAGCTGACGAGTCAAATCGATACGCTTCCATGGCCTTTCTTTCGGCTCTAGTCAACTGAGGCTCTTTGGGTCCCCCATCTCCCGAATCGGAACCTCCTGCACCTGCCGGTACCCCTAAGCCCATTTGAGACAAATCTGGAGGCTGGTCTCTATTCTTACCATAACCAAAGATCCAAGACATTTTTAAAAAATATAGGATTTACCTTTTCAACAAATTTTAAACTAGAAAATGTTGAGGTTATTATAACCTCATGTGCTTAAAATTTTGACAGATAAAAGGTTACACGTTTTCTAAGAAGAAGAATGACAGCAAGACAGCAACTGATAAAATAAATGCAGTAACAAAGTCCACTAGCGATTCAAATGGGTTTTTAAGAGAATATTCTACAAGTTTTTGTTTGTAGGAGTGTATGATTTTAAACTTTAAATTATTTTGATAAAATAGTTGAAATTATAAAGTATCAACTACTAGTTTCGCTTTGATTGGTCCAGTCAAGGTCAACCACCAAGTTCGTCGATTTAAAATTTTGTAATCGATAAATAAGCTAACTTCATTCGTGTAGATTCGTACAATATTAAAATAAGTGGTGACAGGTGTTGAAAAATCAAAACATTACCCGCTGAAAACCTAATTGTCCAATTTAATGTTTTCAATTTGAAAGTGAATAAATCGACAAAATGAGTTTTGATCACAAGCAATTCTTTCACAAGACTGTCCAGCATTTAGCAAGATCCTTAGCTAATATCAAGAATGCCCCTTGGGAAAAGGTAGGTATTATATCATATATGACCCAAATTATAGTTTCTTGTATAAGATTGAACTTTGGTCAATTTTAATTGTTTAACAATAATTACAGGTGTACACTTTGTATTCATTATGTCCTTCTGAACTGCAAGATGGAAGGTTAGTGATCAATTGTAGGCAACAGGATGCAGTAATAGCCCTAGGAGTGTACTTTTTGGAGTCTGGTTTACAACATAAAGATAAAATATTGCCGTATTTATTGAAATTAGCAAAGTGGTTGGACAAAGCCCACTGGCAGGATGAAATTAAGCTAAATCCTACTGATAGTAAGTTATATCTTAAGAATAAGCTTATATATTAATATTATGATATTCAAATTCAACTGTCCTTTCTTAGTTCCCAGAAGAAATAATATTTGATTCAATGATAAATCAAAATTTTACATAAATATTTTTTTATAGTTTTTACTAACTCAGTTGATACAAATAGCTATTATTGAGATTACTTAAAAACAAAAAACGCTAAAAAGTGAAAATTTACACAAGTGTTTGTTGTTTTTAAACAATCATTAACTATTATAGCTTGATAATAATGGCGATTCTTTAACATATTTGTGAGTTCATAATTGAATTTGTCAAAAACAAACACCTTTTATTAACAATGTTAAGCAGTTTACAAATGAATACTGAGCAGTTTCACAATATGAACTTAAGTTGTTTAATTGACCCTTGTATGTCAAATATCTGTAGATCTAAGGGCGAAGTCACTGCAGCATTTTTAACAAAAATGTTTGGTGGAATATAAATATTAGCACTTACAAAGAATCTTAAACAATCTCAAATGTTAGGTTCCTTTCTAAAAATTCACATGTATTTTGTTTTGCTTATTCTTAGGAACACAACAATTTTTGGCACTGCCCAACCCCTTTTACATAATATTAGTAGTCCCAGTCAGATAGCTCTTCACCTCAATATGGTGTCACATATTTCAGGATAACCTCAATCTTTGTATTCAGGTTGTACTGCAACAACACAACACAACTTCAGCAACTTGCACTTCATTCTTTAGGGAATGTACACCCAGTGTTTATTTAGCATTTGTTATAAGCATGTATATCATCTCCAGTTTATGGTAGTCCAATAACTGTTCCTATAGTTGGTGTAAATAATCATTAGTTAATTAATTAATTAGTCCTTCCATTGTGCCAAGAGCTAGATCAAATGCAAGCAAAAGTTCTCATCAAATTCTGTTTATTACAGTCAACCCCTTAGGATGATGCTCTTCATGTTGAACCTTTCTCCTATGTCATCTGATAATAAAGTGTTTCTGGTTCTTGACTTAAACCCCAAGAAGACTCTGATTTTCTCCAGAAAACCTTTGATTTGAAATTTTGAGATTGGTTGGAATGGAGTTGCAGTGGTGTTCCAAATTGATAAACCAATTGCTGCAGATATTTTCTCTTGGTTGAGAACAGCAAATACTACAGGCCACTTTTCTACAACAGCAACAAGGATACTTCTATTAACTCCTTTGGTTTAGGGAATTGTTTGACTATGTTAATAGCAATACTTTCATGTCTTATTGGTACATTTACTTCATTAATCAACATTTGATAACTTACTGAGTGTAAATATGTTGTATTTACAGCACTTACATCTTTCTCATACCTTGTACTTTAGTAGATATATCCTTACCATATCATACCACAATTTGTACAGATCAATAATTTTAGAATTAATTCAATGTTCCATTCTCTACTTACATAAAATCTCACAGAACCCACAAGAAGTTTGGGTGATCCCTTGACACAGTTTTTTTTTATTAAGAATCATAGTGAATGTTACTGCTGATATTTTTACCAATTGTTTTTCATGTCTAGAAGCAGTTTTAGACCAGCTTGGTCAGTTATTATGAAAATTCTACTGCCATAAGAGATATTTGTGAAAATGATTAACAACTCTTATTGTTCCTAATGTTTCTTTCTTGAGACTGCAGTATTTCTTCTATAATGTAGGAAAACATCCTAGTCCTAGAGCATCAGTTATTTGTTGCTGTCATCCATGAGAAGAAAAAACTAGTGGCGAGCTCTTTACCATCAATTAAACATTCACTTGAATGCATTGTCACATACATGATTTCAGCATCTTTTCTCCTGTTAGATTATGAAATGGCATAGCCATGATAGCAAATCTATCTACAAAATGTCTGTAATAAAAGCAACAACCCAAGAGGTAAGCAATTCTTGCTTATCTTTAGTTCTAGCCAATCACAAATTTCTTTATCTCAGTCTTGATGTCTTGAAACCAGAACTTTCATCTAGAACAGGAAGCTAATTGTAAGATTGAGCAGCTGGTTACCATTTTTAGTTCATTCAAATACTTCCCTTACAGTCTATTTAATACAAATTCCATTAGCCTTGCAAATGTGGCAGAGACAATGCAAAACACATTTTGCATGATATTGTGAACTGAAAATAAAATCCTTAGTTGGTAGAGAATGCCTTTTCTGTGTCTCAAGTTACAGAGTGAGCTGAATCCTTGTGACTCAGTCCAATTTTTCTAGCATTAAATGTATTATAATCCTGAGTATTCTTGTATTCTGCAAATATTAGCTTTTACTAATGATGACAAATTCACAATATAAAAACTTACACTCCACTATTTGAAGTTTGATTGTATGACTGACTGTTGTATGTGAAACAATTATTTATAAAGTTTAAGATGATTTGAAATTTTAGATTAAAACTTTCTTATATTCTGTGGAATATACTGGACGCTTCTCGATAAATCTCGAACCACCTAACCTCATTTACACTTTCCTTTATAAAAGGATGTCATGTAATTAGGGTTGTTTACCCTCCGGAGCATTATAACATTTCAGGAGAACATATTAAAAATGTTCAACAATATATGTTATTTTATTTTCAGGAATACCAGTGGCAGAAAAATTCAGTTTCTGTGTACACACCTTACTGAGCGATATAGCTGTAAGATGCGAAGATTACCGAAAAGAAATCATCGACACTCAAGTCGAGTGCATGCTGTCTTTGACAAACCAAATCACAAAAATCCAGGATTCTTTCAGCATAAACAGCGCAAGCAAATTCTTTCTGTGCCGTACTACCTTGCCAGTACTTATAGGACTTGCGAGAGCCATGGGGAGGTTTTCCACAAGTGATCCACCCTTAATTTGTCGAATTTTTCCTAAACCTGAACCACCTTTGAGTCAGGCGTCAGCTGTCGATCAGTCGGTATACAAAAGAAGTTTTAGTAATTTTCGAAACATCATTCCTAGAAGTTTATCTGGGAATTTGCATGCCACTGTGGATATTTTGGCTGTAACAGCAGTAAGTACTAAAGAGATTTTTTTCCAATACCAATAAAGATAATAGTAATATGTAGCCTGTATCTATATATCCATTGAATGCTAATTCATTACTGGTTATACTGGGTACCCATATGTGATCTTCTTTTCCAAATACAACTGATCGCCAATTATCGAAATTCAATTGTAATTAGTTTCAACGTTATTGAGGTTCTTTTTGTCAAGAGTATATGGAATAATAGTGCCCTCTAACGGTGACCGAAGATTAACCGAGATAATTCCACTATTATTAAAAAAGTGCCATTATTATAATCGAATACAATAATTTATTAATCAATACTATTTCCAATTTTTTTTGTAGTTACAATTCATTAGTTTACTGTCACAAAAACATTTTTTTATTTATTAATATAATACTATTTCCAATTTTTTTTGTAGTTACAATTCATTAGTTTACTGTCACAAAAACATTTTTTTATTTATTAATATATCTCTCAAAATGAGGCATTTTTGTAAGTATTTAGGAGAAACATAATTTTGAGATTGCATGTCATTATGATTATGTATTCAATAGGGCATTCTTAAAATCACTTGTGTAATATTTTTTCTTAGTATTGACTAGCTGCAATTTATTACTATGAGGTCTGTATCATAAATCCCCAGCTATTGTTTTTAAGAGAACAATGTCTTCATTATGAAAATATGTTTCATGTACTAAAATTTCAGGTAACTCCAAGGGAAGGAATCTCCAACACAGACACAATAACAATGGAAGATCATTTTATAGTCTCTTTCTCTCAATAAATTTTGACAGCCAGTCGAATTTTACAAACTTTTCTACATATACAATTTTTAAATACTTATCTGACAGGAAAAAATAAGAGAAAACCCATATAGACAAATACAAACCTCCTCAATTTAATACAAACTTGTTAACAAAAATAAAATAAAATCAAACAAATTGTGGCAGAGATAGTATGAAAGCTCCGAATGAAATGCTACCTAAAATACGTTTAAAGAATTTAATTGACATTTGAGTTTTTCGAGATTCTTCGAGAACATTCTAGATTTTTATTATTGATCAAAGTATTTTTCATTGTCTGTAGACAATTCTGATTACAAAGCCAGTATAATTGATTAAAGAAGATCACATTCAATAGAATTGCCGTTCCACATGAATTAAATCTTCATATTTTATTTATTACCACTAAATATCTGTGACAGTTAAAATGATCTCATGATTTTTCTATTTTAGGCCAGTATTGTAAAATTTAAAAATTTGGAGGTATGAATTTCATCAATTGTAAACTGCTAACGTTTCGTCATAGCTATTGTTGCCAAGCAATAAAATCACTGAAGCTTCGCTTTAATTCTCAACCAGCAAAAAACTCAACTAGATTACTGCTTATATATACATTAGAGTCAACATTATGTTGGTATTGTCTTGTAAATATGAAAGTGTTTCAGATGAGTTTGAAATTAGAATTAGGAGGGTATTAAGCAAGATTCTGTCACTGAAAGTCCAAGAAAAAGAAACGAAAATATATGAAAAAAAATATATTAGGTTTGAAATCAGTATTATTAAATATTTCATAAAGAAATGTTCTAGTCATTAAAATAAACTCTGATATTTTTTGCTTGATTTCCTCCACATCAAACGTAGTTATTTCTGTATGCTTATATGATTGCATAATATCTAAAATTAACTTTCAAATAGAGGAAGTAATTTCATAAATATGAATACTATGAGTCGCTATAGAAAAACAATATCATAGAATTTTTACTTATTTCAACCTTATGATTTGTTACATTGTTTTAACGTTATTTTGGTTTCATTCAAAGAAAGTAACACACTAATTCATATTTTGGGAAGAAGAAATTTTTAGTAACAAAACCAATACCTTTTATTTAGTTTTTCGTGTTGCATATCATTTGCATGGATGGCTGTTTCAGTGCTAGCAGAACCACACTACTGACTAAAAGTTAACAAATATTAATGCATTATTATTTGTGTATGTTTACATCTGCATATATACAAATTCCTACTAACTTTTCAAAGGTGAATTTCTGAAATTAAATTAAAAACATTAGGAATTGCCTATGTCTTTTATATCGGGTTTTCGGGCTCGCAAATAGTTTAATCGTTGTTCGGTTACGGTATCATTAGTGGTTTATCTGCTAATTTCCTTTCTCCATAGGTGTCGTTTATTTATAGCCCATATTCAATGTTTTTGATGTTCGTTTTTCCTGTAAATTCATGAGTGTATTATTTTTATTATTACGGGATTTTCCAGGAAGTACCTTACACGTACTTGGCAAGATAATTGTAACGTCTCGTTTATTTAACTCCCCGATTTATTCAATATCTATAGCTTCTCGTATTAGACTATTTTCTACTCTGGCAATTTATTTGCAGGTATGACAGTTTATCTTATTTCATCTATGGACTTCACATTATACTGATGTTTACTTTATGCTCCTCTATTCTTACTGAAATGCATCGATTAGTGATCCCCACATATAACTTTTGACAGTCCCCACAAGGTGTACTGTAGACTCCGGGTTTCTTGTTTTGTTCATATTTTTTTCACATTGAAACATTTTCCTATTCTACAAATATAATTATACACATAGTTGGGAACTTCAAATTAACCTTCAATGTTAAAGATAGTATTAGGTTTAATTTAATATTATTTTTGCTTTGTTTTACTTTTTGTTAACAGATTACCAAAGAATTTTAGAGTTGCACTCAATAGACTGCGAGTTGTTTTTAATTTCCAAAATATGTTCATTTGGTGTGATAAAAATTATGCAGTGACCAATAAAAAAATATTTAAAGAATGCTCAATTTGAAAACAAAAATACGAGTTTTGTTTTATCAATTGATTGTTCTTTAAAATTGAAGCTGTTAGAATGATTCTACTAAAAAAGCATGGAAAGGCTATACTGGCACGCGATTTTAATTAATTTCTGATTAGATTGTTTATTTGCCATTTGAAATTAGCAAGAATACACATTGGCATTGATTACTTACTTTTGAAACACTATAAACTTTTGTTTAGTTCCAACCATATAGCATAGGTTCGCATATTTTCCAGGGCAGTTACGACACGACGGACGTGGCATTCAACTCTAATTCCTTAAAACGGACTAACTGGCGCAAGCAAAACGCAGGAAGTTACGATCCTAAGACGTACTTCTTTTCAAAATTCGGTTCCAGTTTCAACCAGTTCCCGCATCTGAAAATCAACGATCCGAACGACAAGAGACCGAGCATAATTTTTCCACATTCCCATCTCCACACCATTCTGACGATGAGCAAGAAAATTTTAACCAAAAACATGATGCATCTACTCGATGAACAGTCGCTTGAAATTTACGCCACCGGGAAAATACTGATTTTTCCATATAAAACCTTCTCAGAAACAATAAACTTGGTGTTGGTAACGCTTATGAGGGAGCTGTTGCAACCTCAGAAGGATTTGTCTGTGAATTTTACAAAGGATGTGCAAGAATTTGTTAAAGGTAAAATACAATATTGCGAGAGTCGCCTTTTTAACACTCCGGAAAAATACCTACGTCCTGAAAACTTGTGCCGGCTGCATAATACCCTGTCATATATTTGATGAAACAATAAATAAAACATAAATACCTATTAATAATTAAAACTAGTCTTCATTTAACAACCTTTTCAAGACTTTTCTATACCTTATTTGCCTTTCTTATAGAACGATTTTTTCGGTAACACTTTTCATGCTATTGCTGAGCCTGAACGGTATTTGTTATATAGTGTCACTTAATCTTCAGGATCTCTACAACCAAAAAATAAAAGCAGTATGGTATTGATGGCGCCCTCTCGGGACTTAATAACTTATGTGAGAAATAGTATGGGGGGATTGTGCTCTTGAAGTAGGTAGTGTTGATTTACTTAATTTGTTCTGTTACTCATCACTAAGGACCGGATTATATGCATTTGTATATTCGCTTATGCATTAGCATATTTTAGCCATTCGCAGCGGTAATAGCATATTCTACCTAAGATCTAGTTATGATGCATATAATCGGTACATTTTCAATATTTTCACTCACCCTGCGTTTCGAAATGCGATCAAATTTAATAACAGTCACAAAATATAAGGGCTTAGCTATTGAGGAATAATTGTGGTTTTTGACTGCATTTCGGAACGCAGTCAGTAGCCGCGCGCGTCTTTTGTTTTGACAATCACGATAATAAAATGAAACAAAGAACTACAAAGTCGTTCCACCTATTTCGCATATAAATTGTTACGTTCATACTTGACGTGTGTGCTCATTGATCTGCAGTTTAGTTTTTTTTATTTATTTGTGTGAAATTTGGTGCGTACCATGCCTCCGGAAAAAAAGTGTGTCTTCGTGGATAACTGACTTTCCTGGAACATTTACATACGACGGAAATGTTTTATACTGTCGTGTTTGCGAGAAATATATTTCGTGCACAAAAAAATTTCAAATAGACCAACATATCATAACAAGTCTTCACATCGCAGGATTGCAAAAGAAAGCTCTACGACAAGTTATAACCGAGTCTACATTTAGCTCTAAATGCAAACAAAACAACCAATTTAGCATGGATTTATGTGAAGCATTGCTTGCAAGTAATATTCCTCTGCATAAAATTAACAATCCTACCCTCAAACAATTTTTGAATAAGTATTGCTTAAATCAAAATGTACCGGACGAATCTACTTTGCGTAAAAATTATATGCCAACAATTTGTAAAACATATTACGGAAGAAATACACGAAATGAACTCAAAGACTTTATTTGGATTTCAGCTGACGAAACTACAGACAGTTGTGGCTGTTATATAGCGAATTTAATTGTCGGTACATTACAACTGGAGCCGTCTTCTTCCTACTTGGTGGCCTGTAAAGAATTGGAAAAGACAAATCATTCTACGATAGCCAGATTGGTAAATGAGGGTATTAAAAAAATATTTCCTGAATCAGCTGTAGAAGAAAGAGTATTGATATTTCTGTCAGATGCTGCTCCCTATATGATCAAGGCAGCCAAGGCCCTACATGTATTTTATCCAAATTTGATTGAAATTGCTTTGCTCATGGAATACATCAACTTGCTGAAGAAGTACGATCCACATTTGGAAATGTAAATGAACTGATTTCATCTACAAAAAAAGTTTTTCTTAAGGCACCTGCTTGTATTGTATTGTATTGTAAAATTTATAAAGAAAAATTACCGAATTTGCCATTATCTCCTGAACCAGTTATAACTCGATGGGGAACGTGGATCGAAGCAGTGCTGTTTTACAATGAACATTTTGAGGCTATTAAAGGTGTAGTAAATGACTTTGACAGTGCCGAATCAATAGCTTTATCAGTCTAGGGAAGCATTTAACGATCCTAAAATAAAAAAATATATAGCCCTGATTTGCACTCATTTTTCCTACATACCTGAAAGTATTAAAAAGCTTGAAACTCGTGGTCTGGCATTGACTGAATCTATCCAAACAATGAATAAAATACGCCAAATGTATATACTTAAAGAAAAGTTTGAAAACATATTGAAGAATAACCCATGTTTTCAAAGTTTGTGTGAAATTGATAGTTTCATTAATGGGGCGGCAGAATTTTTACCAGAAACTATCAGTGCTAATATAGCACCTAAGTTCAAATTCTGCCCAGTTACCTCAGTGGATGTGGAGCGAACCATTTCCACTTAAAAAAATATTCTAAATGTCCGTAGACACAATCTTAGAATTTAGAAAATATTGTAATTGCTTACCTATTATCTCCTATCAAAAAATAATTTACTAATTGTATGCTGATTTTCAATAAAAAAAATGAATAATAATTTTCGGGATAACCATTGTTGCTTTTTTATTATTTCAGCCGGTTTTATGTTTACCTGTTGTTCTTGTTTTTTTCTGAACAATTGATTTAGAATGTTTCGTAATTTTTCTCTTTGGCGGCGTAAAATGAATTTGATAACAATATTTAAACCCGCTTCTATTAGCTTCTCATTCATTTGACTATCTATGTAACGGAATCTTTACGTCAATTTTACCCTGTTTCTGATTCTATCAAAATGAAAAAAAGTATCTATATATATTTAGATGATAGTACAATATTTTGGTAACTTAAAAATAAAATATAATCTTCTGATGCCGGTACATCTGTGTTGTATATTATCCTTTTACATTTTACTTCGATTTGTTAAACTCTTTTTATTTACGTCCTTTATTTTTTTATTATTGTACGAAATTTATCACTAACCTACCAAGGCGAAATTCTGCAAACTAATTTTTTTGAGTTGATCATTTACTATAATTGTTTAAAAAAGTCTCCTGACGAACACACCTTGGCGTGAAAATTCAGGTTTTATCAAAATTTTCGTATACGTTCAGTGTAAACAACCGAAAATAATAATGACATATCTTGAGAGCATGCGTTGTAAAGACTTAAAAGGCGATCCTCGTATTATATATAAATTTTAATACTTAAAATATAAATTGACAATTTTAGGATTGTATTTGAACGGGCAAACTGAACTCCAAAGTCGAAACCATGATGCTAGCGAAAAAGAAGATAGAGAAAGTAATTATGCGTTGGTAAATAAGTTTAAAGTAAACGTTATGGCCAACGCAGCATGCGTAGATTTGTTAGTATGGGCCATTGGTGATGAAACTGGTGAGTATAATACAGTATGAATAAGTAAATAGCTTTATAATTTATTTAATCCTTCGTGCGTAAGGTTCAAATCGGAACATTGAGGGTAAGGTTAACTTATTCAAAAAGTTTCCATTCCTAATTTTGAGGTGTGGATTATACTTAAACTGTCTATAATATACAAATCAAGCGTTTCTTTTGATTTTCGTTTAGTTTTTTCTCAATGCTTCCATTCTTTTTTAGCAACTCTTAGCATTCATCTTGTATAATTGCGTATGCCCTGTGTTTAAACCAATCTTATACTGAGAAGAATTTTAAAAGCCTCATTCCATTGTCATTTCTTTAATTTCCGTACTTTCTAAATTCTTGATTGTACTTGGGATATCTTTCTTTATTTCTCCATATTTTATTTCAGTTGTTATTATTCTGCCTGAGTATGCTTCCTATTTGAGTATTAGATGTGATATTTTTTTATTATGCGCCCTATTCTTCTTTCTGTTTTTATATCCTCATTTACAGTTTTTTTTTCTTAGTTTTTGTAATTCCTAATGTTTCCAATCTGACTTTCTCATATTCGTCGTCGAGTTTTTTTTCTTTACCGTTCTCACATTCGATGATACAGTTTTTCAATAACATACCTTTGTTTAAATTTGAAGACGCGAGATGTAAGACCGACATCTAGGATTTTCAAGAGAATCAGTACACAGAGGTTCCGAATCTAGAGCCGTTCCGTGTAATTGCTGTTCTCTCTCCACTCCTAGGACAGAATGTCACGATAAAATTTTCAGGTTACTTCACCTGTCAGAGATATTGAATACTCTCTTCGAGGTGTCATTCCTTTGTACGC
This sequence comes from Octodonta nipae, assembly GCA_034190945.1. Classification (NCBI taxonomy): domain Eukaryota; kingdom Metazoa; phylum Arthropoda; class Insecta; order Coleoptera; family Chrysomelidae; genus Octodonta; species Octodonta nipae. Next base: position 19,528,657 of record CM067218.1, on the reverse strand, counting down.
AAGACAATATAGATTATATATAAATATAATCTATATTGTTTCTGGTTAGGGAACCTTCATCAGTTGCGCTTCCCACAATTGAATGTCCTCTCGAACACTTCTTTATGCATTTGATGCATTTCGTTAAATTTGAAGACGCGAGATGTAAGACCGACATCTAGGATTTTCAAGAGAATCAGTACACAGAGGTTCCGAATCTAGAGCCGTTCCGTGTAATTGCTGTTCTCTCTCCACTCCTAGGACAGAATGTCACGATAAAATTTTCAGGTTACTTCACCTGTCAGAGATATTGAATACTCTCTTCGAGGTGTCATTCCTTTGTACGCAAGACAATATAGATTATATATAAATATAATCTATATTGTTTCTGGTTAGGGAACCTTCATCAGTTGCGCTTCCCACAATTGAATGTCCTCTCGAACACTTCTTTATGCATTTGATGCATTTCGTTAAATTTGAAGACGCGAGATGTAAGACCGACATCTAGGATTTTCAAGAGAATCAGTACACAGAGGTTCCGAATCTAGAGCCGTTCCGTGTAATTGCTGTTCTCTCTCCACTCCTAGGACAGAATGTCACGATAAAATTTTCAGGTTACTTCACCTGTCAGAGATATTGAATACTCTCTTCGAGGTGTCATTCCTTTGTACGCAAGACAATATAGATTATATATAAATATAATCTATATTGTTTCTGGTTAGGGAACCTTCATCAGTTGCGCTTCCCACAATTGAATGTCCTCTCGAACACTTCTTTATGCATTTGATGCATTTCGTTAAATTTGAAGACGCGAGATGTAAGACCGACATCTAGGATTTTCAAGAGAATCAGTACACAGAGGTTCCGAATCTAGAGCCGTTCCGTGTAATTGCTGTTCTCTCTCCACTCCTAGGACAGAATGTCACGATAAAATTTTCAGGTTACTTCACCTGTCAGAGATATTGAATACTCTCTTCGAGGTGTCATTCCTTTGTACGCAAGACAATATAGATTATATATAAATATAATCTATATTGTTTCTGGTTAGGGAACCTTCATCAGTTGCGCTTCCCACAATTGAATGTCCTCTCGAACACTTCTTTATGCATTTGATGCATTTCGTTAAATTTGAAGACGCGAGATGTAAGACCGACATCTAGGATTTTCAAGAGAAAATCCTAGATGTCGGTCTTACATACTTCAAATGCATAAAGAAGTGTTCGAGAGGACATTCAATTGTGGGAAGCGCAACTTTCTATATAGATTATATTTATATATAATCTATATTGTCTTGCGTACAAAGGAATGACACCTCGAAGAGAGTATTCAATATCTCTGACAGGTGAAGTAACCTGAAAATTTTATCGTGACATTCTGTCCTAGGAGTGGAGAGAGAACAGCAATTACACGGAACGGCTCTAGATTCGGAACCTCTGTGTACTGATTCTCTTGAAAATCCTAGATGTCGGTCTTACATCTCGCGTCTTCAAATTTAACGAAATGCATCAAATGCATAAAGAAGTGTTCGAGAGGACATTCAATTGTGGGAAGCGCAACTGATGAAGGTTCCCTAACCAGAAACAATATAGATTATATTTATATATAATCTATATTGTCTTGCGTACAAAGGAATGACACCTCGAAGAGAGTATTCAATATCTCTGACAGGTGAAGTAACCTGAAAATTTTATCGTGACATTCTGTCCTAGGAGTGGAGAGAGAACAGCAATTACACGGAACGGCTCTAGATTCGGAACCTCTGTGTACTGATTCTCTTGAAAATCCTAGATGTCGGTCTTACATCTCGCGTCTTCAAATTTAACGAAATGCATCAAATGCATAAAGAAGTGTTCGAGAGGACATTCAATTGTGGGAAGCGCAACTGATGAAGGTTCCCTAACCAGAAACAATATAGATTATATTTATATATAATCTATATTGTCTTGCGTACAAAGGAATGACACCTCGAAGAGAGTATACCTTTGTTTGCTGGATTTTCTCTTTATTTCTATTCCCATCTTACTACTTTGGTTTTCGAGTTTCTGTGTTTATTCTTTTAGCACATTTTCTCGTCTTTTTTCATTTTTAAATGTCAGTCAATCACCCTTTGGCTAATTTCTTCTTTCGTCCAGAATCGAATTGTTTTGAACATCTCTGTTTTTTCGGCAGCCCCTAGGATATATGTTCCCTTCTAATCTATGACTTAATTCTCTTTTTTATTTTATCACCTCTGCTTTGATGTTTGATTTTTTATTTTTAGACCGTGTACTACAATATTCTTACTTATTTTTCTTTTACTTTCTGGTTTCTATATTGTTATTATTGAACTTTACTTCATTACTTAATGATTTACCTCAGCAATTGCTTTATGTCATTATCTTAATTCTCTTATATCCTTTATATACCGTGTCTGTTTCTTCCTTATTTTTTATTTTTTTTCTGTTCGACTTCAGGTTCCTCCCCTTGGCCATGCTGTTCTGACTAATAGCTCGTATATCTGATGACAATGCTTTCTTCATTATTATTTACTGCATCATATCATTTGACAATGAGGAATTTCTATCTCTTGTAGTTTTATGTTTTCTGATGTATGTCATCATATGTAGCTGACTCCTTATCGTTTTCTAGAAGAGTTGTCTATAAATTGCAGTATCTAATCCTTTGTAATACATTTTCATGATTTTGTTCTTTTTTGGGGTCTGGCAACTGATAACAGAAGTGTTTAGTGAAATTTTGACAGGTTTCTTTTTTTTTCTTGTCGTTTTTAGTTGAACATTTTTCGCATCTTATTGGGTTGGGTGTTATGTTAAAATAAAAAGTAATCATTTCTAATTTTTGTGTCAGCAAAGTCAATTTGACCTCATAGTGCAATGTTAAAATATATTTCTCTTGACCATTTATAAAAAAAATGGTATATAGAGTTTGATCAACATATTTTAAACCCAATTTTGTTAAATAAAAAGATAATAATTCATTCACTTTTTGGATTTTTAGTTTTAAGTCCTCTTTACTTGCCTTACCACTCTTTTTTTAAATATAAAATATTTTTATTTTATTTTTTCAGTCGATTCAGAATATAATTTCGGTACTTTGATGCATTTTCTTGTGATCATTATAGGTGACTAAGTTTCTTATATCTTTTGTGTATTTGTCCGTTTTAACTAACTGATCACGCTTTATATTTTTTTCTTTTAACTTTTATAGTGAACTTTATGTGCCCTTAAAAATACATTTCCCTTTTTTATAAAAAATGAAATGGATTGTTAGAAAGTATAAGTGAATTTTTGACAACAAAAAAAACATTAATCCATAAAAAAATATTTTTGTTCTACACGTTTTGTTCTTTTACCCATATTTTTTGATGATCATTGTTTGCTGCTTTCGTAATTCAGCTATGCTGAGTTTTGTAGAGCTGGTGACAATTGGTGTGGATTTTCGTTTTCTTTACCCCAGAGTGAACACTTGCCACTGATTGACTTTATTTATTTTGACCTCAATTTTATTTTATTTGTAGGTGCTGACAGTTTGTGTGGTAGACTTACAGAGAAAATCAATTCCAATCATGGATACAGGTTGGTCTTGGCTCACATGCCTTTGCTCATGGTGTGCCTGGAAGGTTTGGGAAAATTGGCGCAAAAATTTCCCAACATCGCTTCGACATCTATTTATTGCCTTAGGGACTTTCTGATAACACCGTCACCAATTCTGTCGAAACTTCATAAACAAGCGAACGAAAAAGGCAACAAGGAGAACATCAAAATAACAGGTAATAATATGCGCTACCATATACAGGGTGTTTGAAATTTATGTGCTGCAAAATTAGAGTATTATGGTAGTTGTCTAGCTAGTCATATAGTCAAAATGTTTTGAAATTTTGTATACTTATTAGTAATGACCGTTATTTAACTACCCTTAACATTTGTATTCGACTGTCTTGTAAGCATGAACATTTTAATTAAATTTTTGACTTGGAGTAATTAGGTGTTTAACTTCTATGTACAAATACTATGGTACAAATACTAATTTGTACCATTATTATAGTTTTATGCTTATGATAATAAGACTAAAGATTCAATTGAAAAAAGCTATATATACATTAAGGAAGTTGCTTTGGATTTTGAAAAGAAAGGATAATTATTCTCCGTATCGTTACTGAGATGACAACGAAGCAACACTGGCCAGAAACAATTTGCCAACAGAGCGTAACTTATGTGTGTGTCTTAAAACTGCTTTAATTTCGTATTTATTTCCTAAGTGATCTGTTCTCGCGAATAAAAAACCGTTTAACGCACCGAAAGTTTCAAGAATTGTGTATACAGTAAACATTGTGCTTGTGGTTACAACATATCTTTTACAAAAAAGGTGTAAGGTAAGTCGGTTAGATTACCATACTATAAATACAAACCAGAATCTGTTTTAGAAAATATCAACTACAAGCTGTATTGGGACCGCACGATACTAACTGATCGGACTGTTGCTCACAATAGACCAGATCTAGTTTTGGTAGATAAAGTCGCTCGGAAAACAACTTTTATTGACATAGCAATTCCTAACAACAATAATATAAATATACGGATTTGGAATTTAAAATGAAGACTCAGTGGGACATGAACAACACACGAACTGTACCAATTGTTATGTCAACGACAGGACTAGTCCCAAAACATCTATTAAACAATTTAAAATACCTCGGTCTGGACGAACATCTTTACCAACAAATGCAAAAAGCTGTCCCTTTAGGAACAGCCCGGACGGTCTGGAAATTCATGGGAAACTGCCGCCACGGGCCTGAGAACCTGCCAAGGGCTCCCACAGAGCTAAACCCTTTTGATAACTAGGATATATGGGGTTTAGTGAATTTTCGCCTAAAGGCATGCCATGGCGTGCCTTTAGAGGGAGTGTGCTACCATACATTGTATGGTCAAGTCGGGATAATCTCTAATATTAAATACGAAATGAAATAAAATCACACAAACGACGAATCCTAACAAAAATACAAATTATTCAGGGTGCCCACATTCTGGAAAATCAGGGAAGCTCAAGCTGGTCTGGGAAAGTCAGGGAAACTGGGAAGCCGCTTGGAAAGTCAATGGTAAAAGGAGATTTTACACTATTTGGATCCTAAATTGCTATAGAGCCTAATAATATGGAAATATCCGATACTAGACAGTAAGGAATAGATTGAGAGAACCCATCTTGAGATCTGGAACGCCTGTATTCTGTACAGATGAATCGCGATTTCTTTTGATTGGTTGTAATGGTCGATTACGGTTACACTGACGTCCACATGAACGCTAGTCTGTAGTAAAAAACTATCAAATTTTGAAATATGCACCATTTCACCACCCCATTTCCACCCCTATAAAATTGGATGATGACATTTCAAATAATTTTGGTAATATTGGAAGGTTAATGATCCACACTTTACTCCACTTTATTTCCTGTGGTTCCTTTGAATCATTGTTATCTTAAAAATTGATGAAAACAATTGTTTTCTTTGAGCAAAATTAATATTAAATGTAAGATATAAGCATTGTTATATTTGTATAAGATTCAAATTAAATATATGAGAGATATATGAGGTAAATATGTTTTGCTCTATTTTTTTTAGTTTTGAGCATTATATTTTTCTGAAATTTCTTAATTGAAAATTAAACAATTGATAATTTATATCTGAATTATTTTTTAGCTCATGGTACCGAATTAAAGGCCGAAACATTGAAAAACGTATCTCCAATTCAAATAGCGTTCGAACAGCTAAGAGACGCTGCCATTGAAAACCTTTGTTACGCTTTAAGTGCCGCTCATTCTATAGATTCCGACTGCGTGAGAGCCCTCGTAGCTTCCGTGTCCAACAGACTTTTCACAGCTGAAAAAAGCGATAGGTAAGAATCCTCATTTAGTGGATAAACTACGATTTTTCAGACTGTTTTGCCGTGGTCTATTGGAATTTGCCACTGGCCAAATAAACACGCCATGTCCCAACAGAGAAGAATCGCTTGATAGTAATTTTTCACGAGATATGATGTCTGTCGCAGTTATAGATGAAACGTTTGGAATAAATTCCGATAGCCTACCTAGTTTAATGAATCTCATTTACTTTTCGCTTTATACCTTTGCTAATATACTAAACATCTAATTTTCCAGTGAATCGACCCTAATTTCCACCAACATCGTTATAATGTTGGGTCACGTGGCTGTATCTATGAAGGGAGTACCTAAAACGACGGACACTATTTTACAATTTTTCCAGCAGAGGTTCTGCAGGGTTCCTTCAGCCTTAGATACACTCATCGTGGATCAGTTGGGTTGTATGATAATCTCGCAGTGCGAACCTCATGTGTATCAAGAAGTTATGAAATTGTTCACGCTTGTTACAGTTGAAAGTGGCAGCGCTGCCTATGGAAATACTCAGGCACAATACAGGTGAGTACTTAAATGCGATAAACAAGTGAACGTGACCTATCAGAGTATTTTAGATTCTATAATTAGCATCTAATTATATCTGAAAACTTATCATACTATAATTCTTAGTGACTAGTATTACACTGTTTCACAAATTTTAAGGTGGTGGCAATTCAAATAGGCCGTTCATATTTCTCATATCACATCTGAATTTTATTTGGTTAGTTCTGTATTCAAACATGGAATATCAAAATTACTTCTTGGCCTGACGGAAACTTGTAATATTCTCGGGAATAAAAGCAACTATTATAGCACCTATTTAATATCCAGTATCTGCCTGTGACAGCCTGGACAAATTCGGTCCAAATGTGTTCAAAATTATCCTGGACAAAAACATAGATCAAAATTTTACGAACATGTTTTTGTTTTTAGTTAAATTGGCGCCCAACGTGGGTTAAAGTAACAAAGTAATCACCTGTGTAGGGATTTTTTCATCAAAAACATATGAGTAATAACATTTGAGGTTAGGTAACATATCTCAACCGAATACGCTATAATCTCTACGATACAAATATTGTTAATTTGACCATCAGTCATACTATATAGCGCAAAATAGATGAATGTTCGACAGTTAACAACTAACGATTATAAGGGCCCTCACTGTAAATATTAAAAACAGTATTGAGGATATTCTGACGATAAGGTGTGGTGTATTATATTGCCAAATTCATGGTTAGTACCTACAGTGTACGAGGGCTGCCTTTTATGTTTAGGGATTAGAGAACAAAAACAAATATTAATCATCGAAAATCGCTTTATTGTTTTTAAAATATTCCCCTTGAAGATCTATACACTTTTGCATGCGTTTGAACCAATTGTCGAAGCACTTTTCCACTCTGATTGAGTTATCTCCAACACATGCATTCTGAACGCAGCAACCGCTTCTTCAGATGTCGAAAACCGTTGACCTTTCAGTTTGTTTTTACGTACGGAAATAAAAAGAAGTCATTTGGTGACAAGTCAGGACTATACGGCGGATGACTCATCAAATCATCAAAAATGCAGTTGTTTGAGCCGATGTGTGAGAGCTCGCATTGTCGTGGTGAAGAGTGATCCGTCTTCGGCGGATGGTTTTCCTCATTTCTTGGAAGACAACTGGCAAACAAATGGTTGTGTACCACTCAGAATTTACTGTTCTGCGTTGTTCTAGTGGTACGGTTGCGATATGTCCAGTTTTTTCGCTTCGTGCGCGAACAACTTTTGTTGGATTCGGCTCATCTTGAAACACCCATACAGTCGACTGCTGTTTACTTTCGGCCTCATACGCATAAATCCACGATTCATCACCTGTCATTATGTCATAAACGTGTTTTGAAGCACCGCGATCGTATTTTTTGAGCTTTTCTTTCGACCAATCGACACGAGCCTTTTTTGAACGATTGACAAATTGTGGGATCCAACGCGAACAATTTTTTTTGACATTCAAATGTTTATGCAATATTGAATGTATGCTGGTCCCACTAATGTGTAAGGTTGACTCAATCTCACGATAGGTCACATGACGATGTTGCAATATCAGTTCGCGCACAGCATCAATGGTTTCCGGAACAACAACTGTTTTTGGACGACCTTCACGAAATTCGTCTTGGAGTGAACTACAACCTCGATTGAATTCACCATCGATAAACAGTGGTCCTTGATGGAGTTTCTTCGCCAAAAATTATATTAAGTTCATCCATGCACTCCTGCTGACTTCATCCACGTCGAAAATTGTAAAAAATAATCGCACGAAAATGTTCACGATTTAATTCCATTTTTTGGCCGAAATGAATCCTTTAAGTTACTGTAAACAACACATAGCGCTCGTATGTCAAAACGTTCTGAGTACGTATAACCTCAAAAATGTCAAACTTTACGATAGAGCTGTTAGTTGTCAGATTGCAACACTAGGGTTGACCAATCCCGAAATATAAAAGGCAGCCCTCGTATATGTGTTTGAAAGTTATATTTGTTAATGTTTGCCACGTTTTTTACGCGATGAACATTTCTTTTAACTAACTGATCATCAATTAATCATGTGCTTAGATTAAAGTAGACACTTCTATTTTGTTTATATGTATTAGATATAATTTCACATTTCTTTTTTCTTTCAACGAAGCTACATAAGTCCTTATGTAATCACAATAATTTTTAGACATGTGTCGAGAGCCGTCATCAATGCGTTAGCTAACATCGCCGATAATATACAGGGTGAAGCACAAATGAACGAATTGTTAGGTAGATTGCTGGAAATGTTTGTTCAGTTGGGACTTGAGGGAAAAAGAGCCTGCGATAAAACTCCAGGTGATATATGAAGCAATATTTCAATGCAAACTTAACTAAGTGATTTTGTTTTAGGTGCTTTGAAGGCTTCAAGTTCAGCTGGCAATTTAGGTGTTCTGATACCCGTCATAGCAGTATTGTTAAGGCGATTGCCACCCATTAGGAATCCGAAACCTAGGATACATAAATTGTTCAGGGATTTCTGGTTATACTGTGTCATCATGGGATTCACAGCGTCAGATTCAGGTACAACATTAAAATGTAAAGTCCTTAGTGAATAAACTGGGTTGGATTTTTTTTAGGTCTGTGGCCTCAAGAATGGTATGAAGGCGTTAAAGAAATAGCTGTAAAATCACCAGCTCTAGTCTCACCAACTTCTAGTAGATCAGAAATGAGAGAACTGCAGTACACCAGTGCCGTCAGGAACGACAGTGTGTCTATAAACGAATTGCAAGAACTTAGAAATCAAATTTTGGAATTGATGAAACACTCTGCTGACATATCTGCATATGTTAAAGCACTATCTTTTGCTCAGAGTACATTTTTATTGAGTGTGTATTGGGTTGAAACCTTGAGGTAAGGATTCATTTTTAACATTATAGATTATTTGTATTTTATAGAATTGTTTAGCTGTATGTTTTAGGGAAATTGTGACAATTTTCCATTTTCTAATTCCTTATTAAAAATTCTTATTTTTTGTGAAAAGATTTTGCTCCTGTAATTTTATTTATACATCGTTAAAAATATCGATGATTACAATTTCAGGGTTCAAAATTCCACAGAACCCAGCTTCATTCCAATAATATCTGACTACCTTTGCGATTCGGCATTGCAAAAGGATAAATCGTACATGTGGAATTGCGTTGCCTCAGTAAGTGATACCGTTTTCGAAAAATTTTTGGAAGTGATGAAAAACCGACCGAAAAACGAAGCTCGAGAAGCAGACTTAGAACAGCACGTTCAGTTTTTGTTGGTGAATTTCAATCATCAAAACAAACAAATTCCGTAGAGTGGCTGATAAATTCCTTGTTAGTTTAGTGGCTACGTTTCCACATCTTCTATGGAGCAGAAGGTAAGTGAGTTTCTTGAAACAACCTGAAAAATATCAGATAGTATGATCTCATGTATTAGATGGTATTCTTGCAAATATTAAAGAATATCTGTTTCATATTTAAAAAATGTATACATATAAGGGAAGTAAAGGCAAAACGGACCACTTCAGAAAACGCAAAAGAGTTAAAAGTGTAACAATTCAACATTTGTTACTATCGATACTCGATGTCTTCTAATATCCGCAGTTTTGTTCGTTTTGTCTAGCTGTTCAGAGAAAATGGACCATATATCGAGGTACTTATGAGCTGGTCGTCTATGTCAGCGCAAGCGCAATGTGCCGGAATCGATATGCTGGGTATTATATCCAACATTGTAGTTGCATTCAATGCCCACCATCGTTGTCAGTAAACTCCAAATTTTCTTCTTTTCCTAGCTGTTTGAATACTCTGTTTTCTATTTATCATGGCATTAAGTCATTCATTATTTTTATATGTTCTTGGGCAATAACACCACAATCGAAACAAAAATCTGTAAAATTTAAGAAAAACCAAACGTTTCCAGGTCTATTCTTACCTCGTTTTCAATGGCTTTAAACATGTATTGAAAATATAAAATGCAAAATGAAAGTTTGATATATGACATTTACGTTAACATAAGAAAAATGTGTCGTTTCTAGATATACAGGTAGCACAAACAATTCCAAGATCATGTATTACAGTTAAACAGCTGTCAAGTAGGAAGAACTTGAAAGAGTTGTCTTTAGAATTTAGAAGTGGCGTTCCTAGGTACGACGTTGATATAAGATAGCGCATTCGCCAAAAATGTGATCAAAGAATTCTTTTATTTCAGTGATCCCATTAACGTCTTAAGGGAATACGTAGGAAAATTCTTATGAATTATCCCGATACTAGGTTGTTCAAAAGGAGATGGCAATTACTAATTTCTTCCCTAATTGTCGGTAACCAGATACGATTTAATTCTACAGAAGTAGAAGCGATACAATCGTCTTCTCTCAAAAGCATTAACGCAGACTCTTTTATTTTTCGTTTTGTGTTGTTGTTCTTTGTGAAGTATAGTTGACTTGTCAAATTGTATTTTATGGCCTAGGTTCCAGCATGTTCACAAATATTCGATTTTTCAAATTGTCGTTTCTATATGTAATTCTTGTGTTCATTAATTCATATGTTTAATGGTATCAATGTTTCTCTAATATAAAATTTACTGCATTCGCAAGAAATCTTGTATATGCAGCTTTTTGAGTTCTGAATTTTGTTGGTTGGTTTTGTTTTCGATATTAGTGATTTCAGTGTATTTCTTGTTTGAATGCTGTTTTGACATTAAATCAGTCCCAAGATCTTTGGGGGTGCATTTTTCATCAGTTTAGAAGACTCCATTGTCTTTCATGAAAACAATAGAGATGTCATATCACATCTCAGTGACCAGATGACCATGTTTAACAGAAATAAGTCATGATACTATCTTTTCGAGATCCATATATGTCAAAATTCATTTCGCGATAAAATAGAAATAAACCAACTTTAGCTTCATTTATGGTCGGCATTGTTACTATATTTGTCACGTCTACATTGAAAATTCTGGCTGGTGTCAGATGATAAGCTCAACAAACCGAGACATTGTGTAATTGCAGATTGTTTGAAACCTGCTACTCAAGCCACAGATGTTGGTTCTGGACCTGGAGTACAAAGCCTAAGAACTTGTTGATGTTTTAGGAAATTCGCTAACCAAATACTCCTGGGTATCTATTTGGTATGTCATATTGTTGGTAAACCTTACTGGGACCCATTTCTCTTGGAAATAATTTTAATCACATTTTTGCTGGATTTCCTTTTATAATTTATCGTCATCCTATTAAAGGTAGAACGGTACCGTTTTGCCTGTCGTATCAATAACAACAATTTAAATATTCTTCTCCGCTTGAGGTATTTTTTCCTGTTATGGTACCCGTCTTTTTCTTGGTCTACTAATACTTCTTCTGTCTCTACATTTATAGTTCAATACTTTCTTATCTTCTTCTATCAGGGATGCTCCCCTGCCTAAGCGTGTCTTGGTTTATCTCCCACTACCTTAAGGGGGAAAGCATTGTCCCATTCTTAGTTTCCTATCCAAACCTAGAGGTTTTCTTTCAGTATTCCCACCATCAAATCGACTCATATATTGTAACCCCACAGGTTGTTTGGCCTCTCAGGATGGGTGTTGAACTGTTCACCAATAACCGGCTATTGTAAAACTAAATATTCGGAATACAGAGAGCAACCAAGCAAGCCCTGGAGCCAGTAAAGATCAAACTTAAAATAGTAAATAACCTCTATAGTTAGGTATCATATCAACCTTACGGCACTGTACACCTTGACACTACCAGAACATATTGTGATAACCAAAGCAATCGGTGAACCACTTAAAACTACTAAATTTAGATCAGAACTAAAAAAAATACGTGTAAAACGGATAGAGGTATACTTAACATACCGGCCGTGAGCCGAATCTTGCGTGAACCATCGCTTCATGTAACTCATTCATAGATTGCATTACTGTAGGCGTTTATACCTGTAGTGTTCATTTTGCCTTCTTTCCCACTAACAGCTCGTCTGCTCTATCTTTGTTAACTCTATGATAAAACTAGTTTCCCAAAAATATTGTACTAAATTTCTACCTACCAGGGTACTATGGACTATGTTGGACATTTTGCAAGTGTTGTCGTACTCGTTGCAAATCGATCCCAATCAAGAAACGCCAACCTGGAGGATACCTCAAACTAAATATTCCATAGAGTTTATGGATACTCTAGAAGCAAGAGAAGTAATTGTGAACATATTAGCTGTGTTTCATGTTTTTATGAACCTCAATTTTTTTAGACGATTGTCAAAGATTTCGCTGCTAATTCAGAGCGTTTGATTAAAGAAGCTCTCGTTTGGTCCCCCCAATGGACTCGTTCCCACATTCAAGAATACGTGAACCAGATACCGGTCAAAGATAACGGGCACCATAGCGGTTTGGCAATGGCTCTAGAATCCGTTCTCCAGTGGGGCCCCTTAAATGTCTTCGCATCACCTTTGAGTGGCGTCGTGCTGGATAAACGCCCGAAATGTGTGAAAAATGACTCCGCAAAGTTGATATCCGCCACGGCTATGAGGTTCAAATATATGGGAGAGGTAAGTTTGTCTCCACTAGTTCGGATTTGTGAGGTAATCAGCTTGTCTTCGTTTCAGGTTATAGGCATGCAGACAGTTGTGAGCGATCATAACGCTTTAGTCGATATATTACTGAAGAATGTTTGGGATGCTTGCAAAGGTCGATCGGATGCCTTACATCGGGACGCATTATGGCAAGCGACAGCTTTGTTGATTTCGACACAAGAATTGAATAGGAACTTATTACATTGCATTGCTTGGTCACAGGTACGAAATACTAATAAATTCATTGTAAATTTACATTTTATTATTACTCCATTGATAACGGGGTCAGACCTTAGAGTACTTATACAGAGTGTAGCAAAACCTTGTTCAGGAGTGCATTTTTCGTGGAAATTGTTAGAATGAAAGTTGTAGGATTTTTCCCCGACTATCCAATGGTGACCTTGGGTTTGATCTTGACTTTGAAAGTCATTTAAAGGTCAACCTTAAAACTTCAAATGGAAACCCTTACTATACATCCCAGAAATGGAAAAAGTGGAAAAGTTTGCCTTCAGATATGATCTTGAGTGACGTTCACTTTTGACGTGAAGATCAAAATAGCGAGAGCTCCTTGGAAGTGCTTTTTTTCGGAGAAATACTTAGAATGACGAAAGCTGTAGGATTTTCCCCGGCCATCCGATAGTGGTCTTGGATTTGACTTTAGTCTTAAAGGTCATTTGAAGTTTGACGGTCAACTTCAAAACTTTACATGGATATGGAGAGCGGGAAATTTTACTTGTATTTTTCGGAAAATATAATGAAACTTATAGCATTTTAGCCGACTATACGATGTGATCTTGGATTTGGCCTTGACTTCAAGGTCATTTAACGGTCAACCTCAAAATGAAGACCCTTAATTTTGATTCTGAAAATGAAGAGCGGAGAAATTTACTTTCAGAGATTTCCTTTAACAGGTTTCCAGTGAGTGACCTCATAAACAAGCGGAATGGCTAGGAAGTTCATTTTTCGGCGAAATTGTTTCAAATAAAGTTGTAGGATGTTTCTCCGGCTATCCGATGGTGATCTTGGACTTAACCTTGACTTTGAAAGTAATTCGAAGGTAGACTTTTAACTCCACAAACGGAAAATTTTACCTTCAGATGTGTGACCTTGAGCGAGCCCTATTTTTGACCTTGAGTGAGTCCTATTTTTGACCTTGAGTGACCCCCATTTTTCACCGTGAGTAACTTCACCATATCAACAAACTAGCGGAAAGGCTTGAAAGCTCTTCGGAGTGACATATCTTTCAGAAAACAATTGTATTCATTCCTAAGCAATGTTTCTTCTAGTATGTTTCATAGTTTCGTTCGTCTCACTGTCAAATTCCTTTTCTATAACTATAAATGCGAAATATGTTTTTGTTTTATTGTTTACAACCTCCTTAAGAACAATGTGTGAATATTGTCGAAAAGATAGTGAAAAACATTTGGATTGTTTTCTCAGAGATATTTTAATTTCATTCTGTTTCATTCTAGGTTGAATTGTTTACGGTTGAAGCTATGAGAACAGCTGTAGAATGTTGGCAGTGGTTGATAACAGCCAAACCTGAACTGGAAATTAGATTCTTGCAGGAAATGGTTTCTGCTTGGAAATATACAGTTCAAAAACGAATGGGACTATTTTCCACTACGGTGCCACAAACTAGCCCTCTAGCTGCATATGAAGGTATTCAGATTGTTTTTTTGTTGAAACTGTCAATTACTACTTGAGTTTGTTTTTAGGATGTTCTTTGGAACCGAATCCGCCGTTCGTAAAACCTCATGGCATTTGGATACAGTTTATCAGCGATCTTGTTGAAACTATAAAGTACAGTAGCTATGAAAAAGTAGAAATGATTGCCAGTCTGATTCATCACTCTCTGGCTATGTCCGTAGGCGCTGATCCTCCCAGCCAGACTAGACATACTGCGGCAATCGGAGTCAGATTCAAGTAAGAGAGAATTTGTTGAATGTTACTTGTATTTGAATATCCAACACATTCTGGGCAGTTTTTGGTGTTTGTATATTGTAGTACACCAAGATGTAGTGTCAACTATGCCACACAAGCCCACAAGTTTACGTATCTTGAAAAGATGTTCTAGGTCGTGATTGACGTAGAAAATGTCTCTCCTCACCTGAGTTTCCAGTGACGAGCTGCATTCAGTGTTTTAAGTATTACTTACTATAAAGTTTTGAACATTGGGACACTCCTAAATTTTTTATTTTTAATTCTGAATATTCATTTTGTTAATTAACATTGTGTGTGTCATGTTACAAGTAAATTTACTCTGTCGATAATATGTCCCTGTTTATTTCAAAGTTCCACCTTTTATGACAAATTTTGTTAAATGCTATTCATTTTTTATTAGGAAACCAGTACTTTTTTTAAAGTTGTGCAAGAGAAAATTTTCAGTTAATATGGTAATGGTCAAAAGTACCAAAACTTGTATACCTGTATTAGTTAAAAGGGTGAAAGCCTTTTCGTGGCAATTGTTTTAAGATTTAAGATATAAGACAAAATCTGGAGCGTTTTTGGGATTTATATTTCCTTCTTTGACTTTAAGAACATCTAGTTCACGGATTTCTTGGCTGCGGTTGTATTTTGGCCATGATCTAGCTTACTTAAGAGATTATTAATTGATGGTTCATTTGTATAATGTCGCAAATTTCTCTAGTTACTTCTTTTCGATTAGTTTAATTTGTTTCTATTTTTCTTCATTCTGGAACTCGACCAGTGTATTTGGCCGTTTCTTTTTCTTTCATCATTTTTTTCATATTAAGTAGGGTATATTTTATTGGTTGAAAGGAATTGAATTATCACTTCAGAAAGAAGAGAATGTATATCTACAGGCTGTCCATACTTTGGGAAAACATGTGAAAACCTGCATTCACAGAAATTTTATATTTTTATAGTCAAAAAATGTATAAACAGGACTGTTTATAAAATTCTAGTTTTTGGCGAATGGTTTTTAAACTCTTCTTTCTTTCTACAGATTATTGGCGTGTGGTTTAGCTCTGCTTCAAGGCGACATCCTACCGAAAAGTTTAGCGAAAAATGTCTTACGTGAGAGAATCTACTGTAGTTGTTTGGATTACTTTTGTAAAGTTGTAACCAGCCCAACACAGGATGATTCCGATTTAAGAGACGACATAACCACATTAGTGAAGTTTTGGCAAGCATTACATTCCGATAAGAAATATTTAAAAGTCAGTGACGTTGGAGGTATCGACATATCAACGTCTGTTTCTCTAAAATACAAATAAAAATCGTTTTTTTTTTTTCAGATATTGATCTTGGTTCAAATACCACAAATTTGTCTTCCCTCCAGACAAACGAACTAGCGAAACCGAGCGATTTCGGCAAACCCACAACGGGTTGGATAAATACAGTACCACTCTCGAATAGTACTGCAACGTTGAGTAGGAAATCTGCGAAATCCAGGAGAGTACCAATGGCAGATAACTTTGTCAAATGCTACCTTAAGAAAAGGAATTTAATTTTAGATTTATTGGTAAGTAATTAAAACATTAGTTTTTTGGAAATTAAATCAAGGCTATCTGTACTAATAAAATTGGAAACTCTGAATCTACCAGTCGATATGGAAAATTTCTTTTGAATTTTATAGGTTATTTATTGAAAAAGGAATATATGTTTAATATAGCTGGCGCTGTGACCGAGTTATATACAATGTGTTATACATACATATAATGTTATACTCCCACAACATATATTTGTTTTGTCGAGAACACTACCTAGGCTAGGATTCGATAGATGGCCCAGTACGGATGTCAGACGTGTAACTTTTGAAATGCTTGACCGGCTGAATGCAAATTCACACAATATATTTGTTTTGTCGAGACGGTGATTCGTAGCTATGGTAAGATCCGATAGATGGCTTCATTCTTGAGCACAGACTGACATTTATGATAAGAGTAGAGTCTTAGGAAATGATCATTTCTAACAGTGCTTCAACATTTTATCCCTTGCCGTGGCGTTCAAATGGTTAATTCACCTAATTATTCGATTTATGCAACGGTTTCTTCTGATAATTTGAGCTATAGTGGATGCCCTAAGGAAATTAAGAAATATAATAGTCCTACTATCCTCGAAGTTGATAGAGTGTCCTGTTTGGATATGATGATGCGCCAGAGCTAAAGTCGGATCTTTTTTGCGAACTGACAAAGAATGTTCATATACTCGATAGTTGTCCCGTCTGTTGGTACGACCGATGTAGCTTTGTGGGCAATCACGACATGGAATTTCGTAAATTCATTGATCCTCTTTAGATACTTTATCTTTAGGGTTCCCAGTTAAGTTGACTATAGTTTGACTGGTGTTGAAAATTGTCTTTATTTAATGTCGGTGTAGAATCCGTGCTATTTTGTCAGTGACTCCTCGAATGTACGGAAGGAAGGCTTTCCGGTGTTGTTGGTTTGTTTCTGATGGGGTTGGTGTATTCGGGGGTTGTTGCGATTGACTAGACCATCTTCAACACCAGTCAAACTATAGCCAACTTAACCGGAAACCCTAAAGATAAAGTACCTAACGAGGATCGAGGAGTTTACGAAATTCCATGTCGCGATTGCCCACAAAGCTACATCGGGTATATGAACATTCTTTGTCAGTTCGCAATAAAAGATCCGACTTCAGCTCTCGCGCATCATTATATCCAAACAGAACACTCTATCAACTTCGAGGACAGTAGGACTATATCTCTTAATTCCCTTAGGGCATCCACTATTCGCGAAGCCATAGAAATAGAGAAAAGCAGCTCTCGCCTTCCTACAACGTGAACCTCTGTAATTGTCAGATTAAACAAAGCAGGCACGCCCAACAACACCCAACCAATCACAACACAGCCCCTTCATCACGTGACATCCCCTTCTAACCGACCGAATACTATAAATAAAAGAAGCAGAGCAGATTCAAATTCAGTTCAGTTACCTAGTGACTCTTGGGGAGTAGGCAGATTGAGGCCCCGAGTTCGATCTAGACTCTGAAACTCTATTTCACTTTTGTCTCTTGATAATGGCTCCAAAGCAGGAGTCGAAACGTCGAGCATTGCAGTGATTTCTTTCTCACATTTCTGTAAAAATGTTAAGAAGTTAATGTTTTCTTTGATAATCACATTAAACCTTACATCATTTTAATAACCTTTGTAAACTATTTTCTAAACATAAATGAATATGCTATCTGTATCTAGTAGGCTATCCTAAATAATGTTTCCACATCATCATTATCCCAAAATTTATCTTTCAACTTCATTCAGTGAGACCCAAAATTTTATTTTCTATTTCTAAGTACTTCTTGGGAAATAACACCGCAGTTCAAAGAAAATTGCTGTATATTCCAAACGTTTCGGTTTCGTTCATAAGGTTTTTCCTAGGTTTTCCCTTATGATTTTAATGGGATCACTGAATCAACAAAGTTCTTTGGTCGCATTTTTGGCGAATGCACTATCTTATAACAGTCGCACGCACCTAGGAGGGCCACATAAAATTCTGAAGATCCCCCTTTCGAATTCTTCCAATTTGAAGGGATCTTTATGATTATATGATCTTTAGAAATTTCTGTGCTACCCTGTATATTACAAATAAAATTCTCTTAGTTACGTCAGAAATCAAATATTATGTATTGTCAAATATTTTAATTTACATCTCAGAATTGATCCGTAGTTTCTTAACCATTGACAACGGGGTGTGATCTAGAAAACGTTTGGAATATACAGCAATTTTCTTTGAACTGTGGTGTTATTTCCCAAGAAGTACTTAAAAATTGAAAAATATGCCACAAGTATCATTCAGAAAACAACCAAAATTTTATGTCATGAGTAATTTTAAACATAAAAGTTATTTAATTACTTTTTAAGGAAGCTTATTGCGATGAAACTGCATCGATATTAAAATAAAAACATTTGTTGTATTCAAACTAAAAGCAACCTGAGAGTGGGTGTTCAAAATAGCTTATAGTGAGGAACACTGGAGGATCCAGGGGGTGGGCTAAGGGGCCCCCCCCCCCCCCAATCATCTGAGTGGTATGCTTTTTTAGTGTTTATTGTGCTAAAATCAACCTTCAGTGACGTCAAGCCCACCTCCCAAACCAGATCAAGCCCCCTCCTCAAATGACAATCCTGGATCCGGCCCCTGCTGAGGAAGCGGTATAAAATACTGTTATATTTACCTGATGTCTAGTTATTTTATGTGCCAGGTTCTATCACAATTCACTCGGCGGTTCCAGCGTCCATTTGTAACATTTAACGCGCCATATCCTTTTATAAAATTGATATATCAACAATTTATAATAGTGACTTATGTATCCACTTCTGACACCAACGATTCAATATATTTGCACATTTGAAATATTATTTTTGTATTAAACCTTCGTCGCAATTTTTTCAGGCTGTGGAAATAGAATTTTTAGTAGTATGGCATAATCCGACTTTCAGATCGGAACTTCAACTACCAGGTGAGGGCAATATAGCGTCTTGGAAAGCTAAAACTGTTACAGAAAAACAGTGGCGAGACTATACGAGATTAGCCTGGGATATTTCACCTGTACTGGCAGTTTACTTACCCACAAGGTAAAAGAAAACTCTGTTAATTGACTCAATTTACATTAACGTTCCTCATTTGATCGTAGGTTCAGGACGAATGACGCCATTATTAGCGAAATTAAAGGTTTAATTCTAAGCAATCCGATTTGTGTGTCTCACGTTTCAGAGGCTTTGCAGTACTTAGCAAGTACAGAAAATATCTTAAATGATAACTCAAAGTTAGTGCACATGTTAACTTGGGCTCGAGTGTCCCCTATACAGGTCGGTAACAAAAAATGTTTGTTCTGGATGACATTGTACTTTTTGTTTAGGCTTTGGCGTATTTCAGCAGACAGTTTCCTTCACATCCAATCTCAGCACAATACGCCGTTAAAGTGTTGAGCTCTTACCAAGCCGACGCCGTCCTATTTTACATTCCACAGCTCGTACAAGCATTAAGGCACGATAAGGTATTCTAAAAAAATAAATTTTCGAAAGTAAGTGTAATTAATCAAAATTTGTAGATGGGTTATGTTACAGAATTTATCAAATACGTTGCTAAAAAGTCGCAAATTGTGGCCCATCAGTTGATATGGAATATGAAAACGAATATGTATATTGATGAGGATATGCAGCAAAAAGATCGTAAGTTTGAAATCGGTGATTTCCAAATTATTTCCTGTAAACGATTTGGTTTGGTAAATTTCATTTTGGCGTATACCGCTATAAAATCTAATATCACTTTACTGGCCCACTACAGTTACAGTGATAAAGTGTTAGTCTTTGAATTATATTTTAAAATAACCTTAAACACTTGATACCTTCATAGATCAGCACTAAACACGATTTGTATTCCTATACTCCCACCAAATCAGATAAAAACATATATTAACCCTTTGTAACAGATTTGACTAATTATTGATGGAAATGCATTATGATAACTATCACAAACAAACAAACAGATATTGATTAAAGTTATACTACCAAAATAATAGTGAACATGACATCATATTATCTCATGTTGATAAAGATGATAAAGAAATTTCGAATCTAGGTATACATCAATGAAATTTTGGCACATTACTTCGAGAGACAAATAAAATCTCTTACACAAAAGAATATTTGAAAAAAAAACTGAAAACTTTACCGTCACAGATCAGATTAGCCCATCTGCCCATTTGTAATCCAGGTGACTGCTGTAACTTTCAAAATATCGTATTAGCAATTTTCAAAGAATCATACAGTTTTGATTAAAGATTTAATAAGAACAATTCTTTTACAGTCTAATGCAAAATACATTTCAATTGGCCTTCAAAATTGAGATTTTACGCTGTTTGCGTCCCAGAATTTCCCAATGATTGTAAAATGAACATATTCAATCCTAATACTTGATCTAGATTATTATAAAGCATTAAAGCATTTTTCCCTAGCTTGGAATGACCTACATTATAACATTGTTTTTGGTCATAATCTAGATTACTTCCATTCTTGCAGTATTGGAATGAACTATGTTTGTTTTTGTCATAACTAAATTGGGGAAAATGGGGGAAATGTGTCCGACAAAATCTCCCCAAATATCATGTAAAGGGACGGGTGCCAAAAGAAATCACATGTCACTTTTAAATTATTTTTACAGATAGTATTTTAAACCAACCTGAACAGGAGAAGGATATCAATTCCGACATCAATATTAATTGTTGAAGCAAAATTTACAAACATATAAAGTTAATTAAAACTTATGTCACTCCAAGGAGGGTCTCACACATTACTCCTTTTTTGTTTTAAAAAGTTTCCTTTTTTGTTTCTGATGTGATTATGAAAGTGCAAATTAGTGTTATTTATGAGAAATATTAATATATTCATCAAATATCTGGTGCACTCGGCATTCATCTAAAAACAACAAATCTTTCTAATGTCAACTTAAATGTCATAAATCAAACTTTCAATTTGCAATTTACATTTTCAATACATATTTTAAAGCCATTGACAAGGAAGTCAGAATCGACTTTGATTGATTTCCCAAGAAAACAAAAAATAATCAAGAATATGCCCCAAATAACATTTAGACGACAATTCATCCGATATTTTGTGTAACTCGAAATGTGAAATGTTGATCTGCCGACCCGAGGCTGGCGGCTGGCTCTGATAAACATTCATGGAATTTCCTCGAATCTTCGAGAACACATGAAAGAAATTTCCCGACGGCTCGTTGACCTACTAGAGAATTCCGAGAGAAATATATAAATACAGACAGCTGGCGATAGCATTCATTGAGTTTTCGACTGCCGTATAGTTAAGATAAATTGTAAATAGTTCTGTGAATATAAATTGTGTTAAAGTAGTGGAAATAAATTAGAGTGAGTTGAACTCTGTTTTTAAATAAATCCGAGAACAGAACTGAACCCGAAAAGGAGTGTAAATAAAAACAATACAATACTTAATATAGTGGAGGAAAATTGTGCTCAAGAATTTACATTAATTAAAGTATGGATAGATACGAAGCTCAGAATTTTGCAGTTGATACTGTAAAGTCAACTCAGTTGTGCAAGCTCTAGTTTCACGTGCCAGGGGATCTAAAGAGATAAAAATTTTGAGTTTAGAAATGGATAGCCCAACATTACTTTCGTTTCAAAACGAATTACCAAATCGGACGAAAAGACAATTTCCACAACGAGAAATATACAACACTCTTCAAACAATGACGATGAAGACACATCCACTGACGTTACAAATTGTATTAAATATATTGTCACTAATTTCGAGTAATAGAAATACGATTGTATTTAAAAAAGTATAGTTAGACAAATTTCAAAATATGATGCGTAAAAATTCAGAGAGTTTTATTGGACGTTAGTAGTGGAAACTATGATAATAGTAAAGAAAAATATTTTTTCAAATCAGTACACAATCGGAGAAATTAGGTAACATACATACAAAAAATAATCATGTCGAACTGATAACCTGTTCTTATTTGAATGTTGGTTAAAAAACAGTCCTATCAAAATCAAAGACGTTAATATTTAACTAAGAGCTGAAATTTGATCAACTCATAAACTTGTAGTGACTTTCGTATTTATTAATACAACAATAATCCAAATCTCAGTAGAGAAAACAAAAGAAAATAAATTTGAAACTATAACTGTTAAACCAGGACTCAATTAGAAACTTTTACCAATAACATCTGAACTTACAAACTAAAACTTAACTCTAGAAGACACAACAAATTTTTTTAGCTAATTGTTTCTATCAACATCTTACTTGATAGATATAAAGAACTAAGTGATTTACGAAATTAAAATGATTTATACTAATTATACTTGTTTCAAAAACCGTCAAATCTGCGGTTTTACAATACTTTTAGCACCCTGCCAGTAATTTAGAATAAAAATTCGTTAACTATTCTTTCTGTGTATTATGTGATATACCTTCTTCAACAAATATTAATCAAACAGTTATGAAAAATTACGAAAATAAGAAAATCTATATTCTATGAAATGACATCCTATTGCAACCATTTGTGAATTTCCTATTCATTTTTTTGCAGCGGTTTTGTTTGAAATTCTGGACTCTTTGACCAACAGTATAGTATCAGAACTGTCTGGACCTGCTAAACAATTCTATGAAAGAGAATTTGATTTCTTCAGTAAGATAACCAATATTTCTGGGGAAATAAGACCTTACCCGAAAGGAATCGAAAGAAGGAAAGCTTGTTTAGAAGCACTTAGTAAAATTAAGGTAACAAAATTTGGAAAATATTGTTTTGTTTCTATTATTAAATTGATTGGCATTGCAGGTTCAGCCAGGATGTTATTTACCCAGTAATCCAGAAGCAATGGTTCTCGATATCGACTACAAAAGTGGCATACCGATGCAGAGTGCCGCTAAAGCTCCGTATTTGGCTAAATTCAAAGTCGCCAAATGCGGTATTAATGAACTCGAAAGTATAGCTATGGCTATTTCGACGAACGAGGTATGATTTTCAAAATGCCAATAGCAATCGACGAATCAGATATTTTGATTGCTATTGAAGATAAAGGGCGAAATTAAACATTTGAAATGCCTGTCATATTTCCCCCAGTTTTTTGTTTTTGGGGGGGGGGGGGCTGTACCCCTCTCGGTACGCCCATGGTCTTATTGAGACAAGTAAATAAAAAGAGCGGCAGTCATTTGAGACTGACCGATGGAAGCGAAAGCTTCTTACGAATTATACTTCCCTTTTCTCATTATCTCACTATCTCTATTTTTCTTTATTTGTGTCACTACCATTACTAGTGACATAAAATATCAGGTGAATTAAAATAATTATCACTGTTTTGTTACGAGTCATGTATTAATCCTAATTTAATTCTTAAATATATCTGCAAAGAAATATAAGTTTATATATTGAGTAAGTGTTTGTAAATAATTTTGTTCATCTGAATAAGTATTTGCAGACAAGATGTCAAAAAAACGTTCGTTTTGTTCTTAGCTAAAATCACATAACAATTATACAAAACAATATATTACCTATATATTCAACGCTAGCAGCAATTTTAAAAAAAATAAGTTCTCATTCTATGTAATATTAAAATGAGTTTTACTCAGTTTGTCAATTGAAAATAGTACATAAAATTAATTAGTAATGACGAAATATTAAAAAAGTGTATTTGTTCGTGGTTTTGAACCCGAGAACTCATAGCCGTGCGCTTTAGACACTGGGCCACTTGTCTTTGAAGAATTTAATAGCTCCAGGATGTATATAATCCATCGGTCCCTCTATTGAGTACTTTGTTTATTACGATAACAAAACGATGTAAACAAAGGACATGTTTTGCATAATGTGTATCCTTCTGAGTCGATATTCGTTGATAATATGAAAATTTAATGCCAAATTTGTTACCTTTTTGGTGTGGTATTATTTTTAATTTCTGAACCTATGAGACTTATCACAAAGAGAGAATTAGAGTGTTTATTATTCAACGAAAAGCAAATTTTGTGCAGGTATTCTATATCACTTGATGTTATATTGTTTATATGTAGAACAAAGTGTAGTAAGGCAATTTCGTAAAATTGCCCGGATTACTGGCTGCCTGTACAGAGATTCTTCCTCACAGTTTTTCTGAGAGAAAGAGATGTCTATAAAATGATCAACCAGTATTCCTGTATATAAGTAATGTATGTATATTGTGTAATACTTATCTGTGTATGGAGACGTTTCAACTCCGAGTCTGGAGTCGTTTGTCAATCGTTTAGTGTTGTTTTCGAGTTTTTTCTAAAAAATTTCGCTTTGATTTGAATTTATTGTTTTGTCAAAAAAGTTGACCACTGACAATTGTCGTTTGGCGATCACTTGGACTCTGAGGTCCATTACCGTTTTTTGTTTGCTGTAGCAGTAAATTCTTCCAGTCCAAATGAAGGTCGGTGAAGTGCTCCCGATTTTCAGTGTTGTTTAAATCATACAGTTGGCTCTTTAAGTTTTCTCTTTTTAATTTCCTTTCAACAAGATCTTTGTTTTATCCCAAGTCTATCCTTATGGCTGCCGGTGCTCGTTATACATGATTGGCCAAATTGATTGGTCCAAATGTCTTCTGGAAATGTATATGATGTTCTTTTTCCTTACTTCTAAAGGTCTTGAAGTTTCACCGGATAAGAATGGCCACAGTCACACAAAATACTGTACACACAATTTTTAGAACTCTGGGTTGCGTTAAACGGTTTGGTATGGTGAGGATAGAGCGCAAGGTATTATTGTTTTAAAACAGTTTTAACACTGTATTTATTTCCTAACGCTTAATTTTTTCCGATACACGTGGGATATATGGAATTATGTTCATAATTTGGTTGTCTGTTTGTGTTGTTGGTATTAGTGTGATGGTTATTTGTGCTGGTTTGTTGTTGCGATTTTCTTTCTAACTGATTTATAGTTTTATTTATAAAGTCTGATATTCGTTGAAGTAGATGTTCTTTGATAATATTGACTTCTTGTTAAAGATTTGTGGATGAAGATATGTTTTTTGCTCTATCATATAAGCACTTTACAACACCTTTCTTTACATTTAAAGGATGGTTGGAGTGAAAATTCAATATCTATTAGTATTTGTAGTTTTCGATAAGTACTTGTACTTATTGTGTTGTTTGTTATCTATAAGTACATCAAGATAAGCAAGTTTATGCAAATTTTCCCTTCTCCATGTAAATTTTATTGTGGGTTCTTGACTATTGATGTAACTAGGAATGAGTGCAGTCTTCAGCACCATACTCCCAAACCACAAAAATGTCATCAAGTATCTCCACCACACTTTGGTTTATTTTATATTTGCCTATGAATCTTTCTTCAAAATATGTCATGAATATATTACTGATTATAGGAGATAAAGAGAAACCCATGGCAAATACCAAATATTGTTTATAGAAATCCCTTCAAATTGAAAATATGTAGTGTTAAGCAAAGTTCGGTTAGTTCATAATTGTGTCAATGTTTAGTTTTGTTTTGTTTTGTTGTGTAAGGAATATCTTGTTGTAATTTATTTTTATAATTTGTAATGATTTATCAACAGGTACATTTGTAAAAAGACTATGTCGAAACTTACTAGTATATCATTTCTGTTGATAATAATGCTTTTAAATTTTGTTAAAAAATCATTAGTGTTTTAAATTGTTGGATTATTTTCGTAAGGTTTAATTATATTTAGTAAAAATTTGATATGTTTGTAATGGTGAATTATTGAACTTACAATGGGTCTCATTGGTATTGTGTCTTTGTATTTTGGAAAACCGCCATATAAATGTGGAGGTTTACTATAGTGTGGTGTTAAGTGTTTTCGTTCTAATGGAGTGAATTCTTGTTGTGTTTTGGTTAATGTCCTACGGCTTTTTCTATATTTTGCGTAGGATCTTTTTCGAGCTTGAAATATGATCCTGTGTAATAAGGTCCATCATTTTGGTGTTGTAATCATTTTTATCAAGTATAACCGTAGCGTTACCTTTATCGGCAGGTAGAATTTAATTGTGTGTCTTTTTTAAGTTTTTCTAGGCATATTTCTCTGTAGGAGTAAGATTGTATTTCATTTTGTGTTGCTCTCTA
Source organism: Octodonta nipae (assembly GCA_034190945.1). NCBI lineage: Eukaryota > Metazoa > Arthropoda > Insecta > Coleoptera > Chrysomelidae > Octodonta > Octodonta nipae. The sequence goes on along the minus strand of CM067218.1, from coordinate 19,502,133 downwards.
GAAGTCATTTATTTTATTCGGTATTCACTAAATATAAAACCTACGAAAAAATCCAAACAATTTAAAAAACACTAATGATTTTTAACAAAATTAAAAAGCATTATTATCAACAGAAATGATATACTAGTAAGTTTCGACATAGTTAGTCTTTTTACAAATGTACCTGTTGATAAATCATACAAATTATAAAAAATAAATTACAACAAGATATTACCTTACACAAACAAAACAAAACTAAACATTGACACAATTATGGAACTAACCGAACTTTGCTTAAACACTACATATTTTCAATTTGAAGGAGATTTCTATAAACAAGAATTTGGTATGGCCATGGGTTCTTCTTTATCTCCTATAATCAGTAATATATTCATGACATATTTTGAAGAAAGATTCATAGGCAATATAAAAATAAACCAAAAGTGTGGTGGAGATACGTTGATGACATTTTGTGGTTTGGGAGTATGGTGCTGAAGAACTGCACTCATTCCTAGATTACATCAATAGTCAAGAACCCACAATAAAATTTACAATGGAGATGGAAAATTTGCATAAACTTGCTTTTCTTGATGTACTTATAGATAGAACAAACAACACAATAAGTACAAGTACTTATCGAAAACCTACAAATACTAATAGATATTTGAATTTTCACTCCAACCATCCTTTAAATGTAAAGAAAGGTGTTGTAAAGTGCTTATATGATAGAGCAAAAAACATATCTTCATCCACCCAAATCTTTAACAAAGAAGTCAATATTATCAAAGAACATCTACTTCAAAACGAATATCCCCAAGACTTTATAAATAAAACTATAAATCAGTTAGAAAGAAAATCGCAACAACAAACCAGCACAAATAACCATCACACTAATACCAACCAAACACAAACAGACAACCAAATTATGAACATAATTCCATATATCCCACGTGTATCGGAAAAAATTAAGCGGTTAGGAAATAAATACAGTGTTAAAACTGTTTTTAAAACAAATAATACCTTGCGCTCTATCCTCACACATACCAAACCGTTTAACGCAACCCAGAGTTCTAAAAATTTGTGTGTACAGTATTTTGTGTGACTGTGGCCATTCTTATACCCGGTGAAACTTCAAGACCTTTAGAAGTAAGGAAAAAAGAACATCAATATAACATTTCCAGAAGACATGTGGACAAATCAAATTTGGCCAATCATGTAATAACGAGCACCGGCAGCCATAGGATAGACTGGGATAAAACAAAGATCTTGTTGAAAGAAGAAAATGTAAAAAAGAGAAAACTTAAAGAAGCCAACTGTATGATGATAAACAACACTGAAATCGGAGCACCTTCAGCCGACCTTCATTTGGACTGGAAGAATTTACTGCTAACAGAACAAAAAAACGGTAACCTCAGAGTCAAGTGATCGCCAAACGACAAATTGTCAGTGTCAAATTTTTTGACAAACAATAAATTCAAAATCAAAGCGAAAATTTTTTAGAAAAAAACCTCGAAAACAACACTAAACGATTGACAACGACTCCAGACTCGGAGTTGAAACGTCTCCATACACAGATAAGTATTACACAATATACAATACATTACTTATATACAGGAATACTGGTTGATCATTTTATAGACATCTCTTTCTCTCAGAAAAACTGTGAGGAAGAATCTCTGTACAGACAGCCAGTAATCCGGGCAATTTTACGAAATTGCCTTACTACACTTTGTTCTACATATACAATTTTTAAATACTTATCTGTTAGAGGAAAAAATTTGGAGGAGAGAAAACCCATGAATAGACAAAATAATTCAAGACCTTCTCAACAATCTTTTCGAAATTACTTAGAGAATTAGAGTGTTTATTACAATGAAAAGCAAATTTTGTGCAGGTATTCTATATCACTTGGATGTTATATTGGTTTATTTCCTATTTATTATTGATTTTCTATAACATTATTATTCAGAAGTCTTAATGTAAGCACTTACAGCATTTTTTACATAAATAGTTCAGTCATAGTTTTGGCTTTTACCCCCAACGTTATTACGATAGTACATACTTAGTTGAGTTATTGCTAAGGTAAGTTGTTTCATTAGCTTTAATCCTTATTTCCATCTTTGGCTATGGTTTTTATTTTTTTGCCAGCTCAGGTTAACCTTCATCAACTAGGACAAGCTTTGCTTTACTGGCTGTCACTACCGATTTTCATTAGTGACATAAGTTGGTTACACTGATTTTAGAACTTCTTGTGATGATACCCCATCAAAGCTAGTCTTTCCTCACTTAGTTTTTATTTTTACAATTTAAGATAATTCTAGGAGCAGATCTCCAGTTTCAAATATCTAGCTGAGTTTCTAAGATATTGTTTAAAAATTTTAAATTACAATTTTCCTCTAGTATTACGTCAAATTTTAGGACATGCATTTCTGCTTTTAGATTAGTCATTTTCATATATAGTTCAAGTGTATAAACGAAGCAAAGTATCTTTTGAAAAACACTTTCTTTTGTTCTTAAAGAATGCATAACAAAAAATATTTCTATATTTCACCAATTTTATTAATAGACGATTTTTTATGGTTATGTTTAAGGTTATGCATATATTAAATTGGACGGATTGACACATTTATAACAGATTTTCATGAAATTCCTTTTTTTATTTGCAGATACAAATTAAACCATAGTGCAGAAAATTCTAACACAGTATAATCAGCTTTAAAGATATCAATTTTTAGAATAAAGTATGAACTTAAGAAAATTACCAAAAAAGAAATAAAAAAAGAGCGGCAGTCATTTGAGACTGAACGATGGAAGCGAAAGCTTCTTACGAATTATACTTCCCCTTTCTTGTTATCTCCTGTCTCTGTTTCTATTTTCTTGTGTTGTCGTCATTAGTAATGGTTATAAATTTCAGGAGAATTAAAATAATTGTCACTATTTTGTTATGACTCAAGTATTAATCCTAATGTTTAATTTAATTCTTAATTTAAATTTAAAGTGCCAAATAAAATTTGTAGAATTATTAACTTGCAAGTTGAAGCTTATATCCGATGAATTGTAAATGCGGCAAAAAAATTAACAAAAGGTTTATGAAATTAATAGCCTTCCTTCTGAAATATGTCAAGTCCGTTATGCAATATATCCCAAAGAGAGAATTGGACTTTTTATTAGAAAAGCAAATTTTGTGCAGGTTTTCTATGTTAATTTGATGTTATATTAGTTTATTTCCTATATATTATTGATATTATTTAAAAGAAGAAACTCATAATGTATTTTACCTGGTCTCTGTTTCTTACACAGTGAACTGAATTGTATCGGTATTTCAAGTGTGTGGTATCGGTGTCGAAACAAATGAAATCTCAAGTTATCCGATTTATTACCTTGTTCATCTATTTTCATATGTGTAAATGTGGGCCTCCGTTAAGAAGCTTTCGCTTCAATATCTAATATGTAACCATTGGAATTTATTCTTCTAAAAACATAGTTACTTTTGTAAAATTACTTATGTATAAAAAGTTCAATTGTTTCGCGTTGATAATCTTATATATTAATACTACACTAACCCTTTTTGGTCTTTATTTTAAAAGGCGGTTAATGAAATATCGTTCGAAAGGTAGATGGAAGAATATATAAGGAATCTTCATTTAATTCTTTTCAAGTACATAAAATAAAGGTGAATTATTTCAAAATAACCGAGGTGGCGCCCTCTATGAAAAAGTAGTTTATGCTAATGGTGAATTTGACATATAGGTCTGACAGTAAAATAGTAAAAGTAATAGAAATAAGTCGTTTTTGTTTACTCAATACAATGAAATGTCTGCCCTAAAATATTTTTTTCTATTGAGTTATGCTGTTACGTTCTACAAAAACGATAACAACAAATATTAAAGTGGTCAGGATTTAGAGAAGTTTTTCGCATTTACAAAAGAATACTAATGAAAGCTTTGACATAAATTACTTATTTAAAGATTCTAAAGCGAACTGATAAAAATAATTAGTGTTTTACCAAAATTATGTACACTGAAATACGAGTATAGTGTATACCCAGAAAATTATGTTCATACACATTTATTTGCAATTTTGTTGATAAAAGCAAATACAAATGTGTTTTTATTGGAATGTAAAATTACAAAAGTATTTATTATTAGTTTTATTTTATCACTAATAAAACAAACTAATTTCAAGTTTTATTTGATATAAAGTAATCTGTGAAGACCACAAAAAGGATAATATGTTACTAATATATGTCATATTTCAAATTTTACTCTGACACTCATAGAATCTTCCACTTTGCACCATCTTATACATAAACGTGTTCTAATCTATAGACAAGAGAACCAATGAGTTTCGGCCCAGAATTATGGCAGTCCGCAATTTTTAAAGTTGGAGATGACGTCAGACAAGATATGTTGGCCTTGCAAGTTATAGGAATTTTTAAGAATGTCTTCCAGACTGTTGGTTTGGACCTGTACTTATTCCCATACAGAGTTGTTGCAACAGCTCCAGGGGTAAATAAATATTTTTCATACTGATTATTGTCATAATACTATAAACTTTTTAGATTTTTGGAATTTTTTTAATTTATTTTTTGATTTGCAATCATTAAGAAACAAACAATTGCAAATCTAAAATAAAATCTGTTCCAAGTCTTGGATACTATGATTTATTATTTTTGCTCAATTTTTTTAATTTTAATTTTTAATATTTCTTTTTTTTTGTGACTTTGAATTCTTTTTACAATTTTTTTTTTTTATTTTATTTTTTCGATATTTTTATTTATTTAATTTGTATCTAGATTATTTTATAATTATTTTGGATATTTGTCCAACATTTTTTTTAAATTAGTTTCCTCAATTTTTCCTTGAATTTTTGAATTGTGATTTTATATATTTTTATTTGTTAATTCTGAAAATTTGCAATTATGAAGCAACAAATAATTGCAGATCAATATTTGTTTATTTTGTGATATTGAATTTTTTCAATTTTTTTTAAATTTGTTGATATTTTTATTTATTTATTTTTTTTTACTTTCAGTTATTTATTATATCTATTTTTTTATAATTATTTTGGATATTTTGATCCAACATTTTTATTTTTCCTCAATTTTTCCTTGAATTTTTTTAATTTTGATTTTACAATTTTTTAATTTTGTGATTTTGAACATTTATATTAGTTTAGATTTAAAAATTTAGATAATTAAAAAATATTTGGAGTTTTTAATTTTTTTTAATCTGGAAATTACTTGATTTAGAATTTTGTGTTTTTTTTTATTTTTTTGGCAATTATAAGTAGGTTAAAATAAACTTGAAAACCAATATTAACATTGTTTCATTATAATTTTATAAAAGCACATCTTGAATTCGAAGTTTTCACTTTCAGTGTGGCGTGATAGAATGCGTTCCGAACGCAAAATCTCGCGATCAACTAGGACGACAAACGGACATAGGAATGTACGAGTACTTTTTGAAAAAGTACGGTGACGAAAGCACGAAGGAATTCCAAATGGCCAGAAGAAATTTCATCGTATCGATGGCGGCGTACAGTGTTATCGGTTTTCTTCTTCAAATCAAAGACAGGCACAACGGCAACATAATGTTGGACACCGATGGACATATCATTCATATCGGTTAGACAGTTTTGATAAAGAATACACAGTTTAAATTAACACTTATTTTTAGATTTCGGTTTCATGTTCGAGTCTTCTCCAGGTGGTAATTTAGGTTTTGAGCCCGACATCAAATTGACGGATGAAATGGTGATGATTATGGGTGGAAAGATGGAAGCAGCACCCTTCAAGTGGTTCTCTGATCTTTGTGTGCAAGCATATCTTGCAGTAAGGTAATATATTTTAAAATATTATTAGAATATGTGGTACTTGCACTCAAATACTTAATACTAATTTACTGCTAAAGGAGTGTAGAGAAAAGCGCAATCATTACGGACATATTATATATGTCTTATCGTTTCAGTGTATTTCGTGTCTTGTGCGCATGTTCGAAAATGCTTCAATTTCACTTCTATCGCCGGGGTTGTTTACTATCACATTTATATACTCTCAGCAGAGTCGCAACGCTTGCGGTACTGTATAATGTGCTGTCTTTCTTAGCCTGTAACACTTACACTTATGGGCGATAGCAGTATGTTAGTATTAAGTATATGGTTGGGGTTATATTTCTCTAAGTTTGATGTGGCAACGCTTACGCACAGCGGTTTAAGTACGTAAAATGGTATACTCTGCTGCCTCTGTTGGTCGGTGCCACTTCCGCTTACGGGCGATAACAGTATATTAGTATCCAGAGTACCTTGAGGGGAAAACTTGCTAATCCCAAATATACTAGTTACCATAAAGATTTTCAGTTCCATGGTTCCGTTCCTGACCATCCAGACTGTGCCTAGGACGTCATATTTGATTAATTCGTAAAGTTGTTCTTCTAGACTAAGGTGTTTTGAATTATTTGAGTCAGTTTTTAGGGACTACTCCTATTGTTGGATTGAATATAATTCATATTGTTCATGTCTCTGTATTTGAATTTTCTGATATTTGCCAACACAACCTTTTTCGATTTATCAGCTACGAAATACAAATTGTAAACATTCGAAAAATAATTCTTCAAGACCACAATGCGCACCAAACAGTGACAGGTTTTGGATGTATTGCTTTTTGAAGTCATGGGTTTCCTTACCCCTAATGCGAATCCATCGAGATGAAAATCATTTTGTTCGCAAAAGCGGCATTCTCTTCTGTTTGCTCAAGGATCCAATTAGTAAATAAACTCTTTTGTTTTTGCATTGTGAGTTGGCAAAAGTTGCTGAGTCAATTGGACTTTGTGGACGTGTAAATGTAAAATCTTTAGTAACAATATGCTAAAGAGTTGCCGTTCAATTCTTGAAAAAGATGACGAACCAACGTCTCTGGACTTTCGGCCGCTCTCGCGATCTATCATTGTGAACAACCTCTACGGGCTCGTGTCGTGTGTTTCACATTAGGAACTAAACCAATACTTTGGAATTTTTGGATTATTCTTTCACAGTAGATGAATGTCGACCTAACGGAGGCCCTTAACGAATAGTGGCAATCAAACTTTCACCATTTTAATAATAATGTTTAGCAATTAGGACACATTGTTCTAGCATGTAATGCTCCATGTTTACTAACTTACGATGTGTCACGTGTCATTATGACTGTCTAACATGGCGTGCAATTCAAATCTTAAGGTCTTATTGAAACACCCTTTATTTCTTGTAATCGATATTTACACAAAACATTATTAAAATCCCATGAAGCAAAGTGTGGTTATGAACATAAGAGAGAATATAACAACCAAGCAGACCAAAAAGCTTCAAGTCAACACACACCAGGTCACGGAAAAGGATGTTATATTAATTTAAATAAACGTACCTATGTTTTGTGTAATTGATATTAAATTTGAGGCATTTGCAAGCAGATTGGGCTCTAACTCTTGGGGAGGAAATTTGTTGATCTAATTGGTTACGTATACTCGGCTCCTTCCCTTTTTCATCATGGGAAGGTTGTCCTTTCAACAAATCTTGGACAGCCAATTTGAGCTTTTGTTTCTAAAATTCGAACATTCTTTTGTATTTTTTTAATGTCAATATTGAAAAGATTATACCAAATAGGCAACTGGAAACAGATTTTTACCGTTATGTTTGGTCTTTAATAGTCATCTCACTTTTTGTAAAATTCTGTTGTTGAGTCTTAATTATGGTTGAGCTTGCTTTATTCAAAATTATCTATAGTTGTTGCCTTATTGTCATTTTGTGAGCTCCTTGCTGGATTTTGTTTTTATGGATATAATTAACCCAGCATTTGTCTAGACCAAACTGCGTACAAGTGTCCGTAGAGAACTCTTCTACAAGCTTAAATATATGCAGCTGTTGTGTAGTTGCCAATAACTTTAGGTCATCAACATACAAGTGGTTTACCTTTAATGTGTCGTGTTTGATGCTGGACCGAAAGTCCGTTTGGGTCTTACCATTATTATTGCGGACATGTATGGATTTTAAAATAACCTTTCTTTAATAGGCCTTACCACGAAGCCATCATATCCTTGGTATCTCTGATGCTTGACACTGGACTTCCGTGTTTCCGAGGCCAAACCATCAAGCTGTTAAGAGGACGATTCAGTCCTGGGACTACGGACAAGGAAGCGGCCACTTACATGCTGCAAATCATCAGGAACAGCTTTTTGAACTTCAGGACTCGTACTTATGACATGATACAGTATTATCAAAATCAAATACCTTACTAAAAATTATATTTTTATGGTATACATTATATGGTAAATAATGATATGGTAGATTTAAGAACAGGTAAATGGATATACATATATGTTTTGTTCACTAATACTCTGAGTTGACCGGGATCTTGAGATGTTTGCCAGTTTTGAAAACCGTTAATCACTGATACGTGGTCTAGAGAAGATTAACCATTATTTAGTAACCTACGCCATACTCAGTTTTTTTCATAGGTCAAGATACAATGTTTCGAATGACAAATGGTTTCATCCTTGGAAGTATATGAGCACTTAATGAATTTGTGTCACTTGGGGAACAGGTCTTTAGTGCTCCACTTTGGGGCAGCAGCTAACCACAGTAGTACTTGATGAAACATAGTGACTAGAAAATACAAATAAAAAGATACTTAATTCGTTAAAATCGATTCTTTTAACTCCCAAAATTTTGACTAGTAAAAATTGTGTATTTTATGATTTCCTTAATATTGAAATTTTAACATTTCATTAAAATCTTCTCGAAATATATTTCTTAAGGATAATGGAAAATCATATCAAATAAACTGAATCCTCACACTTTGTCAGCAATAAAATTTTCCCACAATAATAGATTGTGTATTATCCACTTGCCTAGATGTACTGAGCTTTGAAAGTCTCATAATGAAATTATTTATTTAAGCTAAGGAAATGAATATTTACTAAAATATTTTTGTGCATAAGGATTTTCAGTTCCTAAAAATTGGAACTACTACCTTCGTCAAGCCATAGTTGATGACAAGTAGTTAAAATATCTAAAAATGATAAATTTATGAAAAAAAAAAACAAGAACTTTCCAATGTGATTTGATTTTGAATCTTATTTTTACTTAATTTTTCTGGGCTATGTTTTTTCTTATTAATGAGGTCCATTTTGTTCTCGTCAAACAAATTTTCAATGAAGTATTATTTTCAGATTGAAAACCTTACCTTGCCATAAAATATATATGTTAGGTATTTTCTTAATGATTAAGGAAGTAAATTATTACTTTTGATAGTCATTCAGGATTTTTCTCCAAACCAACATTTTCCACAAGTAACTCGTATTAATTGTAACCATATTATTGAAATAAACAAATATTTTCATTATTATTTCAGTGGTGCAGTTAGAGGAATCCCATATTCAAGTACCATGTAACTCCCCCTACCCAGATATTTGTAATTACGTCACTGACACCAGATATAATTGTCAACATTATTATTTGTTTTCTGAGGTTTATTTGTGGCATCCTCTAGTTTATTTTTACGGATTTTTTGGGAAAAAACACAACACTTGAGGTTCAGAACTGTATATTTCAAAATCCAAATCTGGGTATGATCGCCTTGTCACTAGAATTTATGTAAATTTGGAGTTGAATATTTAAAAATTTTGCCATTACCTACATTAAAATGATAAGATAAGTTATAATACGTTTTTTCAGTGTCATTATAAATATGGTGTAACTTACAGTATACCTCTACTCATTCTCCTTAAAAAAAGTGATGATTTATTTTACATTTAAAGAGAACTGGAAATGAAAACACTCAACCTTTATTTTTGACCCTAAAAGCAATTATATCAAAAACAAAACTAACAAACAAACAAATCCCTTGCAAATCTAATAAATTTGACATTGAAGAAACATGTAGACCTCCAATTGAATAAATGGACATAAAAATTGTATAAAGAAATGGCAATTCAAAAAATTCAATTAGTGAACATGCTTGTTCATAAAATACAATTTGAAAATTCAACATTACCCAAAGACGAAAACAACACAAAATGAGTATTACAGGAGTCTGCTTTAATTTTGTTAACTGAAGAGGATTGCTTTAATTCTGTTGAATAAATCGTTTCTAGTTCTGTTCTTTTAAACAGCCCTGTACAGATAACTCACAAGGGTTTCCTTTATACTGTTAAAGGGATCACTGAAACAACAGACTTTTTTGATCACATGTTAGCGAATACACTGTTATAATAATAAAGTCAACCCTATGGGCGCCATTTGAAAAAAGTAGGAGCCTGAGAAACAAAATCACAATGAGTTAATTATTTAAATACTATATATATACCTGTAAGAGACTTTGTTATTATTTTTAAATTTTACACCCAACCAGTGTGGTGACCAAGTGACAGATGACTTGTTTCAATCCAGTTTTCCTCGAACATTAGAAGTATCTGGAAAAACTCTGTTCGGACGTCCTCCGAGTTAGTACAAATCCGGGGAACCCCGGACGAATGAACGCCTTATTCATACGCAGAAAAACTAGTAGGCAAAAAGTATTTCTTCCCTAAGCTATCCTAGGATAACATTTTTCAATTGGAAGCAACTAATTATCCCAGCAATTGTCACAAACTGCTCTTATTACACTTTTATTAAAATATTTCTACTGATTTCTTAAAACTACTGTTTGGAGGGAATACCTGACTGATTAACAAGTTACATTACCCAGTTACTCAATATTTCAAAATTTATATTTTATAAATCATTAATCTGGTGAAACATCATACACAGCAAGATAATAAATCCAATACATTTTTTAAAATAAATGTATGACCAACAAATCAAGAGCACAGATAAGGGCAGTATACAATATAGTTAAAATATTTTTTAAATTTGTATTTGTAATTATAGCACTGTCTATATAATAAGAATTGGAAAATGACTATTTTCTTTTTGAAAAATAATTGTTAAAATTTGTATCCCATACATATGAATGCGTAATAGCTGCATAATGTTCAGAATTCAGATTGTGTAGTAAAATCTGTTGAATTTAAATATTTTTTCACAGTCCAATGCAAAGGTTATACAGAATCAGGACATACATAAACTACTTTTAAAAATTAAAGGTAAATATAAAAAATGTATTTGAACTTCATTTCTTCATTCTTATAATCTTTGTATCTTTATAGAATTTAATCTCTATGTGTCATGTGTTCCTAATTGTTGATGTACAGTCAGAAATTTTATGAAGTTATAATTAAGTTGTTATTTTCTTCCAAATTTTTAAACTAGTCATTAGTTCATAAGGGTATGTATTATTACTTATATTCAAATAAAAACCAACCAAAAGGTATCTTTTTATCTTTCTTATTTTTTACATTTGCTCAAGTATATCAACAATGTTTGTAACATTTATTTTTTCTGTAATAAAAATATATGGTTTATATAGACATCTTGATTACTCATTTTTCCTATATTAACAATTTTTAGAAATTTTTAGCAATATTTCCAACATGAGTATTATTGAAGATCTCAATCCAGTATCCATCAGGATCTGTTATAAAAGCAATTCCTTTCATTTTACCATCCTCAGGTTTCTTAACAAAATTCACACCCAATTTTTCAAATCTTTCACATGCTTTGTATACATCAGGAACCATCACTCCAATGTGACCTTTAAGTTAAATAAAAATTTTGCTTAAAATGTGGAAGCTGCCATAAAATTATAAGTACATACCAAATCCTTTTGGTTCAGTATTTCCATTATGAGGTTTGTAATTATCATCATTTTCTGTGCCCCAATTACTAAAAAAACATAACACTTTTACTGAAACAAGAATTTCAAATATTTATAGCTGTTGCCATAGAGTGCATTTGAAATAATACTTAATACTGTTACGAGAATTCATCCGCCAGCTGGTGCAATCGGCCATCAACCAATTCGTGGACGTTATTCCGACACTTCTGGGAATGCGAAATGTTTTGTCTCTCAACAGGCCGACCGCTGCCGCTGGAAATTCCCTTAAAGCTTCCAGAACATGAAAGAGTTTCCCGATTGTTCGTGGAGTTACCAGACATTCGGAGAGAAATATGAATAAATATGAACAGCTGGGGATAGGAGGTATTCAGTTTTCGTCGGTCGTATTGTATAGTTAAGATAAAATGTAAATAGTTTTTTGTGAACATAAATTGTGTTAAAGTAGTGGAAATAAATTAGAGTGAGTTGGACTGTGTTTTTAAATAAATCCAAGAACTCAACTGAACCCCAGTGTGAAAATAAAAACATTACAATACTAAATAAGAAAACAAACAAACACATGTTTGATGGCTCTCCTGAACAATACTAAAATTAGGCAGTTGGCAACTGTGGCCGTGCCTACGAACCTTATATAAAAGGTAAATAATAATAATAAACCTCAAGATTACTTTTTGATACCTATTGTATCATGAAATGCTTTTTGTTTTACTTCTGTTGTACTGTGCCAAGGCTAGAAAGCAAGGGTAAGAGGCTATTTCACTCGATTAAGAGCTGCATCCAATAAGCTATGTGCAGTATATGGTTCATTCGCTGCACTTGACAATCTAATGAAATCGTTTCTTGCTATTGCCCTCTCTTTTTACTCTTTGACACGATATTGTGCAGTTCCGGATACCTCCAGACGTATGTGCTCTAAGACAGATGACCCCTAAAGCTAATGCATTTTTTGATTTCCGATATACTAACTCAGGTGTTCCATGTCAGGCAAACCTGACAATACGTTGGGGTATTACTTAAATATAGAGATAGAGTATGTCTGGTCCTGTGAAAAACATAACACATGATGAGAGAAACAGTACACCAAGTGGACATACCTAACATCTAAGCTCGCTTCCGATTGGTGCTTGTTTACATCAGTCAAGACACTTCTAGCTATTGCTTGCAACTGTAGACTTAGACCCTTACCTTTTGCATCCTACCTTTAGGTCTTATTTCTTTGTGACAAAGGTATTGTCGAGATTGATCATTTCTCTTTTATAATCTGACAATGGACTAGTTTAATAAAAAGGAGACTACAATTTAAAATATTCAAATTGATTGTGCCTTTTTAGAGAAAACAGTGTAGATTCATTGAAATTCCCTTTAATTACTGCTTTTTCTGATTTTCTGGAAAACTGTAGACCTCATGATAAAGAAAATTATATGGTACCTCTCTGTAATATTTCTCAATAAAATGCTGTTTAATCATCAAAATTGCCCCAGCTGTTTTTGAATAATCACTGAGTATACATAAAAACAAAAAACATGTGACGAATTGATAACCTCCTCGTTTTTTAGTGTCAGTTAAAAATGGTCTCTATCAGGGTTGGAACCAGAGAGGTCCCCTCCAAGAGCTTCAGAATCATTGAGTTTAACAATACAAACAAGAATCCTTTCATCCACAAGCTTATAATAAATCCATTTTTGTGAGTTAAAGCAAAAATCTACTTTATAATTCCCAAAAAATACAATGGTTTCAAAACCCTATAGAAGCCCCCCCCCCAAATTTCGTACGAGATCCCCCTGACGTACCAGAGCGCCGCCGCGCCCCCAAGCTCAACTATGGAAAATAAAATGACACATTTTTTGAAGTGAAAACTTCTTTAGCGGCGCTGAGCACTTTTTTTTGTATGGGTAAAAATTTCCAAACTCGCGTCAGGGTCACGTGATGCTGATCGAAAAAGCGTAAGATCGAGGGGAAGGGAGAGGAACTAGTATCTCCCACTCTTTCTACCGTGCCTGAGTGTGTTGCTCCGATTAGGCGGCACAAGGCGCTTGCGCGAATGTCCGTGTGTGTTTATGTACAGCGTGCCACGCGTATCTAAGGATGGTGACAGCTGTCGGCTTGACTATTGTGTATTCGTATATGTGAATTGTTTACATTATGGAAATTGAACAAAGTGCATCTATTAATGAAAAAAGTGATGATGAAGTAGTGAAAGAAAATGAGTGAGTACTTTATAAATATACTAGATGAAAAATATACTTGGCTTTAGCCCGCAACTGCCGTCAAGAAAACCAGCTATAAGCTGAGCACTATAAAACTTAAAAAAACGAATAATAATAATAGTAATAAATACAATTTTAATAATAAGATTAGGTTTCGATCAAGTCTGTATTTACACATAATAGATGTAATATTTGTAATATGTTTATACTTTATAGCATTAACCTACATTTTCATGACACCACAATAAGCCCATTTGCGGTGTAGGTTTACCAAAAAAAATAATTTCGACTAAAAATAAATGAAATAAGATAATAATAAATAATCGGTGTAGGTTTTTAATAAATATTGTATTCTTCCTCATAAATGATAGTACTTTTGTACTTATAATTAAACACAACGTTAATATTGAAGTTTTCACTTCTGCCGGCACTCCCAGAGTGCTACCAGTATTAATTTTTTTTGTATGAATTACTATGAAAAGTTCCAAACTTACTGAGTTAACTCAATAGTTGCTTTTCTTCCCATAGCCCATGCAATTCGTTCTTTAGAACTCAATTCATTTAGCAAGGCTTTATCACTTTGATCCTCATATCCCATAAAATAAAGAGAAAATTTCATTGTTGGAAAGTCTAATTTTGTAAGCAGCTGCATACCAAGGACTTCTGTATAAAATGGAACAGATTTTTTTAGGATCTTTAATTCTGTACATTGTTTGTTGCATTATAAAATCCTGTAAGTAATATTTTAATAGTTTTATTTATATACTGTAAACAAAATACTTTGGTTTCTGGATCTTGAGGTTTGCAAAGTTTCAAAGCTTCTTCATTTGAAATAGGAAGAACCCCTGAATCACCCATATTGTTCTAAAAGTTGGACGAAATCACGAAATTATTAAAATATGGTTTACGTTAACAATTTCAAATTTTTAAAGAATAAATAACCTCAATTACTATCGGAATTTCAACAATAGTTGACACAGATCATAAAAACCATAGAATAGGCACAATTAGACAGCCCATAAAAATGTGTGCATTTCGCAATGGCGTTTGTGGGTAGAGAATACTTTACAAAGCATCCACATATAGTAAATAATTTGTGGAATACTTTAGTGAAAACCTATATTTTAAAAGGATTATTTTTGTTTTGCAATATTACGAAACTTAATTTCGATTTGATCTCTACGTCAATTGAGCAAAGTATATATTTCAAAAACCTATATTTATTATATGGCTCTAGAACTTATCTAGTAGGCCTATGTCGTAATGATATTAAGACATGGGTTATTCTGAACTTAGAATATGTGGTATATACATATATGACAAAAATAACTTAATGTTTTTAAATTTTTTCATACTAAATTATTTTTTACGCGGGCTTTGTATACCCAAAGGCTAATAGCATGTAACATCTCCATTTTTTTTAAATGACATTTCCAGCATTTACACTACCACAGTGGCCGATCCAAGATTGTAGTTTGGGGAGGCTTGACACAGTTGAGGGAAGGTTTAAGCAAAAATAAACACTAAAAACATGAACTCGGTAGATTTATGATGCTTGAGCCTCCTTGGATCCGCCAGTGTTGCCAATGATTGTCTTATGGCCCTTAACCTTCAGGAAAATATCTCGCCGAACATCAAGATTGAATTCCGTGCATCATCGATACAGTGGTTTTTAATGGGCAGTCATTATATCAAACGTTGAATTAAGTTCATCGATTCAGTGTTGCTGAGGTAATCCACGTTGAGAGTAATAAAAAACTGATCTACAGAAATGTTCCAGACTTACTCTATTTCATGAAGGCGAACTCTTTACTGTAAGAATGTAGGTCGAGAAGACAGACGGGGATCGCCCGTTCCGGTTCCAGACAACACTCCCCTCGTATTCACTATTTAATAAATGACTTACTTTTGAAATAATTGAGAATTTTTCCAAATATGCATAAAATTTGGTAGGACAAAGAAAAACAAAATTTTCCATAATTTTTATTATGTAAAAATGAGCAAGTTTACATTTATTGTGGTCAATACAAAATGTTTCAATGTTCTGAATTTACTTCAGGTAATTATGAAATTTAATTATAAATGATATCCCAAAAGACACTGCAGGACAATTACAATTCATAAAAAGATAAAAAATATAGATGACTTTCAAATATAACCAGTTTTTTCACAGTTTTGTTGGTGATTGATTAAATATCTTATTTTTCTACCTAAATTCCTTCCATATAAATGCATTTTGTTCAATTAGGTTAAATCCACCGCAGTGTCGTCTCAAATCTCTTGCGTGCAATGAGTTTTTCAATCATCATTTCATTTTCGATATATGGTTTATAGTAACAATGGTTGAGCCACTGGTTGACAGTAATTATCAATGACAGACTTCATCTCGGGTTTGAATACAGAAATTAATAAATTAAGGTACCTGAGGAACCAATGAGGACTTACTATAATACGCACATCCCCATGACATGCAAATTAACTGTTTCCGCTTTGTTTGGAGCTGAATCTCCCCTTTTCAGTCTAATGTTTTAAATGTTCATTTGTCGTGTGTGAATGGATACAAAAAAAACTTATTGCTTTGAAATTCTCCCTTGAGATTCCATTTTTCATTTTTAGTCAGTCTTGGCAGCTTGTACTGCCACACAAACAAATAATTTACTATTTTAAACCAAGAAGCAGGCTGGTCCAGGGTGGAATCCAGCCTTCTATTGCAATTGGCAGCTTTTCGAAATAAGTATTTGTATCACATAAGTTTTTCTACAAACTTTGTAAATCTCTTGACAGCATTATGAAATTTTGTACTTTAAAAGTCATTCACATCAAGCAACACCACTATCGCAGGTTGAGTACTTTCTGGGTTGGGTAATTGTCTTCATAAACTCATGCAACAGGCTAATTTTAAATCAAGCAAACTCTAATTTTCAACAAAATCAATTTTTAATCATTAATATTACCTTGTTTGTTCATCCCCCCAAAATATGATCCATCATCCCGAGATTACACACATTGAACGGTATCAGTTTTTATAGGCAAAGTCCAATTTGACGAGATCCTTTTAATTCGGGGAGGGGCGATCGCCCCCTCCAAGAAGTTCAAGATCATTCAGTTTAACACAATAGAACAACGAATTCTTTCAACTACAGCTTACAATAAAGCCATTTTTGTAAGTTTAAAGTGAAAATCAACTATTTTTAATACAAGAACCCAGGAAATACATGTTTTCCAAACCCTACAGAAGCTTAGGTAAATTTCTCTTGAAGCTCGACTCTGGTTTCGTGCGTTTTAATAATGCAGTTTGCTTGTCAGTGAAGCTACCTTTGGGATACCATGCATAATCATACTTATATGTGAAATATAACCTAAAAACAAATACCTACAGATTGCAGTGTAAAAATTTTGTATTAACCACTGAAGCCGAAAAGAAATTGATTTTTGGGTCAGAAACAAATTGAAACAAACGAGTTTTCAATTTCAGCGCCAAGAAACTGATTTCCTCCCAAAAATCATTGATGTAAAATACCTTCAAGCTCCTTTAATCCCGCGTTGTCCATATAACCATTCCTCAACCTATAAACAAGATCAAATTAGAAAAAAATGACGATAAAGAAACGAAAAAATATATAAAATAACAATACTTATAGGTCGAAAATACTCTCAATATATTCCTATCAAAGTGTAGATTTGACTAACTTGGCAAAACATTGCACATATTTTCTGTTGTTGCAAATTGAAATTTTAAATAGATTGTCAGATCATCAGCACTGCACAATATTAATTATAAAGGCCAAAGACCTATGTCATGATTTTGTTAAAAATTTAAAACATTTTCAACATAATTCCCATTTATTTGTATTTTGTATCAAAAGTTCATACTGAGAATATTCAAAACCACTTCTAAATCAAAACTACAGTGGCGTTTAGAGTGCTTCAAAATGAAAATTATAAATGAATTTATTTTCATATAAATAAACATCCTAATGAACTTTTTGTTAGTATATGTACACTTATAGAAAGAAACTGGCTGTAATAAGAATATATAAATAAATCAACAATTTATTTGTTAAGGTACAAAGAAAAATAAACAAAAGTTAAATTTATGGAATGGTAATTTTTAAAATACTTTACCTATGAAATGTGTCCATAATATTGCTTGGCTATTTTTGAATAGCTCATAATTTTTCGGCCAAAAATTGTGGCTTCATTTTTTTATAAAAAGGATTGTTGGTATTGTTTCTTCTCTATCCAAATTAGTTGTTCATTTGTATTGAGAACGTTTTATTCTTTGAAGTTTGTGAATTAAGAATAAGTATCAATAAGCTGTACAATAACATAATCACTATATATTTTCATTACATGTCAACATAATAGTTGCAGCTATTTGAATTAGCGCCTATAAACTTACAATATATGCAAAGAACAGGTTGCCCAACTTTTAAAACACTATTACAAAAAAATACCTGGTTGATAGTCTTGTCATTGTCACTTTATTTTTTAATTATTTGCAATAACAGTCTACCCGACATTTCAAACACTGTAACATCAAAATAAACATAGTATTTTCAGAAAAAAAAAAGATTATTTCAATATCATTTATATATTTTACTTATTGCATATTTATGGACAACCTGCCTGAACATTTTAATGTTTTTAAAATTTTATTTTTTTGTGAAAATTCTTATACTTACTCAGTATGTATTGTGAGAGAACTTTTTCATTGTTTCTTCAACAGTTATTCCAATTGTTATTTTTGGAATTGGGATTCTTACACTTTATTTTAAATTGATTTGGTTTAACAGTATTTAACATTAAAATTCTATGATTAATTAAAAATGTATTTAGTTTGTACTTTAATTGTTGTAGATTAGAGTGATCAAAAACAATAGTTTTCTCAGTTAATACAAATATATAATCATTAAATTATTTTATAATATATAGTTACATATTCATTTTCTCTCACACATAAATGCAGAGCTCAATATTTACTTTCAATTTCCATTTAATGAATAGGAATGTCATAGAATTTTAACAAAATAAAAGCTTTTAATGCTTTTTTAGTCTGCTTATGTTATGTATAGGAATTTCATAGAATTTTAACAAAATAAAAGCTTTTAATTCTTTTTTAGTCAACCTATGTTAAGTTATATGCTGATCCATCACAAAAACCTTTTGAGAAGTTTTATGGCACTGTTTTTTGTTATTTGGGAAATTAAATCATTAGTCTACATTATTAAACATTTATTTTCAGACTTTAATAAACATAAAACTAAATTATTTCAGATACATTTTGATGATTCTGTTCGATTTATTGGTTTTATACACTGAATAGAAGAAAAAACAACTCATTCTTCAAATATGCAGTGTTTTTTTTAAGTGACCTGATGAGAATGGCTTTATCTCATTATTTTACTATGTAAGGGATAAGGGTCTTCTTTTACATGCATTAATGCGAAAATTTTACTTTAAAATTCCCTTCCTATATCTTAGTTTAGATTACAAGTTGAAAATGGGGGAAAATAGAGATAAAGCTCATTGGAACCAAATGACGCCTACAACTGTATTTAGACTGTTTTTCAGCATACAAAGACATGCAGAAGTTATTTACAAACAAATGATGATCAAAATGGATTTAGTTTTACATTAATATAAATAATAAAAAATTAAAAATGATTATTAAAGGACATTTCCAATAAAAAAAGTCTATAGTCCCTGAACTCTATCTCCTTCATTTAAATTATATTTTAACAAGGAATATGTAAGCGAGCTTTAAAATTTTAAACTAAATTGGGTTTCAAACAGTCAGTTAAATCATGGAAAATAATTTAGTGCCATTAGAAAAATTTTTCAACAAGTTAGTCGATTATTAATAAAATACATTTTTCATTCTGGATCCAACGAGCTATCGCAATCATCTTTAGGAGTATTATATCTAATTTTCACCATTTTCAACTCGATCTATCCGCTGGTGATGATGATTTTATTGAATACAGTGAAGACACATTATAATAACCAAATAACCTTACAAATGAAAGTAATTTATAAACTTAAACTTTAGTTAACATTATTTCATAATCAAGTGCAAAGGGAATGTTACCTACCTTTGTAAGGTTCTCTATTTAATTTTACTTGACTGGGTATTTGTTTAAATAATTTTTGAATTCTGTTTAATAATTTGTTTCAAAATATAAAAATTTTATTTTTGTAATAAAAAGTCACAATATAATTACCACATCATACTTAATTGTTTCACAAATACACATTAATATTCTAAAATTATTCTTGAAAATTATATATTTCCAGTTTCACAATGCAGCTTAGCAAGTCTGCAATGATTTTTAGTAGTTTATATTTTCTTTCACTATTAGCTATTGTAAGTTGCCACCCATTGACATTATTATACGTAATAATCGTCTGTAAATAAAAATAGTATTTATTTGTAAGAATTGCTTACATTAAATTAGATACAATTTTTTTTTTTCTCCATTTTGTTTCCCAGTACTTCATAATCTTACCTTCTAATTAAATATATTTACTCCATATTGTACCAACTTTTTTTCTGTTCTTTTAAGAAATTTTACTAAACATATCCATTTATAAAATGCAAATTATATACATACAGAAATTTGTATTTAAGTTTGAAAATTGTACAACAAAAAAGTAATGTTGGAGTAAATATTCCCTCATAGAAAATGTGATAATTAAACTCCGATTTCCAATTGTTCTGTATAAAAAAATCATGAGATGATTAGTTTGTTAGAACTCTACAAAAAGTCAAACTGTACTGGACAGTTTTCAGAGTTTTCAAACATAAACAGTTGCCAGAAAAATGGTGGAAACAAGTGAAACTAATTTCAGTAAATATACAGGATATTTTCAAAGTTGAGAAACTTATTTTAATAGCTTGTAAAACAAGAAAGTTATAAATGATTACAATCTCAAAGTCTGAATAAAGCTGATTTCTGACCATTGTGTGTAAAAACAGGTGGTTTACTAAAGATACTGGGTATAATGACCTAGCAACAAGCTAAAATTCACAGCAGCTTAAGAAGTTGCTCCTAATGCTAAAGCAATGGTATTTCTACCATTATCAAGGACACGAGGTGTGCGATTATTCTATAAATGAAACATTTAGTAAATTTATTTTGGTTGCAATGATTACAATAATTTCCATTTTCAGCAAAGATATTCTGTGAATATTTGGGTTGTGGTATACCTAATAGCATGGTTATTAGGCTGAAATTTTAGCCAAATCGATGACTGATAGGTGAAGATTTTGTAAATGAGAAATTTGAGAAAATTTAAGTGTTGAATTTCCTAATTAATAACCTGCACGTTCTCCGAATCTAACACTCGGCGATTTTTTTTCCTGTGGAGGTATGCAAAAAATAGTTTATCACCATGGTGACGAAAATTCTGTTGAAAGATTTGCTAAAACCTGGCAAGAAATAAAAAAGTGACAATTTCGAACAATCAAATTGTTACATTTCAGTCGTGAGCATACATCATTTATTATATTTTAATGTGATTTCTAGTTTAGAATTTAACATAATTTAACCATTTGTTCTCTATAAGTTCTTAAAATAAATTAATTGATTTTAAGAGTACCCTGTATAGATACAAAAGTTTCTTACTTTTCATCTAGGATTTAGCAGTAACAGCTTTTATTAAAAGTATGAGGTAAATGGTATATTCACAGAATTTACCCATTTTGAGTATTTTTATTAGTACTTTTTCTAGTGGTAGTGGAGGTTCTCAGGGAAATGTTCAAACTTCGAACGAGTTTTTCATCAATTAAAAACAAAATACACAAGGATCACATTTTTTTATTATTTATCAAAATCACATGTAACTGTTTTCCATTCCATTTATACATAGCTTTTTTCTTGTCCGCGTAGAAAAACAAAATTCACTGCTTCAAGTTATGTACAGTTCAAATATGTGTCTATAAAGTTACTTGTTGAATAGTGAAGATGTAGACTTCGCATTCGTTAAAAAAAAAAGAGCACTCTTGTCACACTATTACTGTTTGTTGTTGTCAGTGTAAAAATGAACTTTAAAAAATAAACTAACCTAACTAACTACAACTTAAATCTGTTATGTTTATAAATATAATTTAAAAAACTAATTGTCCATTCATTCAATAATATACACTAAAACTTAATACAAGGAAGATTTTTCATATTAATTATTGAGAAAATACTATTTTTTGTTAGCCTTTTTCTGGGTACTATTTATTAGAACCGCCTAGCTGGTGCTGAACCTGAAAATAGGGAAGACGCAAAGGCGTCTCGGTTAAAAGTTACTTTGTTCTTTTGCCGTTTAGGGCATTTCATTTACTACATAAAATTGATTGCATTGACTTTAATCAACAGAAACTGTCCGATCTGCTTGTCATTTGATTTCTAGTTTTTTTTTACTTATATGCATTTACATTTTATTGCTTCAATAAATGTATTTTTTCAGTATCAAGCTGGACCAACTATTTTCTAGTCTTTATATCAAGTTTCGTTTTGGGGTATATATGTTATGGTAACATCATTTTCTGCATTTCTTTATTAGTTTAACATTGAGTACACCCCATCAAATGAGAATAAGTTTTTTTTATGCCAGCAACATTAATGTGTCTTTAGATTAAGTCAATGACAGCAAAAGGCACTTCTTTATTGAATTGTTAATTCTTTTGGAGTTTTGGAACATACAATTGGGGATGATAATAATAATTTGAACTTGAAATATTCCAATGTAAAAAAGTTTATTTTTAAATTAATTTCAAGTATTTGTTTCCAGTGTACAAAAGCCCATCCTTCATAATGACATGAAAGACCTTTTGATATCAAACATACAACAAAATCAAAGTTCTGAATAAATTTTCATATATGAAAACCATACAAAAAATTTGTTATTCAGGGGGCATTGGTACCAACCAGGTTATAGTAAAAAAGTAACAAACACTAAATACTTGAACCTAAATGAAGCAGTACTTTGCTAAATATTTCTGGTAAATTTGTTAAAATTATAATTATATGTATAATTAACATTATTTTTATTATTTTATGCAAGAAATGCCATGTGAACTGTATAAGAAAAACTGTGACAACAAAATTACATTGAAATTTAAATAAAGTAAAAAACCTATTTACACAACAGGATTGCTGTTAAGTGATTGTAATTTTAAACAGCTTTTATAATTAAAAAAAAGTAGTTTGAAATGACAGGACCATGAACATATCCATCATAATACAAGTTCAAATAAAAATATTTGCCCTAAAGTGTGGCAATTCCTCCTATTTGTGCCAGTTAACTCTTCTATCTATAATACAATAAATATTTGCCAGTGACCACTCTCAGTTGACTGTAGAGTTGAAGTTCTGCAAACTCTCAGCTATCAAAACTGTCATATGGATAATTTGCTGCAGGTGGAATAAAAACAAATGTAGAAAACTTGAACTCAATGCCAGAAACACAGAAGTATATACCAATACTACATGCAGAACAGTTGTTAAATTGAAAAAATCATTAATTTAGGAACCACCATGTCTTAAACTTGGATCCATTCTAGGAAGGTAAATATAACAGAGAAGGCAAGAAGCACTTTCAGTACAATGAAACCCCTGCTCACCAACAGAGATCTCAGTAAAGTATCTAACCAGTGTTCCCATATGGAGAAGGTTGTGCAAAGTCAGGGACTTGGAGAAACAAAGTAAAGCTTTAAAGATGTGATGGATGAGTCAACTACAATTTTTGCTCAAAAAAAAAGAAAACTTGAATACTGTGGTCATGTGAGAAATGAAAATACCTATAGAACATCATACAGGACAAAGTAGAGTTAAGAAATGATTGTGTAGGAGAATTTCCTGGTTAGCAAATCTCCATGAAAGATATTATTTTGCTATACTATATGGACTAAATATCTAAATTAATCTTAAACATTGATAGCATAAGGACATTCCAAAACTCCAAAAGAAACGCTTGTATTCAAACAACAAATTTTCTTTACACATGAAGCAAACTTAAAAAATCTACTCACCATAACCACCAGCCGAAGAGTAACCCGCATTTCTGTCATCGTAACCTCCCACCTTGGCTGTTGTAACCTCCAGTGGCTGCTCCGCTGCTGTAACCTTGTGCACCGTAATCGCCCCCTGATCCGGCTCCATAACCACCGCTGTAATCGGCACCACCACCACCATACTGACCGCCGCCGCCTCCGTATCCACCGGAGTACCCGCTGCTATCATAACCACCGCCGCCTGATCCTCCGTATTGGTTGTATCCGCCACCGGTTCCTCCGTATTGGCCGCCACCGCCGCCATATTGTTGAGTCGAATAGGATTGATTGTATCCTCCACCACCACTATAAAATATTTGCGTTAACATTCATCTGACAACATTGGACTCCAGAATTTGTTTGAACATAATTTTGGACAAAGGATATAAACAAGTGTAATCAATAGTGAGTGAAGTTCTTATTATGGCTTGTCATGTTCCAGGCAATATATACCATAAATACAGGTGAAATTATTTATAGGCTCCTTTATATTTTTGGTAATTGGAAATCAATGCAATTTAGAATTTAAGATAAAAATATATAATTAACAATAAATGTTTAAAATGTGTTGAAGGTATACACATGAATCTTACTGATGTGACAAAATATGAAAGGTGTAACTTGCAATTTAAGCTGATAATAGTTTTTGCAGCATTATCATTGAAAATATCAGAAACATTTCCTCATTTTGTCATAGTTTTGTCAACACTGATCAAAGACAGATAGCTTTTATTCACACGGAAAATGTTTTTTACTGCTTTTCACAATTTATAACAATTATGTATGATTTACAAAACATAAATCTGCTTCATTGCACATTTAATGGCTTAGAGATTTAACAAAAAATCGCAGTTGATAAATTTAAAAATTGAAGAAAAATGTTTTTTAACTTAATTTGTGAGGAAGTTTTTTTTAATGGCCAATGTCATTATAATTTTGGTTATACATGAACGCAAAAAAAGAAGATATTAAAACTTCAACTTCTATTCCCTATGACCTTCAAGCATTGAAATGAAACTTTATTTAATACCTGAAAAAATGCAGAACGACCATTTTACTTGTTTTATAGCCTCCTCCAGTATAAGATTTAAATTACAGTGCTTGCTTATATTCAAAATGTTAAAATATACTAAGGCATCAAGGAGGTTGCTGACTGTAGATTTGATCTCTTTTTGTAAATGGTGTAAGAATGATTTTATAACTCAAAAGAAATATAAAATTCAATCTTGATGGTGAATCTTTACATAAGAGTTTACAAAATGAAACATTTAGGTTTTTTTACCATAATTTAAGTTTTATAAGTTTAAATTGGGCATTAACTTTAAATAAACTGGAACATAGAAGTGATAATGAATAATCTGAGTGATGTCCCTACATTATTAGAATCAATTTAATTTGATTTTCCAAATAGAACTAAAAGACTCAATTGTTCTTATTCTTATGTAATTATATATGTTACAGTATAACAGTAACCTTCCAAATAATAATTCTTTATATTTGTTTCAATTTAATTTCTTAGTTATGATTGATGTGAATTTATTAAGGTGGCTGTTAAAAATATTTTATTCATAACACATGCCTCTAGATGATTGAAGTCAATTTTTGGGTACAATTGTTACTCATCTTTTTTGGGAATATTTCATGAAAAATACAATTTTATTCAAAATATAAATCTCAAATCAATAAAACAAAACAATATTTGATCAAAAAAACAATGAATAAAAATTTAAATTAAAAATAAAAATATCAATTTGAATATCTTTTAATTTCTTTATTTAATAAATCAATTCAACTGGAATTTTTTTTAATTTAAATTTTTATTTATTATTAATTTGATCAAATATTCTTTTTATTCATTTGACTTTTATAATTTTTTATATTTAGAATAAAATTATATTTTTCATGAAATATTCCCAAAAAAG
This sequence comes from Octodonta nipae, assembly GCA_034190945.1. NCBI lineage: Eukaryota > Metazoa > Arthropoda > Insecta > Coleoptera > Chrysomelidae > Octodonta > Octodonta nipae. The sequence continues at coordinate 19,476,230 of CM067218.1, read as the reverse complement.
ATGATTAATGATTATACCCAAAAATTGACTTAAATCATCAAGAGCATTTTGAATGTAAGAAAATAAAAAAATTACGAGTGTTTTCTTCAAAAGGAAGCTTTTGAAAGGGCGTCGCAAAAAATTAATTTTTAATGACCACCCTAGTATTTATGTACCTTCATATTTTACTTTACACTGTGTCATAGACAAAAATCAGCTGCCAATACAAATTGAGCTCTTCATAAGAATTATACATGTCTCCCTGAAGGTATCCACACAGAATTATTTTAAATATCTTTATGTTGAAAGATATGTGATGTTTTAATTTTGTTTTAACCTGAAAGTAGTGCAGTGATGGCAAACCATGATACTTGTTTCAGTGCGGATGTGCAAACTCATTTTTGGTGACTATATAATTCAAATATTTGTGTCTTCTAATAGCCAGAGTTGGTTAAAAGTAATAAGATTGTTAGCAAACAAATAATGAAATTGCAAAAATTATGTATGGATTTTTCAAAATTTTTGTGTTTAAAGCAAACATGATGTAAAATTTTCAGAAATGAATACTTCTAACAGTAAACTATTATTTAGGAAATCTAAGTTGCATTCTTGTTATTTGTTAAATGATTATCAGAACAAATGAGATAAATATTGTTTTGCACATAAAGGATACAAAAAGTTCCATTGTACATTCTAATTGGCACTATTTTAAAAATGGAACAAATTTAAAAGACATCAAAACATTAGATTTATTTGGTTAAATACTTATATTCCCTTCAAAACCTCTCTAAGAGGCAAGTAAGATATCAATCAGTTGTACCCTATTGATTGCACTTGGTTTTTTATCATTTGCATAAAACAACACTGAACTCCACCTCTTAGTCATTATTTTCAAAGACTAGTAATATACAATTATAAGTTGAATGTTTATCCCCTTTAGTAACACACTTAGTAGTTCGTAAGCATGGGTTGCAAATAGTGGACAAGTGCTTTAGCACAGTTATTAAAAAACTTTGAATAAAGTGAATCCAAACTTTCATAAATAAATGTGCATATGAATGTAAGGACATCTGTTAATATTAACTTACCCTTGATTGTAACCATTTTGTCCTTGTCCATTGTCAAACCTTGGTCTCTTAGGACCTCCTGGTCCACCTTGTCCTTGTGGTGCACTACCATATTGACCTGGTGGTCTCTTTTGACCTGGGGGACCGCCTGGTCCACCACGACCGATTCCTCTGCCGCCACCGAACCCACGGCCTCCACCCATACCTCTTGGCGCTCCTCTGCCACCGCCGCGTCCACCTAGACCGCCACGATCGCCGCCCATTCCTCCAGGACCACCTCTGCCGCGGAATCCACCTGGTCCTCCGCGACCCATGCCGCGACCGCGTGGTGGGCCACCATCACCTCCAGAGTAATCTTCAAAATAGAAGCTTCATTAATGATAGTGATTACATTCATACAAAATTTAAAAGTTGTTGATCACACAGATAAGACTGCATTGCTTTTCTGGTTACTGAATCCATCTTTGGCTTTAGTATAGCTCCCATGTCAGGGTTTTAGCACCACAAAAATCACTGAATTTGTATATATTTTGAGGTTTTTTGCAAAATGCCATAAATTCTGATCTGTGGGTTCAATAACTTTTTCATGTGCCTGTATTATTAGTAAATTTTGTCTATGTTATATAGGTCTAATTTTCAGTTAATTTTAGAGTATTTGATGAATAGGTATACACAAAAAGTTCCAGAAAAATGAAATTTATTTAACCATGTGAGATTTTGGCTGAACAAAGCTGATTGTTCAGCCTTACCCTTAACATTCAACTGAACCAAAGGTTTCACTTTAAATTTACTAATACTGGTCAAAAACCAGTACATCATTCCTAATTGTATAGGAAGAATAAGTAATTATATGTATTTCTTTGTTGCAATGAAATAAGGTAATAGCAATAGGAATGCTGTGAAACCTTTGATGTGACACAAATGTAAAAACACAGTTTTGCACCCTAACACCAACTTCTAAGTTGTCATCATCAAGGAGTAAACCAAACTAAATCTAACTTACAATTTTCTCTAATTTATATCTACCAGTAAACAATTAGTAACTTACAGTAATTAGTAGAAAAGGGTAAATCCCAAGTACCTGGATTCTAAATAATAGATTTCACAGATAATGCTGATTTTATATAATGAAATTATGTAAATTAGGATAATCCTTAGTTACCTACCTACTAAATGGCATTTAAATACCTATTTTATGGATTTTTACAAAGTAAACTATACAATGAGCTGTATGTGATAGGACCCTTGTCTTGAATTCATTAGTTTATTATTTTTATAAATCATTATGCTTTCGTAAGGGTCCAGTTCCCTAAAAATGTTTGCTTGTTTAACTAATTTTAAAGAACTTGAATCTACAGAGTGATTATCTTCTAAAACATGATGCGCTACACTAGATTTATCCACTGTTCAGTATTTCAAATGGACAACATGCTCTTTGAAACAGGTACTGAGTACTGATAGATCTGTGTGTCTGTCCATAATACTTTAAATCAATATCTTTACATTTGATTTTATAAATACCTGACTTCTCAAAATCAGCAAGTTTATCTGCAGGATTGCCCAATCATTTCTGTAGTGTTGTACTTGTTCTATACACCACCTTCATAAAAGTTCTTTAAAAATTTTCTCAAAGCCCCTAGTATAATGACTGTGCAGAACAGAGACAGAGTTTTGTTTAGTTTCAGTCTTTAGGTTTAATTCTTGATGATGAAAACTTAAGAGTTGCTGAAACGGCGTTCAGTGTTTAAAATAAAGGTTTGGTGTTAGGGTACAATATTGTGTTTTTACATTTTATACAAAGGTAACATGAAAACCAAATGTACCTGTGTAAGCAATACAATTTAGATATTGATATGCCAAAGGTAAATTGTTATTTTATGATGCAAAGGAAAAGTCTAGAGGTGTTTCAATTTTTCTTGAAGAATATCGTCACATAACAATAAATTTTAAGTTCTTAATAAATTATCGGCTTTGTTTAAAGTTGCAAAAATCAGAATTGTGGCAGTTTTCTTAGTTTTTAACAGTACACAAAATTTTTTGGTATCAAATGTAAGTTTGTTTTATGTATTTTTAAAATGTTCAAAATGACAGGATGAACAATGAGCAAAATATAATTTCAAGAGTATAATTTCATGAACTCTTAAAGAATACAACATACCTGGTTAATAAGTGAATTATTTTTGGGAAAAACTGAACTAAATACTATCAGGCATACTTGTTAGAGCTTTGAAGATTGATAGAGTCATTTTTATGATATACATAAAGTTCAACTTCATGGCTGATGTGGCCACTTTGCAAACATGATTTTTTTTATGAGTATTTCATTTTATGTACTGTTTGCAACATATAATATTTCTAACAATCTAAATGGAACATAATATTAATCTAATATTCCAACAAATGTCAAGTGTTCATTATTTATTGAAATAATAAACCATGACAATTGTACTGAAAGATTTGATAGTGTTCTATTTAGATTCTTAACTTGGGAGAGCACAAATATTGGAAAAATGATCAGGTTTTTTCTTAAGTTCGTTATTCATCCAAAACATTTTGAATTGCTTTGAGATTCCATGAATGCTTCAGATGGGGTTTGCATATGAGAAACTTGCCATTGGTGTCAGTTCTGTGATATAAGTATTATGTTGCAGGTCAACAGAATTAACAACACAGTAGTTTTTACCATAGCCCAAGTAATGATGTTATTTTTATTTTGTGTCATAAATTAATTCAATTGTGTAGTTCTTTGTTGATTAGTAAAGTATTGTTAATATTTATATATTAATTTAATTACATAACCAGGTAAAAATTCTTTCATTGTTGCAAAATCTTACTTTACATAGATTAACATTTACACTCCTTAAAGTATATTAGCCCAAGGTTTATTTTTCACTTCCAACATCTTTTTATCACCTAAGGTATCAATATGATGCAAATTAAATCTTTAACAAATTATTTACTTTACCAAATTGTGTGTTACCTAAATATTTTTAAGGGTGTTTAAAAGCCAAATACTTTAAATAGATAAAATAAAATAGGATTTGTCAAAAAATTGAAGCAATTTACGTGATAGAAAATGAAATGCCCTTGAAAAAATTACACTTGCAGGAAAATAAGCAGTAATGAAATTGAGTTTTTGAACAATGATTAAGTTTCAAAGCTCACTCAATTTTTATTATGAACAAGAATGTTCCAAAGCAAAAATTGATGAATAAACCTCTGGCAAAAATTCAGTGATTGCTAACTCCAGATATATATATATATAGTTTTGTACAATAACACCAAACCTTTATTTTTTCACTCTAAACTGTGTCAACAGCAATGCTCTCATCATGGAGTAAACCAAAACTATTTACCATAGTTTTGAGTTTACTCCATGATGACAGCTTTGCTTTTGCACGGCGTCCGAGTGAAAAAATAAAGATTTGATGTTAGGGTACAAAACCCATAAGGCGCCTACAGACACACAAACATCCCTCCAGATATGTACGCGCGTACAAGTACGCCCGTACATAAACGTTTGTTCGAATTGCCTACACACGGAAGACAATTTTTATATTCAGTTGGTTAAATCAACATGAAGGCAGTGAGTAACAGTGATTTAAATTTATTAGCAGTGGCGTATGTATGCCTAAAAAAGAAGAACCAAACCGATTATTGAATAAACGAAAGCCAGGAAGTAAATGGGCGTGATCGATTTTCACATGTAAATCTACTGGAAGAACTCCGATTTGAACCGGATAATTTTCGAAATAATCTCCGTATGGATGAAGATTGCTATTTCCTTCGATACCTCGCCACTGGCAGGAATTATGAAGATTTGGAATTTTCTAGTATCATTTTACCCCAGTCGCTACGTAAAATAATTCCGGAGACCTGCAATGCTATTTATCAAGTATTAAAGGATGAAGGTAGTACGAAGGAAAATAATAATATATATATATATATATATATATATATATATATATATATACATATTAGGAGTCTTTCCACTAATATTTTATAAGCATTGTTTTTTCTATTCCTATTCATGTAGTCTTTGGATTCAGTTTTCCATAACAGGGGTGACATTTATAAAGCTCGATAGTACTTTAGTAATGCACCACAGTTAACACCTTATGATTAATACGAACCGCACTGATATTATCTTCGATATGTAAATGCGTGCTGCCTACACACGGAAAGATGTGTACGTGCAACTTGTACGTGCGTATAAAAATTCAAGCACAACCTGAAGATATCTTCGACAGATATTTTAGGCCGATATTGTCTACACACTGACGAATGTGTACGCGCGTACTTGTACGCGCTTACATATCTCAAGGAATGTTTGTGTGTCTGTAGGCGCCTATATGTAGAGCAAAATATAATTTCAAGAGTATAATTTTATGAAATCTAAAAGCATACAACATACCTGGTGCACCATCGCCTGGCGTAAATCTGCCCCTGGGAGCTCCTCGCGGTCCACCACGACCTCTCATCATTGGTCCACCTCGTCCTGGCGGTCCACCGAGTCCTCCCCTACACAAAATTCAGTAAGTAACGGTAAAAATTAATTTATTAACACTTACCTTCCTCTAAAACCGCCACCGCGGCCCCTGAATCCTCCCGGACCTCCTCTTCCTCCTCCTGGACCACCTCGGCCGCGAAAACCACCGCCACGCATTCCTGGCGGTCCACCAGTTTTTGGTGGGCCCCCATCTGAGGCGCCTACAGTAGCAACAGGGGCAGCAACCTCTGGTTGAACGTCAGCCATTGTATAACTAAATTCAAAACAGTTAAATGATGTTCACAAAGAGGTATAACGAAATTTACCGGCGTGGCGTTAGGACGCCGGTCATAAAAATGGCGGGTTACTAAAGCAAAATCGAGTTATTTTTCTTATACTACTTACAACACTTATATAATTTTAAAATAAAACCATAATGATTGTTTTCTGAGTACATACCTTCACTTAATTGTCAACAAACTGGGCTATGTATCTAAATATTTAAATTATACTACACAAACAGTCAAAACACCTCCACTACTACAAGTTCAGATTCATAATGGCTGATTGTAAAATCGATCGGGGCGTCACTTCCTCTTGACGAAATTAGAGTGGGGAGTACGCAGCGTTGTCAGATTGCGATTATTACATAAATAGTTTGTATTTTAGACAATTCGAACTGTTAAGCGATGGGTGGCGGCACGACGCGGTTGGTGAAAGAAGTATCTTGGTCTACAAAAAATTAATTGATATTTATCTTTATAATCACATTAATAATTATTTATGTGTCATAATATTACTGTCATAACAACATGTTTATTTATAGTTATAGTACTACTAACATTGGCTTGTTACAGTCCTATATGAGTCTATCGCAAAGGGCAAATCAGGAAAAACATTGTTATAGAATACTCATTCTAGGGGGTGCTAGTCTGCTTTATAGAAAGTTTTGTAGGCTCACCGCCGATGTCAAGTCCAAGGGGGTAGCTGCGGCGGTCTTGCCAGTGAGCAAGATCATTGTCTATTAACGGGTAGGTAAAAACTTGTTGTTAAAAACATGATAATTATTCCAAAACCTCATACAAAAGGTTATCAGAAGGTTCTACTCTTATCCTCCTCCATTTAAAATATCATCTAAATTTTATAGAAGAATTTTCATTATATTTCCTTTCGGTTTGTTCTCCTTCATTACATTTTGAAGTGTTTATCCATACAGCTGAGATTATAGCAATCCACAAAGCTATAAAGCCTATTAATGCACGGTGGTAACACATTATACAAGGTGCGTGTATCTACACTGATCAAATTATTTAATAATGAAGATCTACACCCACGCAACTACAAAATGTAACCAAAACAACTTCCTAATACTGAAGGGCGTCTACAAATAAGTTAGATCATTTACCATCTAAATATAGCCTGTCAAGCATAAAATCGTGGCTAGAAAGAAAGGGCAATAGAGACAGTAAGAGGCTACTTCACTTAGTTGGTGGAAGCAGCCAATGAACAACATGTTGAATGTATTTCATTGGAAGCAGCTCCCAACCGAGTGAAATAGCCTCTTGTCCTCTCTGTTGCCCTCTCTCTCCTTATTCTTACCTCGACATTTGTGCACTGCAGGCTATCTCTAGAAAGTAAATCCTCTAAGACAAATAAAAAAAACTCATTTATTTGTCGAACTACAGAATCAGAGAATTTGCTTTTTTCTACACATCGCATTCTAAAGGCGCCTACAGACACACAAACATTCCTTGAGATACAAGTACGCACGTACATAAACGTTTGTTCGAATTGCCTACACACGGAAGATAATTTTTATATTCAGTTTGTTAATCAATATGGGGACAATAAGTAAGAGTGATTTAAATTTATCAACAGTGGCGTGTGTATGCATATATATGTCATCCTGCACAGCCCCAGACCGTTTCGACTCTACAATTTTTTTGGTTTCTCTGCGGAATCCAGAACGTAGACTATTTATCTTGGTTTTAACCATTTCTTTCGTAGCCCTCTTTTCTACTTCTTTCCACTTTTCCACCAATATTTTATACGCATCGTTATTCCGATTCATGTAGTCTTTGGATTTAGTTTTCCATAAACAGGGCTGAGATTTATAAATCTCAATAAACTCTGTTAAAAACTGTTTTGAATAATTTCCACTATCAGTCATGGCTTCGCGTAATTAAACAGTAATAAACCAGACGAACCGCACTGATATTATCCCCGATACGTAAATGCGTGTAGCCTACAGACGGAGAGATCTGTACGTGTAACTTGTACGCGCGTATAAAAATTCAAGCAGCACCTGAAGATATCTTCGACAGATATTTTAGGCAGATATTGTCTACACATTGACGAATATGTACGTGCGTACTTGTACGCGCGTACATATCTCAAGGAATGTTTGTGTGTCTGTAGGCGCCTTAAGGCGGGGATAATATCAGTGCGGTTCGTCTGGTTTATTACTGTTTAATTACGCGAAGCCATGACTGATAGTGGAAATTATTCAAAACAGTTTTTAACAGAGTTTATTGAGATTTATAAATCTCAGCCCTGTTTATGGAAAACTAAATACAAAGACTACATGAATCGGAATAACGATGCGTATAAAATATTGGTGGAAAAGTGGAAAGAAGTAGAAAAGAGGGCTACGAAAGAAATGGTTAAAACCAAGATAAATAGTCTACGTTCTGGATTCCGCAGAGAAACCAAAAAAATTGTAGAGTCGAAACGGTCTGGGGCTGTGCAGGATGACATATATATGCATACACACGCCACTGTTAATAAATTTAAATCACTCTTACTTATTGTCCCCATATTGATTAACAAACTGAATATAAAAATTATCTTCCGTGTGTAGGCAATTCGAACAAACGTTTATGTACGTGCGTACTTGTACGCGCGTACATATCTCAAGGAATGTTTGTGTGTCTGTAGGCGCCTTTTAAGGAGTTCTTCAACTTGCATCAGTACATTTTTTTTACTCTCGGAAATAATTTGAAAGAAACATTTACAAACTTTATCTGGTGTCCCAAAATCTGTCCCCACTCAGGGGGGACAGATAATTCGTCAGTCTTGAACATCGTCCTTTTAAAAACGATCGTTTGGCGATTTTTTTAGTTGGAGCATCCAGTTGGAAGTAAGACACTATCTGGGCGCTGGCTCGGCATCACATAAACTAAACGTTATCACTAAAACTCAAATCTAATTAACAATTGGAACTGATGACATAACATTTTACGCTAAAACATTAGAATTTTAAAAAGGTTATAACATGAAATTTAAAAAGGCGGTTAAATAAAATTTGACTTTACAGATGAAAAGTGATGAACAATAGTTCAACTAATTTGCATTTTGTTCCTTTGTTTGTTGCCTGATTCTCATCACGCAACAACCATTGTCTTAATATATGTATAATATTTAATTCATAGATATATCTCAATATATCTAATTATTTTATATTTAAACTATAAGCAAGCGGTAGATAGACAACCATCTATTCACAGGTCAAAAATCTTAACATAAAATCACAATATTAATTTCTACAAATATACAGCATCAGATAAGCGTAAACTAATGAAATATTGATATGTAGTATAGTTTTGAGTTTTGAAACTAAGAATATTTTGAACTGATATTTTATGAAGACAAGAAACTTAAACATTCATATTTAAATATTCCCGCTAGGAGAACTTCCTTTAGATTTTAGCGATGTTGCCGGAGTACCAAAGTTGCAAAGGTACATTTTCGGGATCAGCCAAATATATGGATTTACTGCAGTGTCTGTGTTGAAAACCAAACCAGAACAGGGCTTGGCTTGGATTCTGAATAATTTATATTTAAAAAACAAACTTCTTCTGATTAAAAATAAAAACCGTTTAGAAACCGTGTGCAATCAATCACTATTTTCGGACATATATTTTTTTATCTGATTTAAGGTACAATAGGCGTTATCCCGTCGCTTGGAGTCGCTAAGTGGGCCAAGGGGTACGATTCCGCGAAATTTAAATAAAATGAGTCAAAAAATGTGATTATGGTAAATGGAAATTAAAAAAACTAATAACGGAATTGAAAATAAAAAAAAATGTCAACAGAAAAAAAAAAGCTCAACCTGATTCGAGGTAAAAGATAATTTTATATTTTATTTATATAATTTTGTAGGTAGGTTACAACAATATTAGTTATTTATTAATAACCATGCAAACAGACGAAAATTACGTATTTATCGTAACCTGATCTTATCAAATATTAAAATTTCATGCATCTCATGACATTCTATGGTTTTACAACATTATTTTTTAAGCTGTTGTGGGAAAAATACAGAGAAAGGGGGGAAATGTACAAAGAAGAAAAAATATTGCCTTTCTATACTTTGAACCAACTTGCCATCGATACAAGCCTTTCTCAAACTAAACAAACTGTTCTTTGTACATTTCCCCCTTGCTTTTTGTGTATTTTTCCCTCAACAGCTTGAAAAAATTCTGTCCCCATACCGTCATCTAAAAGAATGTTATGAGATGTATTAAAATTTTTATAATTGATAAAATCCGGAAAGATACATACGTAATGTTCGCCTGTTCTGCATGATTATTAATAAATAACTTATCAAAATGTTGTAATCTACTTGCAAAATTATATAAATTGTACCATGAAATATTATTTAACTCTTTATAAAAATATCTACTATGTCGTACCCCTTAGCCCACTAGCGACACCAAGCGACGGAATAATGCCTATTCTATTGATTATTTTAGTGTGTTCTAATCTCTCTGCCTCACACACACTCCCTACTTCTCCCTCTCTCATTACATTACATGTAGTAATGTAGTAACTGCTTCTAACGTTTTTTTTTTCATTATAGACAAAATGGTCGAAAATAAATAGAAACAAAATGTACGGGTCTTACATAACTTTTTACGTTAAATAACATGTGCTACCCCATTTTTCGACATGGAAGTCATAAGCCTCCTATTGAGGTTGGTGAAGGGGGTTTTCGGTCCGTATTTTTTTTTCAATTTTCTCTAAAAATGTATAAAATCGTAACAATTTTACTTAAAAATGTTGTTTGTCGAAATCGATGTTTCCTATGGTTTTTAAGTAAACTAAGTTTGAAAATTACTCAGCTCTTTAAGTTGTCTTTAAAAAAACTGTTACTATGGCAAATAAAAGACTGACGTTGCCACAATGCTTAACAATTTAAGTTATTGAAAAACTGTCAATTGAATAGATATTTATGATAAAAATGTACAGTTACATTGATGTTTACTGTTTCATTAACATATTTTTCAAATTTTCAGAGAAAACGGTATGTTTTATGTTATAGAAAAATATATGGAATCGAGCTGGTACATATTTTTGTAGATTACAATTTAAAATATTCAAATTGATTCAGCTGTTTTAGACAAAACAGTGTAGATTCAGTGAAATTCACCCTTAATTGCTGTTTTTTATTTTTTCTGGAAACCCGTAACTCTCACGTTATAGAAAATTATATGGTACCTTTTTGAAATAGTCCTTAAGACAATATATTTAAAATCATCAAAATTGCCCAAGCCGTTTTTGAATAATCACTGAACATACATAAAACAAGGATACCGACGAACTGATAACCTCTTTCTTTTTGGAAGTCGATTAAAATCTAAAAGTCATAATTGAAATCAGCACTGATACTTATATAATTTATATATTAATTTATTACTAACATTTTTTTAGGTAGGTATATATATTTCTACAATATTTCATGTTTGATTTGAAATGTTTCAAAATTATTCCTATAATATTTTATGATATATTTCTGTAATATTTCATGAAAAATTTCAGAATATTTTTTACACACTGTATTCATACAAAGACTTTCAGTTGAGAGGGCTTTATTGTTATATTAGTCAAATTCCCAAATACTTACCTACCTGAACTATTACCCGAATGACTATTTAATTGTTTTATTGCTCACTGAGTTGAAACTACTGGGGACTAATTCCAGGTTTGAATAAATTTTTATTTTCTAAGAATTCCAGTTAAATATTTATTTACCCTAGTTTATAAGACCAAATTTATTTTTAACCTGAAATATTTATTTTATTTATCCATATTCTGCAGTTTCAATAACCACTTTTAATAGTTATAGTTTTTACAGGGAAATAAAAAAAGATATTTATCAGCCCTGTAAATAGCATAAAAAATGTCTATAACATAAGTTAATAATTTTGACTTATTAAATGGAAATTATCATTTTCTGAAGGTGATAGTTTTCTGAACAAGGGAACATTCCTCTAAGTTATCAGTTTTGTAAATTTCACATTGTAATCTGTTTTATTTCAAACTGATGACTGAAATAGTGGTAACCTGTAAATTATTAAAAATATTTTAAATAGTACTAGTATTTGATTAAAAATTATTTAAATATCTTATTATGGTACTCTTTCTGCTTTTTTATGATGGTTTTGTTATTATGATATGTATTCTGCCGTGCTAATTTTTTACTTTTAACATGCGTCAATAAGTCGGCGACGTTCCCATTTCGAATACTAATATTTTGGATTTTATAATTTGTAACTTGTAGAATAATTTTATTGAATTACGAAACGAAATTCAGCAAGTTACAAAACTACAAGTTACAAATTGATTATAAAACAGGCCCCAGATATCCCTACTTAGGTACACTCTTTTAACTAACACTTTGCATATTTGGACTTCCGTCCAAATAGCAAACCATGCAGTGACATCTCTCTTTGATTCAGTTCCATTACAGCAACAAATGTTCTTTTTTGAAACTATGTGAAACATTCATTAAGTTCTAAGCTCACAAAAGATCCTCCGCCAAATATAGAAAAAGCTACTTGAGACATTTTTACAAAACACAAACAGGAATTTATTTCATTAGAACGAAATCACTAAACACCCCACAGTAAGCCTCTACATCTTTATGGGGTCCCAAAAATAGATATATACAAATCTAATAAAACAAATTATATTTTCTATAATTTCACCATTAAAAAACTTCTTTTTTTTTCTAAATATAATTAAACTAAACCATATGAAATCAAAACCAAACACTTTAAAAAACTCATATGAATTTTTACTAAAATTAAAAAACAATATTATTTTCAATAATAATATACAAGTAAGTTTCGACATAGTTGGTATTTTTTTAAATGTAAAGATAAAAGATAAATTACATCAAGATATTTTCTTAGACAAACAATCTATTGCTAGCAGAGCAGAAAAGAGTATCAAATGATCGGCAACCAGCCAAATTGTCAGTGCCAAAATTTTTTGAGAAGTCACAATTTAGGAATACTGGTCGAAGAATTTCTTTCAGACGACCAGTAATCAGGCCAATTTTTCGTAATTTGGTTACTACACTTTGTTCCGCATTTACAAATTCCAGTAGGTATATATAGCAGGGAAAACGGAGGCGATAAAATCCAAAAAAATAAGCGAGAGTTTGAGCTGATTTATAGTTTGCATTTAAAATATTGTTACGAGAATTCATCCGTCAGCTGGTGCAATCGGCCATCAACCAATTCGTGGAAGGGACGTTATTCCGACACTTCTGGGAATGCGAAATGTTTCGTCTCTCAACAAGCCGACCGCTGCCGTTACTGGGAATTCTCTTAAAGCTTCCAGAACATGCAAGAGTTTCCCGATGGTTCGTGGACTTATCAGACAATTCGAAGAGAAATATATAAATATGAACAGCTGGCGATAGGAGGATTCAGTTTTCGTCGGTCGTATTGTATAGTTAAGATAAAATGTGAATAGTTTCTTGTGAATATAAATTGTGTTAAAGTGAAAATAAATTAAAGTGAGTTGGACTGTGTTTTTAAATAAATCCAAGAACTGAACTGAAAACGAGTGTGAAAATAAAAACATTACAATATGTACTAACTATTAACCAATTGATAAATTTGATTTTTACTCCGACGATTTTTTTTTAAATAGGAAACAGATCTATTTTTTATAGGAATGGGTTGTAGACAATATCTATAATAATTGTATCAATCAATGCCAAAAAGTTGTGGCAAATTAATCATAAACAATTAGGTTTAAAAATCGATATTTTTTTCAGTTTTTTTTCTATATATTCGTTGCTATCGGCTGCAGAAAATAATCTTAACAAAAGTTTGTTATAATAGAATTTTCTAAAAAGTTAGATTTTTGAAAATTAATACATTTTCTCAAAAAGTGGAATTTTTTCGAAGAAATAAGAATTTTTTAAAATTAAAGTATGGTACAGAAAATTTATTCCAATTTTATCCTAAATCTGAAAAAAAGTATTTTCTTTGAACTAGAAGTAATTAGCTCCTTGCTTCAAAAAAATTGTGAAAATTGCAGCAACTGTTAAATCTGAAATAATGAATAACAATGTTTGAATTTTGGGCATATAATGTTAGGTTATTCTGTAAAATTGTCAAAATGATTTTTGAAATATTTTTGCACTCTCTAAAAAAATTGTTGATTCCACAAATTAAGGTTCCTAAAACAACATTAATTTTCTGGTTCCATTTTTGACAGTTTTAATTCTACAAATTGATCGGTCTTTTGCACATTACAGAATTAGAATACATTAAAAACTCACATAACTGAAATTAATTTACAGGGTTTTTATGTGTGAAATTAAAAAAACGCTGAAATATAAAAAATCTAGTAAAAATCTTTATATGTACAAACAATTTCAAATATTGACGGATACAAGGGGGGGTGCGATGGGGGCGATCGCCCTCTCCGAGAGTCTCAAACTTAGTCAACTTACTATTAAAATGAAGTAATTTTAACTCCAAGAGCCTAGAAGAAGGTCATTTTTATGAAATCGCCCCCCACCGGAAGCATGTGTCTGGATCCGCCCCTGATTTCAAACATTTGCCTGTTATTTCAAATTTGGCAGTTCTTGCAATTTTGTTTTCAACCATATTCCGTAGTTTCGATAAAAATGGAGTAAATTTTGTGCATCAAATACTAAATTTAAAACTGATATATTTCCAACATTTTTCAATTATTCGGGAAAATCTTGGCATTTTCCATTTTCTACAAGATAGGGAGCTATTAAGAAAAATGTGTAAAAATGCCACTTTTCAACTTCTATTTGTTGTTTTCCACTACTTACTGAGATGATACATACATACATACATACAATTATTATATACAGGGTGTCCGAAAAGTCCCGGAACGGCATTTTATCTCGGCGGGAACGCATTTTAGAGAAAAATGTTTCAAACAAAACTTATAGGATTCGTCCCTGGCTATCGAATTGTGACCTTGAATTTAACCTTGACCGTGACCTTCAAAGTCATTGCAAGGTCAAGTCAATTTTTTCAAATAGGACAACATATTTCTCACCTCGGAAATGGAAAGATCAGAAAATTTTACGTTCAAATATGTCCTTGACCATTTTTAAAATATGACCTCTGGTTGTCAGTAAACGTCAAGTCTAGGTCAAGAACAACTTCGTTGCGTAGCTCGTCAAATATGAGTTTAAAAAAAACCTTTCAAGAACTAAGGTTTAGGATTTTTCCACGGCAATGCGATACTTAGTATGGCTACGCAACGAAGTATTTCTTGACCTTGACTTGACCTTCACTGACCACCAGAGATCAAGTTTTAAAAATGGTCAAGGATATATTTGAACGTAAAATTTTTCGATCTTTCCATTTCCGAGATCAAAAATATGTTGTCCCATTTGGAAAAATCGACTTGACCTTGAAATGACCTTGAAGGACAAGGTCAAGGTTAAATTCAAAGTCACAATTCGATAGCCAGGGACGAAGCCTATAAGTTTTGTTTGAAACATTTTTCTCTAAAATGCGTTCTCGCCGAGATAAAATGCCGTTCCGGGACTTTTGGGACACCCTGTATAAATATTGAATAGAACCCATAACTACGAAAAAAATTACTTTGCATGAAATTTTGCTATTTTGTTCGAACTAATTCTTGGTCCCACTAGATAGCTTAGAAATACAATATTTCAAAATTTCTTTTTAATTCAGCTGAGTCAAAACATTATTATTAATAAATAACAAATAAATTGTTCCTACAAAAAATTATATTAATAAAGAAATAGTCTTCATAATTTGCTTGCTTGGAATTGTTGACAGGTAGGCTTAGGTTTTAGGTCTGTGTCATCTAAACATAGCATAAAGTTCTGTTTTATATTGAAAGCTTTCTTTGTATGTTAACAACAAATACTAATTGCGAAACGTGAAATGAGAATAATCCTAAAAACTAATGCGTTCAAACTGAAAATACACGTGCAATTTCCATCTTGACCTTCACACAGGCCATTGAAAACTCGTCATAAGTTATAAGAAAACGCTAATCCCATTAGATGAAGAATCCTTATTGAAAAAAGGAAGTCTTTTTATTGGATTACCACGTAAGAAAAGTTCTTGAAGTTGAGACGTATAAAAGGGAAAACTTCCAAGAAGGAAGACGAGTCGCAGCCGAACGCGTCTTCAGAATAGTAATTAATGTGAACGCTCTATTTTCTGTTAACATCTGCTTTTTTAATATACCGTGCTTCAACTACATATTTGAGGAGTTTAGGGTAAGTTTTTATAAACAATACCTATTCATTGTAGACATACAAAGGTAGAGCCTGGTCCATACCATCTTAAATTTTTCTACTTTCTAAATATATATATATATATTAGGGTGATTCAAATAAAAAAAAATATTTGTTTTGTCTTGCAAACAGGCTCAAAAGTTTCAGTTTGACGTACAAAGATACCTGCTAAAATTTGAGCCCTTAATATTAATATTAAAACAGTCCGCATCGCGTTTTTCTATTTGCCATAAGAATAACATGGGAAAAAAGTTTTCTACACTTTATGAATTTTATTGCTAGCCTGTGGTGTACCATATAAAAGATCATTTTGCCGATTTTTGTAGAGAATTGAACGCTCTACAAAAACGGTCTGTTATGATTTTTCGAGAAACCTAATAGTTTTAGAGTTAATTGAGACCAAAGTTCAATTTATCGCAAATTTTAAAGTTTTTATGGATTACAGCAAATTTGATGGTTTTGGTGGAACAAATCCCCCAAAATATTTATGTTTATCTTAAATTTACTTAATTGGATGGTTTTGTTGGAAGAAATCTCCCAAAAAAATTATGTTTATCTGAAAGTTACTTAATTTAACTATAACTGTTAATAAATTTTTGCAATAATGAGACCAGTGAATCTCTTTGAGATCATTTTTACCATCAATTGGCTTCGAAATCATAGGTCATATTGTTTTTGTTTAATTTAAAGACAAAAAATTTTCATTTGAAATACTTACATAAGGAATACATTAACTGACTATTGGTTTTGTTTATATAAAAAAATTATCTACGTTTTCTATAATTAGTTTTAAAATTGACTCTAAATAAATATTATCATTAAAGATTTTTTATATACAGTCTGGATAACGTTGCCGATGTTCTCGAACTACTTGTAACAAATACTGTAGTTGATTTTCATCAAATTCATTAAATAACTATTAATATTTGATGGAAGTAATACTTCAACAAAACAATACAATGAGGAATACAAACATCAATTTTTACAAGTATCAACAAACTAAACTACTTTATCTACAACTCTTCTTATAGTAGAGAAAAAACTATGTTACCAACAAAATATTAAAAAAATTTCTTTTTGTCTGTCAATTAATAATAAAATAATTTCGCACCTATAATTTTGGGAATTCAAATCAGTTACAATGAGTTTTAAAACATTTACAAACTATTGGATGAACAGAAAAACAATTTAGCGTAACTTTTATTTTCATAAAAAAAATTATAGTAATTCTTCAAACTATTCGATTTTTCTTTGGACGATGACTACCTAAAATTATTAACAAGTATTGTCTAAGTAACTAAATTTAAGATAAACATGATTTTTTTGGGGGATTAGTTCCAATAAAACCATCAAATTTGCTGTAATCCATCAAAATTTTAAAATTTGGGATACATTGAACTTTGATCTCAATTAACTCTTAAAAAATCATAACAGACCTTTTTTGTAGAGCGTTCAATTCTCTACCAAAATAGGTAAAATGATCGAGTATATGATACACAAGAGTCTAGCAATAAAATTTATAAAATGTAGAAAACTTTTTTCCCATGTTATTCCAACGCGATTGTCTCAAAAGCAGGTATCCGTGAAACTTTTGAGCCTGGCATTTCGGGTGTTAGTCTGCATATGGTGCAGATAGTACCCACCATCTTATAACACTATGGTCTAAAAATTTTGAAATACATAAGTGTCACAACGTCGCGCTATTTTGCTTGTAGCCACCAAGAACACCTGTTATCATAAAGATTTATTTAGGTACATAGAAGTACCCTGCCATCAAATACACATTCAGCGATACAAACTAATTAAGTAGTTCTTTTATGTTTTAAATTCTTCGAGAAATAATTATTACTATTAACTTATCTTAGAACCTTTGACCTTGTCATTATGGAGCTCTGGCGATTATTTATAGTAAATATTTTCATTCTTTGGCATGTCAGTCTTTATCTAGCAATCACTCGAACTCACAATTTTTTATTTATTTTTCCAATATATTTTAGAAAACTTACGCTTCAATGTCACGCAAAAATCACTTTCACTTTCTTAAAAGATTCATGGCAGCGGCCAGCTTAGTACTGAGTATAGGCTATGTTGCCACATCTTCGGAGAAACGTAGGGCAAATTATAACAGAATATTTAGAGTTAAAATAATTTTCTTTGTTTAAGAGCTATTGAATTTACATATTTAGCTTTACAATCATTTTGAAGCCGGAAATACTCTATTATTCACTGTAATAAAGGCTAGAGAACTCTAACTTTTTATTTTTTTTTTTGGCAAAACTATAGTTTATTTCTGAAAAGAAAATGTTTTTTTTGATATATGTCCTCAAAATTTTTGCACTCAAACCGTTTACACCCTATATATATATATATATATATATATATATATATATTACGCAGTAATATCTTTATGACTGTACAAAACAATTTTTTGTTTCAAAAGACATTTATTGTAATGGTATTAATAATTTTATCTTTGGTGGTTATTAATCTTGATAAAGATTTTTTAACTTAAAAAAGTTTAAGAGCTGACTACATTACTAATTAATGTTTTTTATATATGTTCACCAAAGGCTTTAAACCGGTTGTACATTAATCTTGATAACTTAAACTACATTGTAATAGGAAATATTTCGAGGAGTACCCATATACGTTTCTATAATGTGACATTTTTCTAGCAAAACTGTTATTAAGATTCACTGAATTCTCTGAAACTTCTTAATCAATTTGAATCAGTATTTTTAAATATATTCTAGTAAGGTAGATCGAGAGGTGATTCTGTATAGGAGCCTATTTTTTAAGACGTAAAACACACATACTGTTTTTCAAAGAAAAAAAATCGGAAAAATGAATGTCACACAAACAGAAGTTTCTAAATTTGAATGTCTAGATTTATCAGAAAATAATAAATATCAGGTTGTTTCCAACTATTCTCATTTATATTTAGTTACATTTCTCTAGTAAAATGTGCCGATTTGTTTAAATTAATCCCTTATATTATTGTTCTGGTATATAACTGAAACAACGTTAAAATTGCCTTATATTCATTATAGTAGCTTTAAATGCAAGTCTGTTATAAATTATTGTTTTATAAATTCAGTTTTGAGTTTTTTGTAATAATATCCCATAGTTCGTGTATGACTCTCTTCATCTTTTGAACTACAATTACTTATAATGTGAAATAATAAGTTTTGTAAAAATAATTTATGAGACATTTCGAGAAGTTTGTGCTTTTATTATTTATTTCCTGAAATACGGAATGTTTTAAGTTATAGAAAAATATATGGAATCACCACAGGATCTATCTTAAGAGATTACCATTTATAATATTTGATTTTTAAAAAATAATTATGTGAAACTATTGTAGATATCTTTATGAAATTTGGTACACGTCTTCTCTGCATCAAAATGAATATTCTGGTATTTTTTAGCATTTTTTTTGAATAAGTATATTTTATGAAAAAATGGCACGCCACTGCTTTGTCAAAAATATTTAAAAAAATCTCTATTCAGTTTTGAGCAAATTTGATATCATGATTTTCTTTCGTCCGACGCATGGTTTTCGCTTTAAAAAATAAAATTCGGTTTACTTCAGGATCAAATCGCTAAAAATCTGCTGCGGTTACTGTTGTATTTCATTTTTTTTATTTTTTTTTGTCAATCTATTATGTTCCTCTAATATCAGTTATAAATTAATTCGGACACAGGTAACTGATTTTACTAAAATTTAATTTAATTGTTTTAATCGCAAACCGTAGTTCAGATGTTTAGCGATTTGACCCTAAAACAAAACTATGTTTATTTTTTTTAGCGAAATCCATGCGTCGGACGAAAGAAAATCAAGAAATCAAATTTGTTCAGAAATGAATTGAGATTTCATACATTATTTTCATTTTAAGACAAAACAGTGGTTTTCCACCAAACATATTCAATTCACTATCCCTACCGACGCCACTGGTAGAAATAATAAGATTGTTTCTACATCAGAAAATGCATTTTAATGTATAGAAGACGTGTATCAAATTTCAGATATCTACAATAACGTCAAAAAGTTTTATATAAAAAAGATTTTTTTGAAAAGTTTATCACCCTGTATTAATTTCAAAAGTTAAGGCGTTTATAAGACATGTTCATGTGAAGTTTTTTCATAGAAGAGCCCCAGAAACGTCCCCTTAAATATTTACCTTACTTTTGAAACTTTCTATATAGTCAAAAAACAAAAGATGTGCCGCATAAAAACTGATCCGGGATTCATGTGATTTACATGTTACTGATCCTCGTCCCTGCACTAAAACATTTACAAACAACACCTACCTTGTTTTATACCAATACTGTTGGTGTTTACAAGCTACTATAATCGGTGGTCTCTTCAGGAGTTGTTACAAAGTTCATAATTCCCTAATATTGTGTTGAAGGCTTTTTAGGTTTGGTCAAACCTGTGTTCCGCAGAACATTATTACTGTCAATAGGTATACAGATGTATAAACACAAAGTTTTGTACCCTCACACTAAAGTAAAAGCCTGCAGTAAACCAAAACTGACAGCTTAACTTGGTGTTAGGATACAAAAATTTGTGTTTATACATCGGTGCCACACCAAAAGTTTCTACAACTTTTCCAATCGGTGAACAATTGTCTCACAATCTCCTGTAATGCCAACTTGTTCAGTTTGTTGGTGATATTTCCGTTTTTTTACTAATACGGCCTGTAATAAGTTTACTAATTATTTTATACTTTTGGATTAGAATGCATATGGGTCTATTGTGTTTAACGTTCCTTGGTCTTCCTCCGATAGGCATCCGCTGACCATTCGTATTGGTATTTTCTCCAGTGGGGTCGTGGAAGATTTTTTCATATCCGTCTTGTTTCACTTTAACTGCGTCTTTTATTTCCGCTGACCATATTCATTTGCTAGGACTTCATTTGCTACTTGTATCACAACATCTTCCAGAGATTAGCACTCCATTTAGTCTTATCTGGTAATGGTCATTTTCTGGTAGATGTATTTTTATACTTATCTTTGGTTTTAGTTGCATTTTAAGTATTTTAATCCATTTTGTATTTAAGATTCTTATGGAAACTATTAAGAGATGATAGGATAATTTTGTTTCCCTGATTGTAGCTTTGTTTTGTTTTTGAGTTCTTGCCTTACATTTATCCTTATAGAATCTTTACATTTCTCTAACAATTTCCTTCAAATCTCTGTTCATTCTGCTTATGTAGCAGTCTGGCGCTTTCATTTCCATCTATGTCATTTTATTTCCTTACTTTCCTTTAACAATCTGTTCACTTCAATTTCGTAGTAATTTTGTAAATATTTTCTAATCATTATTTAACTTTCACTTGCTACTTGTCTATATTTCTCTCACTTAGTTATTTCCAGATAGATCTATTCTCTACTGACCCTACATACTACCGTAAAAAATGTAATTCGTAATTCAACAAAAATGTGATTTTCATCAGTTTTATTAACTTTCAAAATGGAGGAGGTTATCAATTCGTCTACAACTTTCTTTCATGTATGACGAGCGATTATTCAAAATCGGCTTAGGCAATTTTGATGATTTAAACTGCATTATATTAAGGAACATTACAGAGAGGTCGCATATAATTGTCTATAACATGAGATTTACAGTTTTCTAGAAAATCAGAAAAAAAGTAAATAAGGGACTAGATTTCAGCGATTTTCAATGAATCTTCATTGTTTTATCTAAAACTGCTAACGCAATTTGAATATTATAAATTGTATTATACAGAAATATGTTCCAGCTTGATTCCGTACATTTTTCTATAACGTAAAATATACCATTTTTCTGAAAATCGGAAAAATATATGCGCAAAAACTGTAAACATCATGGTAAATGTCAAATTTTCATAATAAATGTCTAGTTTAAATGTCAAGATATGCCATGAGAGTATGTCGTACAGGGTGTTTGTAATGATTTTCATTTTGAAATTGCAGAAAATATTCCATTAGCTTATTAAAACGAAAATTTGTTATTCCGGCGATCTCTTCTGTGTGGAATGCGGTTAAAGCTGTGTGCGTGTGTGCATGTAATATTAGGTAGTACATAAGCAGTTCTATACATAGGATGGTTGAAATATAATTTGGAATTGAATTAGTTTCCAGGGTGGTTATAAAAATATTGTATTGAGTAGCACATATGTAGTTGCGTATACAAGGTGGTTGAAATAAGAGTGGAGCAAAACTATAGTTATACAGAATGGATGTTTGCGTTATAGAACGGAGAATAATTACAGTTATACAAAAGGCTTTAAAAACTGTCAGAAACAGTTGAGTATACAGAATTGTTGAAATATAAGGTGGAGTATAATTACAGTTATAAAGGGCGGTTTAAAAAAATTAGATAGTTTGGAACATAAGTAGTTGCTTACACAAGGTGTTTGAAGTAAGGGTGGGGTAAAAGTATTGATATTGAGGGTGTATCAAAAATTTGTTATATAAGCATAAGCAGTTAGGATATTTAAATTATAGGACGTAGAACGGGGTATAATTATAGACATGGGTTAAAAAAATTTAGAAGCATATGCATATACCGGGTGATTGAAATAAATGGTAGAGTAAATTTATAGTCATAAAATGTGGTTCAAAAAGGTGAATTTTGTTATATAGAGTAGACCATGAGCAGTTGCATAAATGGAATACTAGAAATATTGTGCGAAGTAAAATCATTGGTATATAGGAATAATTTAAACAATAGAAAAATAGAAAGAGTTAGTAGGGTGGAGAGGATTTGTATTTATACAGGGTGGTTTTAAAGATATCAGGACCGTTTTAATATTGTGTTGAATTGAACTATAGTTCTACAGGGTGATTCAGAAAATTATAGACCAATAAATTACATAGGAGTGACCAGTACAGTACAGTCTTCTTTTGGTGTTGTGTTTTTCTTTGTGTAATATAACCGAATTTTGAAACTATTATGTGACAAAGCTCTCAAGCATATTCACAAATTTTGGATTTTTCATATAATTTTTGTGTTCGTTTATTCGAACATTTAGAGGTCTAGAGGTTTCTCCAATATAGAATTTATTACATTTTAGAAAAAAAATTCACCCCTAAAGATGCTAATAAGATACTCTAAGATATACTCTTTTTCTCTACTTACGTACACTTTTTCGTCCCTTATATTTATAATTATATCATTTAAGTGATAACTGATCAGCGACCTTCCTACATTTTTTCTAAATCTTTTATTCATTTACTCCTTAAATCCTCGAATGTCCGATGGCCTTGTCAATTCAGATTGTTCTTTTTACCAGACTTACTTACAGAAGCATATAGAGTGTGGATACAATATTAGTTACATTTATAGAAAGTGATCCAAATAATAAAACAAATAAAAAAGTTAAAATATATTTGGAAAATATGGAGAAAGAATGAAAATTAGAGAGGGAGAAAGAGTGAGACAGTAAAAGAGATATATATATATATATATATATATATATATATATATATATATGTATATATATATATTAGGCGCCGAGCCGCGACTATATAGCAGCGCGAGCGCTTCTGAAAATCTTAGTATTCGAGTAACTAGAAGCGAAATCAGGAGGCTACGAGAATTATGCGAACCGACCTGAAGAGGGCAGGTGCGACTCTGCCGAAACGTCGTCATTTTACCATCGATCCCGGCAGGGATCAGTTATCAACGACGTGGATGAATTCCCAGAAACCACCTAAAACATTTACTGCCCGCGAAAACTTAAAAACAAATATATATATATATATATATATATATATATATATATATATATATATATATATATATATATATATATATATATTACGCAGTAATATCTGTTATGACTGCACAAAACATTTTTTTGTACAAAAGACATTTCTTGAAAAAAAAAAACAAAACTGTTAATGGTATTAATAATTTTATCTTTGGTGGTTATTAGCAATCCACTACTTTACTTTTTATTTTTAAGTTCAAATTTAAAGTTTTTAACTCATTTGTCATGTTAGAAGGTTTAAGAGCTGAAATGTACTACTTTTATTACTAATTAACTAAGTAACTTAGTATACTTAGTATCTTTTGAGAAAGCCAAATATGATTTTGGCGAAACGTCAAGTGATTTTTCAAACGAATACAGACGAACGGATGTACACCGGAATAAATCATCAACCATATATATATATATATATATATATAAATACGCAAAAAATTTCAATTGAATATACTACTAAATATATTATCTGGAACATCCATATCCATGTTTGTGTACTCTGGTTGTGATTCCTAAACCACCGATTGTTTAACTTGTCTTAAAATCCCTAATAATTTTAGTTGCCAAAATGTCTGTGATGATGGGAGAACCGAACTACGCCTCATGGGCTGCCCAAAGAGCCTCCGGTTTCGGGGGCAACCTCACAGTCGTAGATATGGTACCACCTGAGATGCTTCACATGGTAGACGCCCACTGGTATCAATTCGCACCACTGAACCCATTGTGGCACGGCATTTTGGGCTTCGTAATTGGAGTTTTGGGCTTCATCTCTGTCGCGGGTAATGGCATGGTAATGTACATCTTCAGCAGTACGAAGGGTTTGAGGACACCTTCGAACTTACTGGTTGTCAACTTGGCCTTCTCTGACTTCTGTATGATGCTTACCATGTCTCCGGCTATGGTTATTAACTGCTATAACGAAACGTGGGTTCTAGGTAAGTCCCATGCTAATTGGAATCGCAGAAAGATACTAATAATTACATTTTAAATGTTTCAGGGCCATTATTTTGTGAAATTTATGGAATGTGTGGGTCACTGTTTGGCTGCGGGTCCATTTGGACTATGACCTTTATAGCCTTGGACAGATATAACGTTATTGTAAAGGGTTTGAGTGCCAAACCGCTCACCAACAAAACAGCTATGCTTAGGATATTATTCATTTGGTTGATGTCTGTTGGATGGACGATTGCACCTATGTTTGGATGGAATAGGTATGTAGTAGAATCATGCTATAAGGATAAGCGTAAAACAAAATTTTATGAGTTGATCTGTTCGGTTGAATGGCGTCTATGTTCTTCAAGTTTATTTACATTGTCCTGGTATGCGTGTGATTACACTTCGGCTAATAGATTCAACAATATGGCAACCACAAATGTGTTGATTCTGTTTTGGTCTTATGGATGACTGCACCTCAGACCTCAATGCACTGTTAGAAGAACTGAACAAATTTCAATTCACAATAGAGTTAAAAACCAAACAATCAATTTCCTTTGCTTGATGTCTTAATAATCAAGAAAACGACAGTTCTAAAGCCAAAACTAATTCTGAAGATGAGAAACATAAGATACCAAAAGCATATGTCAATTCTCACATTATTGTGAGAATTTTACATAATATTGATACTCTGGTAGAACAGAAAAATCAGAAAATCAAAAAACCATAACAGACAAAACAGATTGCTACAAAACTTTATATACAACAAACTAACTTAAGGATTAAATCAAGAAAAGATGAATACGCTGTGGGGAAGATCTGTGTGCTATCAAATATAAAACACCGGAAATCAAAACGGTTCAGAGAAGCAACGGAGATCACGAAAAAGCTTCAGAAATTAGAACAAAGTTGAAAAATTATACTATCTACCGTACAGTCCCATCTTGTAACAACCCAACAAGCCACTGACATTCAGTTAACAACGTAATAGATGATTGGGTAGCAAGGATTAATTCCAAGAAGTAAATCCGTTTAACAGCCACTGAATACTAGAACAAAGCTAAAATACCTGACTAGCGCAATGTGCGTCTGTGACCGATTGTAAGCAAAATAGTCAATAACTACCCAGATGAGTATCTCAGAACCACGAAAAGACTTGAAATCATAAATCGGGATTTCAATCCTCAGAACGGAGTGCAACTGATGACGGTCCAACTCAGAAACAATACATTGTGTTGCGTTCAAAGGATTGTAAACTCCCAAATAGATGTGAGTCAATTCGTAGTTGTGTTTTTTCTTATGTAATCATATTCGTATTTTTGAAATAAAATTCTAAGGATATCATTATATTGTTATAGGTACGTTCCAGAAGGCAACATGACCGCTTGCGGCACTGACTATTTGTCCAAGGATCTCTTAAGTCGAAGCTATCTCGTCGCTTATGGAATATTCGTATATTTCGTGCCACTTTTTACTATTATCTACTCGTATTTCTTCATAGTGCAGGTAAGCAGACCAACAAGTATATATTTAAGAAACTTATCTTTTTTAAGAATTCCACAATTACTCACAGAACAGCATAATACATATGTTTTTGCTGTAGCTCGGTCTCTAAGTGATAACTGGACATTTAAAACTTGTTTTGCATTCCAATTAATGGATTTTTCATCTATTGGGTACTTAAGACATCTGTTATTTTTGACAGCATTTGTTCACAAGTCATTATAGAATTTCGACATCTTGTTATGATATGTTATTGTTATGGTATGGGGTGAATATCTATCACCTCACTAATCTTCTAGACTCTGCGTATTCGTGCCTATAGATCTAGAACTTTGCTGTCAATAAGAGAGTATATCTTAATTATGGTTCAGTATATCTTAATTATGATTCACCTGACTTTGACATGAAGAAACCTATCATAAAGCATCACTACTGCCTATCCCTCGGGTGTTCATTTGGCTAAATCGGTTCTGCCGTCCAGAATGTGATTAGAAGTTTGGCTTTCATCTTGTACGATAAGTATTGCAATATTACAATTCAGAGCATCGAATTTTTGAGAACTGATTGTAGAGACGAACACGTACTCAATTCAGCATAAAGTTTTTTGTTTCTCACAATAATAGTGCAAATCTTCCCTGAATAAGTCCTTAGCAAATATTCACAGCATCTAAGAATCAGGTATTGAAAAATTTCCTTTTTAATAAAACATTGTTATCTTTCAATTCTTTACAACGTTATTATTCGCAGGCTGTAGCCGCCCACGAAAAATCCATGAGGGAACAAGCCAAAAAAATGAACGTAGCGTCACTCAGGTCCTCAGAGGCAGCACAGACGAGCGCCGAATGCAAATTAGCCAAAATTGCCTTGATGACCATATCTCTGTGGTTCATGGCATGGACGCCATATTTGGTAACGAACTTAGTCGGCATTCTTGGTAATTCAAAAATCTCACCTCTGGCAACAATATGGTGCTCACTCTTCGCCAAGGCTAACGCCGTTTACAACCCAATTGTTTACGGCATCAGGTAGGTAATTTATTCAAGATTTGGTAAATATATACGCATGGGTAATACATCTGTCATATATCATTACGATTTTCAAATATTTTACATCACATACTTAAATCAGTAAGTGACAATTAATGAAAGATAGAAGTGCAAATAAACAACTGAAATTCAATTGAGAAGCACATCGAAGAACAAAAAATGCCTCGTATAAGTGTAACAGAGTAAAGTCGAAACACAACTGAAGGGAGCAAAGAGTAAGATAAAAGCAAATTCACGTTTCTTAGAAGACAGTAGATAATAGCAGAAGCCGAAGTAGATGACTAAATTCTAGAACTGTTTGTAGAATAAAAATCCGGGACTGTCCGGGACCAAAAAAAGTGATAAGAACAGCACAATGATGAATTTGTTCTCCAGAAACAATTTTAAGAAACAGGTGGAATAATTAACAGATGAAAAGTTTGCCCTGCACTTTATCGGTAAATTAAGTAAGAAACCTAATGAACACCAGACTGTTAACAACGATTACATAAGAAATTACTTTAAACTACACCTAATCTTGGGACAACAAGAACACCTGCATGTTTAGTCTGACCAAATAAGAAAAATTGATTAAGTAATAAAACCATTAAATACATTAATGAAGTAGTTGAATAGTGAAGACACCTATATTTCGAACCCCCTAGCAAAGTTTCAAGAACCAACCGGGACCTTCTGGTGTATTACCAGATAACTAGAGAACTCCGGACCAAATAAAATCATTTCGCAGTAAGATTTGTTTTGTGTATAACAGAATCGTGGTTACATCCATAGATAAGAGATTTATATATGTATAGTTACAGCCTTAATCATGGACGTAGAGGTTGTGGACAATAACGCCTCGAGACTATCGAGTGGGGTGTTATGTGTTGAATTGGTCAAGAGTTTCCAAAGGCAAAGATACAGTTCTTCATTTATTCTGATGTTTCATCAAAGCATATTGGAATAAGGGTCTGTGATAAGGTGCCTTTTTATGGCAGTTTTGAAAATCTAATATACGGTTTGTAAATACTTGCTTTATTGCCTCTAAAAATAATTCATGGTGGCTTAACTGATCACAGAAAAGTGGCGGAAATGTCAGTTTTTTTAAAGGTTGTTGATAGTATGATTTGTTCCTGTGAACTACTTAGGTTGTAGTTGTTCAAAAGATGATTTCAGAACAAGCAGATTACTGACTGTGGATAACAGATAATTAAGTTTTTTATGTGTAATACCGATTGGCATAAATAAATTAAGAAGTAACAGAACAAAAATTCCATTCTTTTAGCAAATAAAAGACCCGTAGTGTAAACAAAGTTGACAAAGAACCTTTGGGTGCTCTGATCATAAAAAGAGGAATCAGAAGAGAGATAGTTACTTTAGAAGATAGAACTGCAATTCTGCGAATTCAAATATGAGTCGATTTGCTTAAATTATTGGACGACACAAGTATGTCAATTCCTCTGCAAAAATGTTTGATTTGATGTGTGGTATAGTTAAATAAAAATAAATAAAAGAGTCATATGAAATGTTAAATAATTACCTAAAATGAATAACACAACAAAATGTAAAGACAATTGATTAATTATCTTGATAAGCCATAAATCAACATATATTCCTAACCAAAGTATTTCTGCAAATTGTAGAAGTAATGTTGAATCTCAACAATTTGGCTTTGAAGAAGCAAAAAGACACATTAGCAGAGTCAAACCAGAATGTGATCTCTCCCCACTCCTTTTCAACCTATGTTCTGAGAGCATCTTTCAGAGACATAGGGTACACGCTAAGCAGATGATACCGCGATAATGACACACAACATTATCGATCTTTATAAAGGTCTTGAGCCTGAATATCAACACCACAAAAACTAAATTACTGATAGTCTCTCATAAACTAGCACTAGCTAACTCAAGAGTGTGAGGTACTAAACACAATTAAGTAGATCCGTTGTGGGACATAGAAGTACCCAAGTTGAATGGTATATAATTTTATGCATTTGTATCTAAAAATCACAAATTTTTAACAAGTAAAAAATTATCGAATTAGCAGTTAATTACAATTTTATATTGAGCTGTTTTTTAATCACCTATGTATCACCTTAGTTACAAACCACCCACCTTTGGCAGTATATCTGTTTTATTTGATTTTCAACATAGCTAATTAAAAGTGTAAATTGGTTGTTTAAAGTGAAAGAAGACCATAGAAGAATACAAACAGAAGTTTGTGACCTCTAAAATGGAATATATTCAAATTGGTCTAGAGTAACCCAGTATGGTTTAAGCAAATTATTAAAGAAACTTAACACAACAAATAGCATTAATGGGTATAAGGGGGTAAGACCTGGGCGTCTAAAGACTGTAACTGATAAGGAAAGCTTTGAATATGTAAATTCATATCTAGAGAAAAATTTTTCTTCCAGTCGTTAGACGAGGCCATGATGTATCTCTGCAATCCGTTTAAAATTCATTAAAAATGAAAAAATTCGGCCCTATAAGGTAAATTTAGTATGGGAGGTTAGCTCTAATGATTTTTCTAGAGTCAGTTAAACAACCGTGTATTTGTCTATTAGGTTAAAATAAAATTTGCGAAAAACATAGAGGGTGTTCAATTTCAAATATTCGTTGGACTAACACCGTCACCCTTTAAAGGTACAAATTTTTTCACAGCACTGATGTATCAATTTAAAAAAATAATTAGCAGTTTTCGAAATATTCTCAATGTTATAGATTTTTTTTATTCAAGTTATATTTAAACAATTCTCAAAACGCTAAGAAAAGTTATGAAAAGTACTTTTAAATTAAAAATACATTTTTTGTATATCAATTTTCTGTAGTAGTAGACATCATAATTGCTTATCAGCCATTTCACCATCACATTTCCATCACAGTAGCACCAAATATCTTTCAACCTCACTTTTTACCCTTCTAATGCACTTTTTTAGCCACCCCAAATATAGACAAGCACTTGAAAAGAAATTCCCCAGCTTAGTGTGTGCCAGCAAGCCCGAACCAGCGGACAATGTCTCAACAGCAACCGGAGCTTGTTCAGTGGCAGATGACAAATCAACTGCCTAAAACTCCCTCAATTAGCAACCTAAAAACTTGATATTTTTTTTACTCAAGCTTTCGTCTTGATGTACGTACGCAAAGATAAATTTGTACATAAAAAAACGATGTAAAAGTGGCAATTGCTAAGTTTTTTGTTAACAATAAACCCTGCAAGCATACTCTTGAGAGTTTTCCTTTTAGAATATGTTCTACCTGATGTGTGTGAGGTAATAGTTCAGTAGTTTTACCAAGTAGTTAATAAAGCTGAATACCTTGTGTTTGTTTTCCTTTGATTTTATTATATTTAATAGGTTGATGCTAACAAAGTTAACGAGTTACAAGGAACCGTGAATACAAATGACATTACCTACAGCTAAAGTTATTTAGATTGTTAGTTCAAAATATTAATTTAAACAATTTTGTATTAGCTCCTTTAGTTTTAAACAATCTCCTGACAGTCGAAAAGTTTTTCAGTCCCTTGTCAAAAATAATTGCTTAAGTTTTCCAACAAATAATCCATTAATTTAATTTCCTGTAAAAGAGTGCCTAAAAAATCCGCTGGTGGTATGTCTGTTGCATATACTGGATATAGAAGTACCTCCCGGTCTGTTTTTAGTTGCAGTCTTGGTTACTTGTGTGATACTTTACTAGTTTTATAGCACATATATCAGGATATTACGTTGAAGAATTTGCACTGGTAAAGGAACTGCCTCTTTTTAGGACTCAACCAATTCATCCCCTATTTCATTTCTGTTATCTTCGTTTAAGTGATACACCATTAGGAAATTTCTTTTACACTGAACTCTTGTCCAGCTCGTCATTCATCAACATGCACATGGATTCTTTGAACATTCCCTTATTTAAATTTTCTACGTCCACAAATGTTTTTGGAATACCATTCTCTCTTAAGGTTAGTGGGTGGTTTAGCAATTTTGATTTGTTTACATGTCTTCGGGAAATATTTATATGTGGAAAACAATATTGTTTGGTGGTAACAACCACATCTTCTACTTGTTTATAGGTGACTTTCTTCAGACTTGTTTAATTTAAAGTATTTGTAACAACATCCCGATCAATAGAGATTTGAGACGAATGTAAGGAGTTAGACTGGAAAACCAAAAGAAAAAACATAGATGCAGACAGTGGCGGATCCAGGAGGTCATATTGCCAGGATGTCGGACAAACGTTGGACTAGCAGAATCGTAGAGTGGAAATCATAAAGTAACAAAAAAGTCGGCACCAACTGGGAACAACAGGTTCAGGATAGAGACATATGTACTACAATTTCCCTCCACAATGACTCATAATATCTACAGGAAGCAGCAGTGCATTATTTTTGCAAAGCATGTCGCAATCTATTATTCTAATCTTTCTACTCCAGGCTCATATCCTTCCCCATGTGACAACATGAGTAGCATTATCTGTTTGTAACTACAAGTATTCACTAAACTTATTTTACAGTATAAATTGCATTTGAAATTAAAATGATTAAAATATAAAATAAAGACAAATTCTTAAATTTGGCAATTAATTCTAAATTTTGATACGTCTAGCGACATCTATTATTTAGAATCGGCAAACGTATTGAGTATTGCCTGTATCTGGAGCAATTTAGCAAAATTTTTGTAGCACAATTCTTTATGTTTAAAGAAGAATAAATTTTAAATAAATCCAAATTACAGAAAACCTGTGCGATGGACAAGTTTCTGTTATATATTTTGGCATTTAAATTATCAGATTTGTGCAAGTTTATTCGACATTTCTTTGGAGTTTATAGTCTTATGCAGTTATTATTCTTTATTTTGAAAAACTGTGTTTTTACATCGGAATCTACGATAATAAAATAATAAAATAAAATTTAAAATATTCAATTGATTGAGCCGTTTTAGAGGAGGTTCATTGAACGGTGGGTAGTACCTTTTGTTAGATTTTCTGGAAACCCATAAATCCCACGAGCTAGATATTTGAAAGGCTCACATAAAGTCTTTTAAATTATTGAAATTGATTGAGTCGTTTTGAAGTAATCAATTAGGATATATAACAGAAAAGACTTCCTGGAATTTGTAATATTAAATCGGTCAATAAAATCCATTTAGGTTTTGGTATTAAATTCCATACATGAAATATGTTCAAACTTAGTCTAAATAAATTAGAATATTTCTTAATCCGTAAGAAAACATTTCTTTGAGGCATTCGGATATGTCAGATATATTTAATGAATTATTTATAAAATACTTAATTATTCTCTTTTCTCTAGTAATATTTCTAGAAATATTTCAAAAGGTTTTTTGATGAGTGCAATGAATATTCCACTGAAATACGAGTATTTTTAAAATATTCTATACTGTGTTGGTTGAGCCAGTCCTGTTGACTTTGTGCTGTTTTGAGTACACACAGTAGTTACAATATTGAACAGTCAAGTAAAATGTCCACAGATGTTCCTGCTATAATACCCGTAAAAGGATATTCGATATTCAATGTCCAGTAGATAAAAGCATTGTGTAAATGATTGAATAAAGGCAATGAGCGTTGTTGTTCAGCTCACGAAATCAATAATTAATGGAACATTTTTAAAGCACACATGATTCAAACTTTCACAATTTGGTGTGAAGTAAAAGTCATGATTTTCAAATATATTTCTGTTATTAACTTTATAGTAGATTTTACATGTTAAAATAAAACGGCAATTAAGGATAAATCTTAAATTTAATACTTCCGAAATATATCTGAGTAATTCTTTAAAGCTTAAAATAGTTGGTGGGGGAAATTGCGAATAAATATTAGTGAACGTATGTTAACAAAGACAATTTGATTGTAATGAAAACTTGGATTTTAAAACTACTATGAGTTTACTTTTATACTTAAAAGTGTTAATTGCATGCACTAAAAATAATTTACAACCAATATTGAAATGGATCCATGTTTCTGAGCAATTCGTCAAATCAGTAACAGACATATGATTTAAAAGTTAAAGAAAAGAGGTGAATGATTCCAGACCAATTACTATATTTCTAAAGTAAAAAAAGTTAGAAGTACAATTAATTCCCAGTAATTAGATTTATTGTGTTAAAATGAGTAGTTAGAATATTACTTTTGAAACAACCACTTTAACAATTTCTAAACAAAATGATATACCTACTTTCAAATATGAATTCTTGGGTTTATTTTTCAAATTCTGGCAAAATCATATCAAGTTTACTGGAACAGTTAGAGCACTTAAGATTTCCTTTTTTGTCCCAATT
Source organism: Octodonta nipae (assembly GCA_034190945.1). Taxonomy (NCBI): domain Eukaryota; kingdom Metazoa; phylum Arthropoda; class Insecta; order Coleoptera; family Chrysomelidae; genus Octodonta; species Octodonta nipae. The sequence goes on along the minus strand of CM067218.1, from coordinate 19,442,633 downwards.
TTGTAGGATTTCTTTCCTATGTGTTGGTGTTTAATGGGCACCCAATATGACACTGAAACCATGTTTAGTTATGAAGTCTTGGATATAGTCTACAACACTTAGAGAAATAAATAGAAAGAACAATCTTGAAATACGATACATTTAGTTTATCTTGCTACACTACGACTTAGGTTTAAATTATTAAATGATCCGTAACAAATATTAGAAGTTTTTGTATGCTTAAAAGGAGTATTAGAAGTGGCCTACTGTTGATTTAGTACAGACTATCAATAACTAGTAGGTAATTATTTCAGGAATTCCTTTTTTTCTTTAGAATGTTTGATGGCTTCATATTCAGATCAGTATGAATGTTAACACACATCGAATGCTAATTACATACATATACAGAGAAGCACTTTTAATATATTGTTATCTAAAAGTGTGTGGAATATTAAACAATTAATGCTTAAAACTGTACAGTCAATCATTTTAAACATCTACTACAATTCTATCATATTTAATTATTCTTTTTACTTCTAACACCTTTTTAACGTTTTGCAGTCATCCAAAATACCGAAAGGCACTAGAAAAGAAATTCCCATCGCTGATGTGTGCATCAGAGCCCGATGACAACGTATCGACTGTTACAGGAGCAACTCACATCGAGGAAGAGAAAGTAGCTGCTTAAATTTGTACACATTTTTTACCAAAGAACATGTCTTGGTGTACGTACATGAAGGAGTACCTGTAAATATTTTAAAAATAATAAAGTAGTATGGCTTAGGTTTGTTGTTAACAATAAAACCTATAAGCTTTCAAATAGTTGTATTTTTTATCCTTTCATTTTAATCGATAATGGCAGTAAAAAACTCTTGATTGCATAAAAAAATCTTTTATGGTCAAAAAACGTTAGTATCATATTTAAAAGACTATAATTTTAATTTTACTATTAGCAAAAATTATAAAATGTTCTTCATTCAATGCGAAACAAATACCATCCAAATAACTATAAAAAATATATTAAAAAATACTTCTGCTAGTTAATTACATTTCAGACATTTCTTTGAAACCTGTGTATTTAGTGGTGCCTGTAAAATTTACAACGGCAGATATATCAGGCATCCATATCTTAGTTTTAAGTATCTGTGCCCCATTCAGTTTAACAATTTTTACAGTCATACACGGTGCACGGTGTTCTTACACCACAGTGTTTTAAAATACACTGTAGTCATATAGTGGTATAGTATAGTGTGCTGCATAATCTGGTTAAAATTCAAGTTTAAATATTCATCAATTTGTACACTATTTAGTGTAAAAATAACTTTTGTTGCAAAAATTTCGTAGTTTCTTTTAAAATACTGATTTATTTTAATGGATTGTCAAAAAATTTATAATTTAATAACTCTTTGGAGCACACAACAAACTTAATCTCTCCTAATCCAGATCTTCAAAAAGTGAGGTTATAGCTATTTCTAAATTCTAACCCCATTCCTAACACTACATTTTCAGTCTTTATTGTATGATCTGTGATTTTCAGTTTTAAAATGTTATTTGACTGTGAAGATTTCAATTCTGCAAATAACAAAAAAGATTTAACTTTACCAGTTGTAAATAAAAATGAGCTGACATATGAAGATTTTTTTAGAATGTATATGTTACAAAATAACCCTTGCATAATAAAGGATATCACTGAAAATTGGTGTTCTTCCAAATTGTGGTTAAATGGTAATAATATTAATTATGATTACTTGAAGAAACAATATGGCCATATGAATGTAATGGTTTATGATTGTTTTGAGCAAGAATATAACAGCCAAAAATGTTATGAATCAACATTTAATGAATACGTTGATTATGTTACAAGTTTACATAAAAATAGTGAATCTTCTCACAAACTTGAGTATCTCAAAAATTGGCATTTGAAATTATACACTGATGATGATTTTTATGATGTTCCTATTTATTTTGCATCAGATTGGTTAAATGAATATTGCATTGATTGCCTAGAAGATGACTATCGATTTGTATATATGGGGCCAAAAAACACTTGGTATGGATTTCCCAATATCTGTTTACTATTACATTTTGATTCTACTTTAGGACACCATTTCATGCAGATGTATTTTCTTCATATAGTTGGTCAGCAAATATTTGTGGTAGAAAAAAATGGATTCTGCTTCCTCCAGGGGAAGAAATGGTATTTAAAGATTCCTTAGGAAATCTTCCTTATGATATTAGTACAGAGAATTTATCTTTGGTAAGATACTTTGAAGTAATTCAAGAACCAGGTGAAGTGATTTTTGTACCCTCTGGCTGGTATCATCAAGTGTGGAATTTAGATAATACAATATCGATAAACCACAACTGGGTCAATGGCTGTAACATTAAAACAATGTATGAATCAATGAAATCAAATTTGTCATCTGTTGAAAATGAGATTAGTGACTGCAAATCAATGGAGAAGTTTAAAGAACATTGTCAGTTGATGTTGAATACCCTTTATGGGATGGATTTTTATAAATTTTATGATTTTTTGAAATATATTGCTTTAAGTAGAATAGCTATGAAGGAAAATAGTCAAGAGAAAGTGTTATTTCATGGCCATCAAATTGGTGACAATCACATCAATTATGATTTGGAGTCTGTTAGAAGTGTTTTGTTACAATTTATAGAAAGTGAGGAAGTATGTACTTTGGAATATTTTAAAACTGTTGAAATAGTGCCTTTGAAATTGTTAGAGAAAATTGAAAATATATTAAATATATGATCTTTGAATACTGGTTTTATTCATCAGTTACATAATGTTACATATGTTATTGACATCATCAAAATGGAGTTGTTATTATTGTGATCACTAGCATATCATTTCCACTGCTGAACAAAAGCATTTTTCATATTTTGCCATCTTTTTATCTTTGTCAAATAATAGCCAAATTCCAGTTAGTTTCCATTGCACTACTCCTTTTGTTCATTTGTCATTATAGCAATGTAACCAGACCAATTCTGTTTTAAACATAGACTGATTTTAGTTACCCACATCTAGTTGACATTTACTCCATTACAAACCCTTTTCTTAAAATTAAATACAAAAAAATAATGTTACTTTTCTGTCACCAAGTTGAATATACACTTAAACATATGACAATATACGGTGGCCCAATAATGTATGGATTGTAGGTATATTGTGCCTACATTGATATGTATTTTCAAAAATCTGTCATCTCAGAATTCCGCCATAAAGAATGATTTATATTACTTTATGTATCATGTTTGATACCTAAAACACACCACTTGGATGTTATTCAACTATTTGTCAAATGTTGATGTCTAGAAACAGTTGAATATCAAATCAAAGGTATTAAGCATTATAGGAGGTTGTAATTGGGGGAAACCTATCATACTTTGAAGAGTCAAAATTACTATGATGAACTCTCTCTGTTGTGGCAGATATTGCCATTCTAAATTTTGTAAGTTTAGCCATGAGTAATGTACTTTTTTCAAATGGAGCTCCATATTTTTCCGGGCATTATTTGACCTCTGAAGACGCGAGATGTAAGACCGACATCTAGGATTTTCGACAGAATTAGCACACAGAGTTTCCGAATCTGGGATACAAAGGAATGACACCTTGAAGAAAGTATTCAATATCTCTGACAGGTGAAGTAAACTGAAAATTTTATGGTGACATTCTGTCCTAGGAGTTAAGGGAGAACAGCAATTACACGGAACGGCTCCAGATTCGGAACATCTGTGTGATAATTCTCTCGAAAATCCTAGATGTCGGTCTTACATCTCGCGTCTTCAAATTTAACGAAATGTATCAAATACATAAAGAAGCCTTCGAGAGGACATTCAATTGTGGGAAGCGCAACTGATGAAGGTTCTCTGACCAGAAACAATATATGTTATATAAAATATATATTGTCTTGCATACAAAGGAATGACACCTCAAAGAGAGTATTATTTGACCTCATTTATTTTTTTTGTGTATTTCTAATATTCTCTTAAATCAAAATTATTTGTGCATTTTCATTTTGTTCATAAAATATTTTTAATTATAGAGGACAGTGTAATTTAATTTTACATGTCAGTTGAAGAGAAATTTCATTAACTTTCCTCAAAGTTTCCTTTGACTTCCATCATCTTGAAACGATTGATCAGTAAGATTGTGAAATCAGTCATTTCAAGATGATTGAAGACCAAGGAAACTTCGAGAAATGAGTTACATTGTCTACCAGCTTCAGACTAACACCTGTATCTGTCTCTTAACATTTTCCTTCCAATCCTTAATTCTTTATAACTGTGGAGTTTTTTTCTAACACTCATAATTAAGAAGTAAATTGACTATGGAAAACAAACAGAAAAGTTTTCTTACCTTAACTTAGACAATAATTGTATCTCTTCTGTACAATATTTTTGGTTCTCATTGTTAAATTACGTTTATGGAAATGCCGAATTTTACTCAAAATTAAATCAATATATATGGGTTTCATTTTTGGAGAATATTTTAAAAACGTTATTGCCAAGTCGAACATTAAAACCACGATATTTTTATGCAACTGTTCAAATCAGTGATTGATCTTCATAATTGACTACACATAAAATGTTTAAAAATTGTGGTTTTGTAGAGGCAAACACAACCAGGAGATTTATTATTAAAGAAATTTCTGTCACATAATTATATTTTAATAACCTTTTCAATAACTTCCACTTACAAAAGTGCTGCTCTTATAGATACGTATCAAGCAATATTCAGATACTTACTCGGGGAATATAATTTTAAAAATAATTTTAGTTTTCGGGAATGTTTTTTCAAAAATAGGGCCTGTCAAAAAGTGTTTTTTATGTTGCGGGTTATCATATATATATCAATTGAGTTTGTATTTAGTTCAATAACATGATTAATTTATTTGAGTGTCATTTCCACTGTAATTCCCACACTATTGTAACAAAATTATTACCTACATACTTAGAGGATCAAGCTTTATCTTTAAGACCAATGAGATATAAAAAAAAACAGGCTGGTGGTATGACCGATGAAAGCGAACGCTTCTTACAAAATGTACCCTCCTTTTTCGTCACGTCTCTACATTATTTAGATGTAATAAGCAAATTATTTGTTGTTACTTACTGTATACTAGTTTGCTATTACACTTAAACATTTTCTCGATCTTACGGATACTTTTTGGAAACTCTCTGGACGGTCCTGATCAGGGTATCAAAATCCAGGTCATTTAGCCACAATTTTTATTCAACAAGCCATCTCTCCTGTTTCGGGTGTATAATTGGAGGTCTCATTTGGGTAGCTCTTTCTTCACCACGTAATAATTCTGGACAGAGAATTAATTTAAGTATGAAAAAATATATTAACGACTTCCAATTAGTTGAAAATAATTAACAAAACATTACACTAGACAATAAATAACACATACACTGTTGTTAGGTACCCACACACAAAGTAAATAATAAACGGTGCTCATTCTCTACAAATTAATTATCAAGCCATCTAGTTACATTTCTTTGATGGTATATTTGATAGAAATATTGGAGTTTTTGGCGATATTCTGAAAAACTAGCAAGTTACAAATCACAAAAAAGTATCTTCTTTTATAAACTGCAATTTGAAAAATTATATAAATCTATAAGGAGTTTGGAGAATGGGCCCAATAAAAAATAATAGTCGATTTCCATGCAAGTATGTATTCTCTTCCAAATTTCATCCTTTTACAAATAGAATCTTTTCTCAAATTTAAAGTTTCATCAATCCGGATGTACACTCTATGGAATAAAAAAATAATTATTCAAATCGGTTCACAACTGGTGAAGAAATTAGGTAACATACAAAAGAAACTCGTCGAATTGATAAACTCTTTCTTTTTGGATGTCGGTTAAAAAGTAAAGTAAAATATTGAAAACAATTATAAAAAAGTGGAAAAGTTGTGACATAAAATTAGTCGCTATATTGGTAGTTTGTTATAATTGTATACAAAAAGAACAAAATCATCTTATTTTTAGCGGACAAATATTTTACCACAAGGTTCATTGTTATATATTTCTTGGTTGTAGATTCAGTTTTTATTGTCATCTATTTCATAGGCAATTTTGAGGATTGTTGAAATGTATTTTTAAAAATATAGTTATCTTATCGGAAATCATGAATTATTTTTTATGCCTTTCCAACACCCAACACATTTTAAATTAAGCCATCAATAAACCACAATTATATCAGACAAACAACATTAAATCATCACAATATAAATAACTTTTTCGCATAAATTTCTTAATCAACGTCTTCGAAGATATACTGTTCAAGATCGAGGTGTAGGTATAATTTATACTTCTCATAAGATATATTTTATATTTTCAACTTACACGTAACGGGTATTTTTTGCTGACTTGTAGATTTATATATATATATATATATATATATATATATATATATATATAATTTTATAATTCACATTCCGAAATCTTGAAATAGGCAGACATTTTCGCAAGTGTGTTATTCCCAAAAATCCATAAAACCAAGTCTTAGTATTACCTTTTTATAATGGTGTCACGAAATGTTATTATTGCTCCTAAGGGAAAACTCCCCACTTCTACCTTCTTCATAGAAATTGACAGTAGGTATCAGTAGTTCGTGTTCAGGAACATAGAAGAGTTTATTGGGAAAATGGAGAAAGGCACACCATATATAACAGTGTGTTTTGGGCCAGTTAATTTAGTTTACCATTCAAAGTCCCATGGTTAAAACTGAAGTTAAGAACTTACTAGAATTTTGTTCTGAATTCATGATTTGTAATTTTCGCTATTCTATGTTTTCAGTAGTTGCAAGACAAGTTTGGTTCGAATGCAGCAGTCTTTAACATACTGGATGCGAAAATACGAATAGCTCAGCAATTAGCAATTACTGGATGAGAAAAGCAAAGAGAGCAAAACATTCACTGAAAATTCAACAAGAACAATTCCTACAAATGAGTGGCGGATCTATGATTGTCATTTGGGAGGCTTGATCTCGTTGACCCAGGTGAAGGTTGGTTTTAGCAAAATATAGCTCGGATGATTATGGAGAAGCTTGCAGCACCTTTGCATCTAATAAAAACTGAAAATGTCTGAGATTGACGAAGTAAATAAAGAAATTCTCTTGATAATGTTGAATTGGAAATTAACTACACTGAACACGCGGTGCAGAAACAAATTCACCACATGCAAGATGAAATACGCACGGTGCAAGAGAACTCGATGACAAAATATAAAATGAAATTGAAAAATTCTGAAAAGATTTATTGAAAGGGCTAAATGAAGATGGATGATTATTATAGGTACTCTAGTAAAATTGCTTACTGCTTACTTTCGATGGCTTGTGTACAAAATAAAGTTGCAACCACTAATGCATGAGATAATTATGAATAAGTCACTTTACCATAATCTACATTAGAATTACTCCTTATTTATTACTTATTTCAGATGTATAGGATAAAATGATAGAATGAAGGCTATGTATACAAATGCTTGAATTTTTACATTAAGAACAAAAACAAGAACATACCAAACGATGGTCGAACCTATACGGCATTACGAGTCAGAGTGCAGGAAAATAAACAACAATGTTAGAGCAAAGGTGCAAGCTGTTGAAATGGATTACTTTCGACGCTTACGTAGAACATCAAGAATCAAGACTAGAATATGTAAGTAACAACACTGTAAGACAGAGAGCAAAGCTGGAATACACAATAATACGGACCAGTTATGCGGATGGATGAACAGTGATGACCAAAGAAGGTCTCGAAGTGTGTGCCAAGAAATAGAAGAAAAAAACAGAAAGGCCAAGGATGACATGGAAACAAATCGTGAAAAAATGAGTTATCGAGATCTAGAAGATTAATGTTGGGACAGAAATATGTGGGGTATGAAGTGCGGGAAGCGGTGTAGGCTGTAGCAACCTGTATCGCTGTATAGCATACCACCCAATGAAGTACTGGACACGAATGGAATAGACACGAGAAAACTTACCACATCACATTATAGAACTAGTCTCAGAAAAACAACTATTCTTTAGGCAGAAACTATGACTTCGCTACGTCGCTAACATCATTATATACATGAACTCTAGTCACAACAAGATAAAGTTCACTTTACAGATAGAAAAGAATAAGCATAATACCTTTCCTAGATGTACTGAAACTAGACAGGCCCGAAGCTGTCAACATAGCGTTTTCAGAAAAGATACGCACACCAAGAGCATATTTGCACCGCCACCCCACACAAATTTAAGAAATTGCTAACAGATTCATATTCAGATAAGTGCAGTAAGAGACATACAAACAAAAAAATGGCTATAGTAACCACTAACCACACCATTAAAAAAGCAAAAAGTAAGCAACAAGACAAGAAAAAAGACAACGTAGACCAAGTCACTCCACCATACATCAAAGTCACTAAAGAAAGGATGGGGAGGATTCTGCGAAAAAACAACATCAGACCACACACAACAATTTGAAAGTTGCTACGTAACCCAAAGGACAAGATCCTACTAGAGAATCTGGAAGTGTCCAGCATATCATGTGGAAATAGCCCTAAATCATATTTCGCTCCAACATACGCAATCAGCTCTCGATGAAATTAAACATAAAAAGCAAACAAACCATCTCAACTTTATTCAAATATGAATTGGAAACAGAACCCAAAATAGATTTCAAAACAACTCGCCCAAGTCGATTATTTGTCATTGTGAACAACGCATTTAGAACGCTAAGTGAGACCTTGGCGAAACGTCTGCGAGATTCAAACTTGAATCATACTAACAAACGGACGTATTTCCGAATATATATTTCTTCACATTGTGCTATCTGTGAAACTTTATGCATTAGCAGTAGGTATACAAATTTTGACAAAATAGTTTTAGCCTAGAACGCCGGTCTTGTAATCAAAGATTTTAGTAAAGTTTATTCAGTGTAGTTTAGGTCAGGAGCACAGAAATCTGGCACAAACTTACACGAGTTCGAAGTCGACTTTAGACGTTTCGTGAACTTAGCTTGATCAGATATAGCTGACGAATTTTTGGAGCAAGTCGCCAATCGAAGCTTTACTGAAGGCAGAAGAAATTGTAAAACTAAGAAATTAAATGCGAATTAGTGGCAACAAACAGTGTAAGGAAGCTCACTCCGTCCTTAGAAATTGAAGGATGTATATGTCTTAAGCTGAAAATGAGAGCATTCCCTTTTGAGCAAGGAGACCATGTACAACAAGTACCTGTCTCAGAATAAGGAGGTGTTAAAAAATACCAAATGCCAAATGGTATTAAGTCTCGCACAGCAGAATGTTTTTTCCGTGGTTAAAAAAAAATTACAAGGGTTTGCATAGTTTGGCAGCCTTAACGGCCATCTTTTTGTTTGAGCAAACGAATCAAGAAGGTACAGCTCACATAGAAGTTATTTTTAATACGTTTCTGACCAATAAGAAGAATGTTTTTGAAAATACCAATTTTGAAAAATGATACCAAGTTAACATGGCAAAATGTTTCCGCGGACTGCACGAGTTTTGGCAAAGAAGAACGAAGGAGTCGACAGACTTTAATGCTAAGAAATTACTATCAAGCGGTGACCTTAAAATCCTTGACAAGAAAACACTTCTGTACTTCTGTTGTGTGAACTATGACGAATATGCAAGAGAGAAATGGATCATTTTTGGATCACGCAGTCAATAATTAGAATTACCCTAAAAGGGAAAAGTGCTGTGTAATGTTCAGACCAACCACTCTAAACTGGGTCATCTACTTCCATTTATTCGAGCATTAGGCGTATTGTTTAAGCTGACTTCCCCATGTAAGTTGAAAGCTAATTACTCTGCAAAAATGCTATTTTAGAGCAACCTGGAAACATGCAAACTGCAATGTTATGTTGGGCTCTGAAACGAGTTATTTCATAGAATTTAATAGAATTTAATGCAATATGGGCATTTGAGTCACCTATGCGACCACTGTATCTACATGGACACATCCGTTTATTGTATTCAATTTTCAGTTTTTCCGTAGTAGACCAAATCCAAACTCAAGGACACTTTTTAGAAACGTCCAGTAACTCAACGGTAATTCAATTTACTTCAAACCAGAATAAATTTTAAGCACACCATGACGGTCATCTTGATAAAACACGCCGCTGAAAAACTGAGCAACATTTTTTTCGTCATTACTTAGATTCACTCAAGATGATTAATTGTTTTCCTTGAAAGTCATTCATCAAAGGCATTCAATTATAAGCAACACGTCACTTACGGCTTGTAATTTATTCCATTTTTTTTCATGTATTCTACTTGCTTGAGATAACTTTTATCTGCTTGGCAAATTACTCATTATTATCTTCTATCTTATTGTAAATAACTTCCATCCACCTCAATTTTTACGTATGAGATTAAATTTCACCTTGCGATTATAAAATTTCTTTTCAATCAGTGCCTTTGATAGTACGTCCGAGAACCAGAAGTACTTAACTCACTGTAATATGCAGAAAGGAATTACCAACGGCGTGGTGCATACCAACTTCGACGCCAAATATGTAACTGAAATTACACTCTTCATCGGAATAATTTTTCAATAATTCGTCGATGCAGTACCGGTTCGCAATTAAAAAACAGGTCCCTTGTTTTATGGCAATACTAAAATACGCTGAATAACGTCCTATTGAATTCAATATCTATAGCGATTTTCTTTGACCTTTGTAGAATTTCGTAGTATTCTTAACAAAATAAAACAGGTCTTTTAAAAAAAACGAAAACGGATTTTACAGTATAGTGACAATAAAGTATGAAAATTACTTACAGCTTTTAATAAAAAATACTACTATGATGCTTAATCAACTACATGGTAGTAACAAAAAAATCGATCTAGATTTTTTTGGTAGGTGAAAATGCATCACGGGTATGATGCACTTGCCCTCACTGAAGTTTAAGTGACAATATGATGTGACACTTTTAGTAAAACGACTCTCTGTTCCAGCAATCGAGGAAATGTTATTTATAACTTGCGTCAAATTCTTCATGCTTCTCGTCTTTATTCCATCTTCCATTTTATTTTGTCCTTTCTAGGTCTTTGTTGTTTTTAATCTTTATTATTTCAATTGTTCATCTGTATACGTATTTGTGTTATGTTTCGTTACTTTACATGAGTTTTATAATTTTATTTGTTCACCAGTGATATGCTTAGTTCTTACTTCTGCATATAAAGTCTCACTTTCTTCGTTTTCAGTCTTACCAATTTCAGCCTTACCAACTTTTGAGGCTTCCGAGTCCTGATAAAATGTTTTGATGTCTCAAATTAATGTTTTCTTCCAATTAGCATGGTGTGTAAAACCTTCCCATTCAGCTTGCCATTTTATTATTGTTTCTGATTATAGTTTCTATCTTTATTTGATGAAAATTCATTTCAATATTATATTAAAATAAACACACTGATGTAATTTTCACTTAAATTTATTTACTATTGTCAATTGTTTTCTTTGCATTTAACTGTTAGTCTTACGTTGTATTCTGAAGAAGCCAGTAACCTGGTGAAACAACTGTCAATAGTAAATAAATTTGAGTGAAAATTACATTAGCATGTTAATTTTAATATAATATTATTGTTTCGTCCTTACTTTTTTCATTTATGGTGACACATATTTTTCTCTCTGTATTGGGTGTATACCTACGATTACCCCATCTGCTTTGTGGGATTTTTTCCTAACCCACTGATGATACTGAGCATTCCCTGTCCTTGAACTTTCTCTAGCTGATTCTTAAGGTGCCGATACATACGTCCCTCGTCCGCCAGATATGACCACCCACGTTGGGTTCGTACCCTTCTTTAAAATGCGTTTTTTATCAATGGATATATTCATTCTACTCCCTGACCTACCCAAACATTTTGCGAAGATGAAAGATATTTCGACCAATTTGTACCCTTTTTTGCTTGCCTTCGATGTTACTTTTATTCATGCAGGTGTTTTTCGATCCGTCAGTCCTATCCGCCAAAGGTCGGTAACTACAAATGCGCGGCTCGATGCAAGGGATCGATGGTTTCGGGTCGTTTCCTAGTAGGAAATTTCAATAATTGCCAGGCCAAAATATTCAGAGTGCTATAAAAAGTAATAAAATGTAAATCTGCAAATGCCGAAAGAAAGAAAGCTTACGACATAGTTCAGTTACTGGAGGTTTTTAAGTGATAAAACACTTAACAACTGTTAAAATTTGTATATTGAAATGCCCTTAAATTTGCTCTTGTCACTGGTAGATTGAATCCTAATCGTCTTTTCGGACGACGGACGTATAGAGATCTGTTTGAGTGTGTTAAAGATGGTGCTCGCGATACATTTTTTTATGTAAGTGGAAGGTTGTAAAGTATCCCCGAATTATACCTGGCATCCTACGGACGAGGGACGTGTGTATCGGCACCATTAAACTTTTTAATTTGCTTACTCTTATACACTGGTGCACGAAACAATAGTATAGAAACAACCAAGTATAAAACGCATCCTTTTTAGGGTTCCGTATATACGTATAAATATGGATAGCTTTATAATATTACTCCGGATTTCGTCCTCTTTCACATTACAGCAATTTTCTCCTCAACTACGTGACGGAAAAGGGTGAAATTTGGTAGCGTGTATAGTTTGGTGACCAGATCAGGCGTACATATCATAAATGAAGAAATTTTGATTTTTAAGGTTACTTCTGGGGGAAAAAATCGACCGTCCATCCCCCTTATCTCCGAAAATATAAGACGTAATATTTTGAAAAAAATAGAGTTATATGAATTTTGCCAGAAAAATTACAGAACTAAATGGAAAATATAAAATTAAAATTGTTTCTAACGCATCATGTAATATATCAAATGAAAAAAACTCATTATGACGAAAACAAATGTATATGACGAAAACAAACATATGTTTTCCTATTTTTAAGATAACTTATTTAAAAGATATTAACAAGAATATGAAAAATTTTAAGTATTCTCCCCACCTTATCTCCGAAACTATAAGCCGTAAAATTTTGAAAAAAATTAGAAATATAGGGCCTCACCTGAATTTTATCGAAAAAATAATAAGACACCTCTACCATTCATTTTGGGGGCAAATTACAGAATTAAATGAAGAACATAAAATTAAAATTGTTTCTCACGCATCACGTAATATATAAAATAAAAGGGCTCATTATGGCACATATAAACATATTTTTTTCATATTTTTAGCATAAATTATTTAAAAGATATTAACAAAAATATAAAAAAATACACATTCCCCCACTCTTATCCAAAACTATAAGACGTTAATTAGGGATGTAGGACGTGAAGTTTACTGGAAACATAAAGAGAAACCCCTAATATTAATTTTAGGGGGCAAATTATAGCATTAAATGGAAAATATAAAATTAAAAATATTTCTAAGGCATCATGTAATGTATCAATGCTCATTATGACAAATACAAATATATTTTTTCATATTTTTAAAATGAATATTAAAAAAATACCCATTCCCCCTTTTATTCCCCAAAGTATGACCTAAAATTATTTGTTAACAGGGAAAATACGAAGAAATCCCTAATATTAATTTTGGGGGCCAAATTATAGAATTAAACGCAAAATAAAAAATATTTAATTAATGGGAAAATAAAAAAGATACCTTTTCAATGCATCATGCAATACATCAAATGAAAAGGCTCATTATGAGGAATACCAATATATATTTTTCATATTTTTAAAATTAATTGTTTGAAGGATAACAACAAAAATTTATTTCCGAGACCATACTACCTAAAATTTTGAAAATAGGTAGAATTACTGGGGCCCACTTGAAATTTATAAGAAAAAATAGTAGAAAACCCCAATTTTAATATTGGGAGGAAATTTTAGAATTAAATGGAAAATAAAATTTTAAACGCATTATGTAGGTAATATATGCAATAAAATGATCATTATGAGAATTACAAATATATTGTTTTCATATTTTTAAAAGAATTTAACAAAAATATTAAACATCGACTTATTCCCCCTCTAGAAAGTACCCTACCTAAGATTTTCAAAAATCTATTTTATTTGTATTTTTAAATAATTTGTCAAAAAGATTTAATAATTTATTATTTAAAACTTGACGTATTTCCCCCATATCTTCCAATTTACAGAGCTTAAAATTCAGACAGTAGATTATATAAGGCTTCCCAGAAAGTTTATTAGTAAAATAAAACCCTAATGTTAATTTTGCGGGCCAAATTAGAAAATTAAATACATATTTTTATAAAAATCAAGCGAATCATGTAGCAGATAAAATAAAAAGTTTGTAGAAAATAAAAAGGAATGTTTTTTATAAATTTAAAACGCTTCCTTTAAAAGATATTAGATATATAAGAAAATGCACTCATTCCCTGCTTGTCTGGAATATTAGAAAAAGATATACTTTGATTCACTTACATTGTATCAAATATTGAAGGTGGTAAAGAACCCTTAGTATGCGTGTAAACTCGCACTTGCTCAGATTATTTTTATCTAAAGGTAATTTAATGTTTTTCATAATGCTACACAATTTCCTTAACTTAATTTCTGCGTTTTCCTTTGTATTTTCATTATTTGATTTATTTGACAATTTTCCTGGGGATTATATATCTGTATCTGCTAAAAGACCTCTTTCTCTCTTTTTTTATCAAGTTTAGTATACCGTCTATTCGTGCAGATATTGAATGAACAGAGGAAGATGGACAAGCTTGTACTAGGAAATAAGGTGACAGAGAATTTTGAAGTTTTACTAAAGATACTTTAAGTGACTCAAAAGAAACAACAGGAAGTTAGTTTTCAGCAGGCAGGAAAACTACATGTAATCTCGAGAAACAAAAATGTTTTAAACTTTTCTGAGACATACTTGATGAGGATTAGTTTTGGTAGTATTCCTCCTGTTAAGTATAATTCCTTTGACAATATTGTACATCCCATTATCTTTATCTAGAAATCGCCTACCTCACCTCGAACTTGCCGTTGCTATTTTCAGTCATCCGATTTGACAAATCTACACCTTAATGTCGAGCTAACAGCATTTGACTGACATAATAGAACCAATCGTCCTAGATTGACACTTCCTTTGGAATAGTCTGCCTACAATATCAGTACCTTCTTTAGCAGGTTATCTTTTAGAGGAGGTTCTCCGAGCATGGCGTCATTCTGGAGCCATCCTTCGAAGAGATGATCGCATAGGTGCTGGAAGCCAGTCACTGTTCCTTTAACACTGTTCATTTGTCACTTTCTCTCCTAAACCTTTTAATTTGGACACCTCACCTGCATCTTTATTTGTTAGTGTAGATTCCATAGTTCTCGGCTTTAGTACTCTCTAGAGTTTGAAGGAATCTTTTATTTTTTCTTCTGTCTCTTAGTGCAACTTCTTTCTGATTCTTGATTCTCCCTCTGCCTTGCTCCATATTTATAGAACTGGTTTGACGATGACCGCGGCGATGTCTGGTTGGTCGGTACTTTTGGTTAGGTTAGGTTTAGCAACTCATCCTCCGCGGTCATTTGAGTAACAGTTCTGGTCTACTTGTGGCTGGTTTTATGTTGTTTTGTTTTTGATAATTGATTACTTGATTATGGATACAGATAGAGGAATGCGTCTCTTTGGATTCTAAATTTGTTTAAAAGATGTCATAAATAATTTGTTTCCCAATGGCGGAATATTGACAAATGCAGTTAGAACCATCGGATATAGATAGGGTAACTCACAAAGAAACTTCCTGTAAGTACTTCAACTCGAAAACACCCATTACTATTCGATATTGTGATCAATAAGGTCATACAAATAATTCAAAATGCCCATAGCTTCTCAAAAAAAACTAAATGCATCACAACAGCAAAAGAGCCTCTTCACTAGAACTAAAATAATAATAAATAAGTTAACACAGCAATAACCTCGCAGGCTGTCTGTAGAGCAACAAGCAAAATAAAAACACAAAATCAAGAACGATAGGACCTATACGGCTGAGACTAAACCTGACACACTTGAAACAAAATTGAACATACTTCGTAGAATTTCCTGAAAAACTTGATACTATTGAGAAAAAAGCGAAAGAGATGAGAAGATTGTGTGAAGTGGAAAATATTAACAACTGGACTCATAAAAGGAAAAAAAGTGCAAATAAACAGAAATGGACTAGGTTGGGGATAAATTGCTTTTTGGTAAACGAAATTAAAGACGAGTGAGAAAAGGATGGAACGATCATTTAGGGACGGAGTAGAGCCCATTCATGAAGAACCAACTCTAAGCCTAAGTGGAAGAGGGAAGAAGAAGCCTTGTCTATTTGTTTTCAACTCTAAAGTTGATTTGATCACCCATTGCAGTAGGTATTTAAATCTGAAAGTGTTTTTGTATTGGTTGGCTATTTATGTTCTTGTAGTCTGTCTGAGAATTTTCAGTTTGTTTGTCAAACATATCTTTAATCACAGTTCTGCGTAATATGTTGTATGTATAAACCAACCTTGGACTTTTATTATATTTTTTAGGAATTTTTCTATAAGCTTAGTCCGGAACTCTTCAGATATGAAAATATCTATTTCTCTTTTTAGAGGAGGGAAGTACCATAAATTATAAATTATTGGAAAAAATATAAAGTTGTTGAAGTCATACTAGTGCCGAATAAATTCGTGTATGTTGACAATAATTGTTGATTTCAGAGTCGACCATTAATACAATGAAACCTGAAATGGATACAAATTTTAAAATAAAAAGTTTCAAAAAAACTTCTGATAAAAAAATAAAATAGTTTGAAATTCTCTAATTATCTTCAAGGTACTACCGTGTTTGCGGCGGGATTAGTATACTAATTTGTGAAGATAAAAGTGTGGTTTTATGAGTTCTTTTTATAAAGAATGGTTTAATTGGCATAGCATTCGACCTTTAAATTTCGTCTAGGTTGAGTTACCACTTTGTAAATTTTTAAAGGCACTAAAGTAATTTTTGATCGAAAATATGTTGCATATTATTTAATCATAATTAGTTCTTTCAAAAAAGAAATGATAACTCAGTTTTTCTCGTTCATTGTAAGAAAAGTGTAAAATAATACAGTGCCAGTCATTTAGACTGACGGCTTTAATACAGAGAAGGGAGGGGATGCTCCACCAGTCTGTTTCTCTCTTCCTCTTTCTTTCTGTGTGTGTCTCTTCATTTAGAAATGAATTTAATATTAATATAATACTAATGTGTGCGCTTGAATTTTTAATTTATATTCGAATTCTCGTTACATCTTTAATCTAAAAAGCAAACTAACTGATGTGATTGTTAAAAAATTTGCTATAGGATTCGTTAATTTATTTTATTAATACTTACAAGAGTAGAGATTCTTCTTTATCTTGTCCTCTATGGACTGATCGTGCAGATGTCAGGTGCATTTAGTGATAGTGTGATTTAGTAAAAATTCTTATTTTAAAAGCATTTTTGATCATTCACGACAATATAAACGGAGGCCTCCATTAAGAATATTTCGATTCAAAACTCTTACACTTCTACACCCATATCTCCATACCAAAACATAGTTTTGTACCTGTTAACTTTCACTGAAACCTTATGCACATCATCATTTGTGAACACATATGATCCAGTGATTCCACCGGCCACAAAGAGTTGCAAAATGTGACTTTCTTTTAGATGTAATGGTGCTTCGATCATGGCTTGTGAATTATCATTGTTCCAAATGCGGTAGTTCTGTTTATTTGATAACAATTTAACCAGAAGTATTGTTCAAACCAATATTTTGAATAGAAATTGTGGGTTGAATTTTTAAGTACGTAAACCCAGGTCTTTACGCAAATTTTTCAATAAAATGGATGGGGGCAAGTTTAATTGTTGAGCATGGTGGCGAATTGATGCATTTGGATCAGCATCAGTACTGCGCTGCACACAGTTAATCTCTTGTTGTGTACGCACTGTACGACGTCTTACGGAATACGTAGATACTGTTATAAATTTATCTACGCCGTCCCTGACTAAAGCAACGTAAAGTATTATTCATTACAATTAAACATCAATCGCTGGAATAGTAAAAAGAAGAACCAGAAGGTTCGAAAGGGTCAAAAAAACTGTGTATCTGGACGCTGTGCGAATAAAAGTAGAGCGACCAGAAAATTTGGCGCACTCTATATAAGGCGATATTAATTTCAGTAGTTAGTTGGTAGAGATTACCTATTGTTATGATTTCGATGTTATTGTAATAGAATCAGCTGTTGAGAATATTTGATGTTTACGTGTGAATAAAATTTCGAGAAAGTGAAGTGAATATTAGTTTTTTAAAATTAATTGACTTTGAACCCACGGAGTTTATTGCAATACTATCGTTCAGAGTAGATATGAAACTAAGTAACTATCCGGTATTCAGCCTAAATATACTCTATTACTGGATTCCGGATAATAAGTGAGTATCCGGTCGGATACAGGATTAAAAAAATACGGAATGTACAAGTTAGGTATTATATTGAACTCACATATTAAATATTTACACTATCTACATGCATTTTGCAACAGAACAAAAATGATACTCCTAGGTACTGCAAATTGTATCTATATATTTCTCCGCATTAAGACACAGACAAGACCAGATTCAGAAAAAAGTCTTTCACTGTATAAGCTGCTAGAGGGTGGTGGAAGATAAATTTTGCCAAACTTCGTCAAGTTTGGATATTGTGTATCTAGCATTAGCTGGCGACCAAATGTAGACAATTGTCATGATCGCGATCAATTCGCACTGATGTCAGATAAAAGCCAATTTCACTAGCAATCGCGTTTTCTTGATCGTGGGACTGACTGCTGTTGTTTCCACTTGCTACTCCATTGAAACAATCTCACAACGTGTGATAAGCTTCGCTAGATA
The DNA here is from genome assembly GCA_034190945.1 of Octodonta nipae. Taxonomy (NCBI): domain Eukaryota; kingdom Metazoa; phylum Arthropoda; class Insecta; order Coleoptera; family Chrysomelidae; genus Octodonta; species Octodonta nipae. The sequence goes on along the minus strand of CM067218.1, from coordinate 19,423,787 downwards.
GAGCAGACTCTTTTTCCTCCCCTCTACTAATTTTAGCCGGTATTAGTTCTGCGTGACCTCTCGCACATTTTCACCAATATGGTGGTTTATTCAAACGCAGAAATGGCTGGCATGCATTTCGTCCACTGTCTCTCTAATGGTAATCCCTCAGAAGCGTCGAGACGATATGCTGCAATGTATCCTTAACGTGATTACACTTTGTTTGGACGGCTTCATCAACGACTCAGAGAAACAGGTAGCTTCAAACCTAGAAAACATGATTGTTGTCGCCACCGGGATATTAGACCACCGGAATTTGAAAAAACTGTACCTAATTTGTTATATCCATATCCTGTACAATTAGTCCAGGCACTGTTACCTCGTGATTTTTCTAACCGTCTCGCATTTTATTTTTGGATGCTACATATGATTAAACAACACCCAGAATTTCTTGAGCATATTTTATTCACGAACGAAGTTTTTAACCATCTCAACCACATATGGGAGGAAGAAAATACTCATGCTATCGTTGAAGCTCTCCACCAGGATCGATTTCTTTAAACGTGTGGATTGGAACTATTGAATATCACCTAATTGGCCCACGTTTTATTCCACCTATATTACATGGAGATACATACACTCAACTTCTAAGCGAAGCGCTGCCAGTTCTACTTGATCCGATTCCTTTAGGTGTCAGCGGGACTATGGTTTATGCACGATGGAGCTCCTAACAATTTTAATATGAGAGCACGTCAATATTTGAACGAAACATATCCAGATCGCTGAATAGGTCGAGGTGGACCTCAATTTTGGCCAGCTCGTTCACCTGATTTTAAGACTTTTTTCAACTTGGGGACATTTAATAATGTTGGTTTACAGTGGAGCTCCTGTTCAAGATATAGAAGACTTAATACGAAGATCTATGTGTCGACGTCTAGACTCCTGTGTATTTGCTGAAGGTGTCCATTTTTTGCACTTAATTTGAACTCTCCCTTTTCAAAGTTAGGTAAACTTGTTTTTTTAACGATTTTTAAATAAAAATAGCGTATTGCATCACAGAAGGATAGTTTGTTTTTGTATTACACATAAAGTTGAATATTTTTATACACACAAACAGTGACAGATAAAAAAAACCCATAAAATAGAAGATTCTAAACTCATAAGAGATTCATTTACAATTTTTGTCAATTGCAAGGGGCGTACTGAAAAAAAAGTTGTAGGGGCATAAAGAACACGTGACCCCTGAAGTACCACCCTGTAGATTTTCATGACCATTTCTGTTATCTTATTATGAAGACTTCATAGAGACATTAATGCTCCAAAACGAAGGGTTTGCGGACTTATGGTCATAGAAACTTTTCGTCATAAAATGGCTCGAGGAAGAACATATTGAAATCTTTCGCACTTACTCATTTCCACCCTTTATATCACAGGCCATTTTTATTCGAAAAATAAATGTGTTGCATTTGTGGTAACAAATACAGTGGTATTCAAAATACTCATAATTCGAAAATAATGACTTTCATAAAGACGATATATGATACGAAATACACAATAAACTTCGATTTATTACTCCTAAACGAAAAGCAAACCCATTGTGTCCATTAAAGATTTTATTTCTGCGCTTGTCAAATAAAATTACATATAAGGTTAAAGAGGCATATCTTAATGGATCGGCACTAATAGACAAATCATACAAAATCCTGTGATATATTTGGACATTGTGTATGTTGTCTTCAGCACCTGAGTGGGGTATTATGGCTGGCAGCTTCTTGTTCTACCGTATAAATCCACAGATATGGAATTCTTGTGTTCAGTCCGAAGAAGTGTAGTGTGTCAGTGTCACCATCATGATAAGGAAGGTAAGTGGATGAAGCGGTATCCGAGATATTAAAATTCGCGAAGTAGGATGGAGCAAAAAAAATTATAAATTTTAATGAGATAATGAACAGTTGGATTTTGCTACGTTTGGTGATTTATACACAAATTAGTCTTTATGGGTTTTGTTGTACTGTTATGGAATAATATATTTACGGTTTTTTTTTTACTTTTTGCAAAGCTGTGTAAATGCTTGATTAATTACATTAATTACTTGTAGTGCAACTTTTTAACTGACATGAAGTGTCTTATCGTTTATTGTTTTTTTAAGTAATTTTAATTAATAAGAATATACGATTTATAACATAAAAAAGTAATTAATTTCTTTATACTGTCTTAAGAAGGCAAACAACATGTTATGCTACTATTTATATCACGTAGTTTATTTATTTTTATTTATAATTTTTTTTTACCATTTTGAGTATAATTTTGATTCCTTAGTAAATATACAACAGTTGTTCATTGTTGTATTAACCCAATCTCAAGCCTTGTTATGTCACACATCTCATACTTTGTGCAACAGATAAGTATTTTAAATGGTTATTTCAAGATTATTTTTGTGGAGGTCTTTAATTATTCTATCAAGAAATCTCACCCTGACTAACAACTGAACATCTGTAAGAGTTTTGTTACAACAAGAAATTTGTCAAAATTGCTCTACAAAATTTTGATGTAAAGACAACTCCAAATATTCTGTTTGTTCATTCGGATTTTCTCTCCTCGCTATTCCAGTTTTTCTGGATACAAATAAGTGGGCCTATGACGCCTACTGATCTGTTGTGGAACAGGAACTTTTTCAGTCAATGTGTTTCTTAGCTTCTGTTTATGTCTGGTTACAAACACAAGCTACAAGATCCTCAATTTTGGTAATTTGTACTGAGTTAAACGGTTTCGTATGATCATAATGCACTAAGATTTTAAAAATAGTTGTATTAATTTTTAGTGCTAAATATGTCTTGTCTGCTCTATCTTGTCTATCTATTTATAAAGCCTTTCGGATGTTGATTTTGTAGTAGAAGCTCTTTGAAAAGTATTTAGTGGATGCATGGATGTATTTGTGCTTTATGGCACTTTTTGCAATAAAATGTTTGTAATAGAAATTTAAATATCTGTTGATCTAAATATTAGAATACCAAGGCCAAGAAGTTTTTGTAGATTATCCATTGTCAGTGTGAATTTGTTTATTGGTCCTTGACTAGTAATGTAGATCAGAAATGGGTGTAGACACATAGATAGCTTACTTATCTTCAACTTTTGATTTCATCCTCCAATTACCCATAAATATGTAATGAAAATATGTTAAAACTGTATTACTAACTTTATGTAATAACTTATATCCCATGGCCAAAATATTGTTTTTGGAAGTCCTCTCAAATTAAAAATATGTTAATTTTAAGCAGTGTTCTGCGAATTCCATTTAAAATGGTTAGTTTTGTTATTTTGTGTTTCTAAATCTTCTGTTCTTACTATAATATAATTTGTAATGGCTTTTCTTTATAATAAATACGATAAGAAAATACAAAACCGACTTAAAAAAAGCACATAAATAAAAGCAAAAAAAAAAATTCTGCAACAATTAAATACTTTTTCTGAAAGTTGAACAGCAAAGTTGCAAGATATAACTCATAGATATACGTCCCAAATTATTTTTACTTTTTTTGAGTCGTTTTGTAACGTATTTATTGTATAATTTTTTGTAAAGCAACGACTTAATTGGATGCAGTTTTAAAGTCTAATTAACTTTTTCGATATTGCCAAAAATAAGGACTTTTACTTTTAAGCAATATGCATTACTTTGACCAATCTGATTTACTATTGAATAAAATAGAGTAAACTTCTTGTCTAAATATTTCTACGTTTTAAGAACTTATATGATTCCAACTTAGGAGAACCCGCTGAACGGAGAGATAATTTGAAAATATTAAAAGTTGTAAGGTCTGTTAATTATCAGATCTTTTGTTCTAATTTCAATTAAATTCAGTTAATAGCCTCTCCTCTGCTAAATTGTATAATAAATAATATATTATAATTGGATCCAATTTTCAATTCTAATGAACTTTGAGAACAATTTTAGATGTTATCAAAATTAAAGGTACCTACGTTTTTAAATAAAATTCATATTTGCTGACAAACCTCTTATACAGTGGAAAAAGTGACAACGCAAATCTTTTTATTAAGAATAATTTTTTCTCTAAACATTATTCCTAAGAAAGTCTTCGTTCGATTGCAACTTACGAAGGCATACTCTATATAGAGACCAATTGAGTACCTCCATCTTGAAGTTGATTAACTGATATTTATTTTTATTTAATTCCAGTCTATTTTCAATTTATTATACCCCAGGTTCCAAACAGGGACATTTCATTATTTTAATAGTTTCGCCTCAGCTAAAGGCTATACAAAAAAGTCGGTTATAAAGTTTTTGCCGATTTTCTATATAAAGGTAAAAGCTACGTCAATGAAAAGAAATATGGAATCATTTCGGCATACCCCATGACGTGATCCAGTTTAAACGATTTAAATTCCTTGAATCTGTTTCGAGTATTCGCTGAACACACATAAAAAACATAGATACAGACGAATTGAAAACCTCCTTGTTTTTGAATTCAGTTAAAAGGCGAACTATCGGACTATGTCGCACTAGAATATCAAAAACGTAAATATTTGTTTCTTCAACAAGTTTTTTTTATTTGTTCCTATGTTTGCGTATTCCCTGGCTAAAGTTTTTTTTTTGCATTTTTCCTTTGCATATATTTGATATTTTTGATGACATGGGTGGTAAGAGCTTTGCTTAAATTTGCTGGGTAAATAATAAATCTGCCTACGTAATACTTGAACGGCCCCATAGCTGTATAAGGTGATTGTGATATCCGACATATCACAATCACTTATAATTTCATTTATCAAATCCAATTTGGATAGTTTTGGTTGTGCTTCTTCATAGTATATAACCCCTTAGATACCACATATTGCTGATTTGGTCTTAAAAATGAGCTGCAGTTTTTCGTTTTAAAGATGTATTAAGTTTATATTTCTATTTTTTAATATTTGAAAGTCGAAGTTAGATGAAATCTTTATTGAATTCAAAATACAGTCTAGTAGGATGGAATGTGTGCATCTTTAAATGTATTTTCTAATATAATGGTCTTCTAAGGGGAAAAAATCTGTAATTTAGTCAACCATCTTGTGAGTCCTCTTTAAATCGTTAATTATCAAACAATTTTGAGAATAGTAATTTGACCTATTTTTGTTAACTAGCCGTAGCCCAGTGGACGTAATTCGACAATAATTCATTAAATTTTTAGGTTTGAACTTTGGAAGATTGGATTCTTTAGTCAGAGTATATATCTATAAGAATTAAACTTGAGTCGAAATTAGAAAAACTATACCCATTACATAATGTGGATTAAATTTATAGAAATTATAATAATGCCAAACACCTAATTAGTATTAGGTATACACATATTTTTTGTCAATTTTTGAAAATACATGAAAACGTTTCTGACTGAATGACATGTCAAAATTCAAATCAAATTCGACAGATGGTCATGAATATCAGGGTTTCCATATCTATCTATTTATCGCGAATCACGATTTTTGTATTCTTAGTCAAATTATATGAAACTATCCGACAAAAATAAAAGAATTTAAATTAAAAGTATAATGTTAATATTAATAAAATATAATCAGACATAAATTATTCAGGTGAAACATAATGTTTTACAGTTTTTATTTTGAAGATGAATAAAGTTTATAATTATACATATTTGAACTTACAAGCTAGATGAATTCAAAATACAGTCTAGACGGATGGAATGTGTGCTTCTTTAAATGTATTTTCTAATATAATGGTCTTCTAAGGGGAAAAAATCTGTAATTTAGTCAACCATCTTGTGAGTCCTCTTTAAATCGTTAATTATCAAACAATTTTGAGAATAGTAATTTGACCTATTTTTGTTAACTAGCCGTAGCCCAGTGGACGTAATTCGACAATAATTCATTAAATTTTTAGGTTTGAACTTTGGAAGATTGGATTCTTTAGTCAGAGTATATATCTATAAGAATTAAACTTGAGTCGAAATTAGAAAAACTATACCCATTACATAATGTGGATTAAATTTATAGAAATTATAATAATGCCAAACACCTAATTAGTATTAGGTATACACATATTTTTTGTCAATTTTTGAAAATACATGAAAACGTTTCTGACTGAATGACATGTCAAAATTCAAATCAAATTCGACAGATGGTCATGAATATCAGGGTTTCCATATCTATCTATTTATCGCGAATCACGATTTTTGTATTCTTAGTCAAATTATATGAAACTATCCGACAAAAATAAAAGAATTTAAATTAAAAGTATAATGTTAATATTAATAAAATATAATCAGACATAAATTATTCAGGTGAAACATAATGTTTTACAGTTTTTATTTTGAAGATGAATAAAGTTTATAATTATACATATTTGAACTTACAAGCTAGATGAATTCAAAATACAGCCTAGACGGATGGAATGTGTGCTTCTTTAAATGTATTTTCTAATATAATGGTGTTCTAAGGAAAACCGTAATTCAGAATTTAGTTGACAAACCATATTTACAATGCAGTAAAAGTTGCAAACTTGCGGGAGCCCAATAAACCGGTATCATTATATAATATAATGTTTTTGAGGATTCATCTTCAGTATCATGACTATATAGAAAAACTTTAGGGAGTTCACCTTTACGATTTTCTGTCCTCGCGGCACTGTTACTATTATCTGATTTGCATTGACAGTATAGACCTAAATAATCTAAATAATGTTTTTTAATTTAATTTAATTTAATTACAGAATGAACCAATATTATAAATAAATTTTAGAATTCTGTACTGAAAGTCGTCAGAACCTACTAAACAAAACAAAAATAAAAAAAATCGGTTGAGGTACAGAGGAGAAAATGGTACCGAATCGTTTTGTCTTTGCCTATTTATATAAAGATTTTATATGGTGGTTCCCTTTTAATATTCCTGTATATGTTGCCTTGTCGTATGCAATCCTTTTCTGCAGAAATTACTAGTTAAAAAGAAGAGAATAATCAAAAGCAAAGTACGGGGGAAGTCCAAAAAAAGGTGAGAAGAGATTTGATGGCAAAAATCTATAAGACAACATGCGTTAAAATAGAAGAAATAATAAATTGGAGATAACAGATTGCCACCTAGAAAATACAAACAAATTACACAAGCTAGGCTACAGCAAGCTTATGTTGCAAACAGGAAGCCCATTGGGTTAGCTTGGAATCTGACCTTTATTGCAAATGTTGCTTCCAAGAGATAACTGAATGATTTATTGAAGTGACGAATTGGAGCAGTGAAATATTTGTGGTCCTGACGTCCGTGACATTTGGGAAAAAAATATTTATAAATTTTATTTGCATCGAAAATTTGACAGCATCGAATTTATTTATTTATAAATTTCCTGTAAACTGCACCTTTTGTTTTGGATAAAAAACAGGTTCGTTTCTTAATTACAACAGATTCAGTAGCTCTGTATTTATACCATCCAACGGCTGACAAGTCAGCCTTTTATTATTTTTTAAGGTGAAATAAATTCAGTATGTTAAATAGTGAATATTAATTCAACAAAGGAGCTATATTTTCATTGTTCCACAATCAATCGAGTAAATGACCTAACCGGTTTGGTTTTCACACAATAATAGATGAATTCTTGCACGCAATCAGCGAAAAAAATGCCGAAGCCGAGATCTGTTTATATCTGAATTACCTGAACTTTAATTCAGTAAACGTGTTTCTCAAACTTGATAATTTCTTTAATTTAGTCACGAAAACGAATAAAGTTCAATGATTGTTAATTCGATTTTTGTGTAATGTCTGTCAAAAGTTAAATTCAATTAGAAGTAAATCTTGCCGTTAAATAGTCTGGATGACTCATAATGCCAAACTCACATAAGACAAACAGAAGGCACATTGAAATTAAGCTGTGAGCGAAAATATTTTTCGTTTGAGTTCCAAAATTTTCACATTAAATCTAGTACACATAATTTGCTCATTGACTCCTCTATTGGGATAAACTCCATTAATATTAAAACATAGATACTTAAGAAACTTTCCCTGCAAACGTTCTAATGCTAACTTGTGATAATTGTAAAATGGTTTCCATACGATCAAGGCATATTTTAGCCTAGAGAGCACAAAAGAAAAATAAAGTACTTTCAGAGCATCTATACTACAAATTGATTTACAGTTCTTGACAATAAAGCCATATAATTTATTAGCTTCTGCAATTTTTAGGGAGATGTGTTCATACAAATTCAACCTTGTATCAAACCACATACCAAGATCCTTAATTAAATTAGTGCGTGGAAGGCAAGCATTGCTTACCATATAATTAAAATTTGGACAAGCTTTCTTCTTGGCAAAATACATTATTTTGCACTTAGACACATTCATATGGAGATTATTCTGCACCAATGACTAATAGCATTAAGATTCTTTGTAGGAAATAGCAATCATCAATTCTGTAATCTCCACAAAAATTGTTAAGTCGTCAGCATGTAATAAATTGTTGATCTTTAGCCTACTTGTTAAGTCATCGATGAAAAGGAAAAACAACAGAGGTCTCAGATTTCACCACTGAGGAATCCCTGATGTAGCAATGTATTGGATTGATTTAAATCTATTGTAGAATACAGACTGACGAATCCAAATTTAGCGAATTCACCAATAGGCCTTTTCATTTTCAGTGCGCATGCGTTCGCATCAGCCATTTTTTTTGTACTGTTATTTGTAAACAAACGTGTTAAAGTGCCCACGTACTAAAACTTAAAATTAATAAATACTATTATAAATGTGTTTATGATTTAAAAAAGTAATAAAAGTAAAGTAGTAAGTGTCAGGATTCAATACAGCAATTTTGCTGTAAACTATAATTATGTTGTCTGTACGAAAAGGTACAACAAAGCGGTGTTGTTATGGAGTATGCAAAAGTGATACACGGTATAAATCTTTTAAAACAAATACCTATTATTTTATAAACTTTCCAAAGCCTTGCTTGGAATATCGCAAGAAAGTAATTAAGTCATCCAAAAAAATACATATTAAAACATGTCAAAAATGTTCTAAATGTGATTCGTGGGTGAAAAAATGTGGCCGAAGTGACAGAGGATTTAAATCTATTGATGATGTTACTAAGGACACTTATATTTGTTCATTGCATTTTTCTGGAGAAAGTGGTCCAAGTGAACAAAATCCTGATCCTTTATTAACATTTGGATCGACAGGTATATTATTTCTTATACCAATTTTTACCCTGAAAATAATATTTAATATTTTATATTCAACATACTTATTTTTTATTGAATACATCTTCGATTTAATTAATTATAAGATATAACTAATGACAATTATTGAATTTAGCTTGCATATATGAACATTATTTTAGTCTTAGAATTTTCAACTCCTTTTTAAATGTCATGTTGATTTTATAAATATTTTATTATGACATTAGTTATATTTGTTAATTTTTATATTAATTAAGGTGCTTTTACATGCAAATTCGAATGAAATCATGATTTTTATTTATTTTTTCTGATTTTTTACAAGAGTAAATACAAGTATTGATACCTAACCTCTCAACCAGCACACTTTTTTTTCCTTGCTGTGAACGTCCGTGACATTTTAACCATCTTTTTAATTGCTCACAGCTATGTGCTTCCACAGAGTTATAAATAAGTGAAGCACCATCAATTAATTCTTCAAGTAATTTATTATTTGGCAGAGATATTATTGCATTCCCAGCCATTGTTAACTAAAACAGTACGAAACTTTTAAATTACGGCTATTTCAAAATGGCTGCAGCGCTTGCGCAATCACCTGATGAAAAGGCCTATGAAATAATGTTTACCTTACATGGAACAATCAACAAGCGAAATTGTCGCTATTGGGGTACTCAATTATTTTAGGAGTAGCTATTACAGCTAGGTGGTTGAAGAGGCAGGTGAATGATTTTACAAAAAGTGTTGTTTCATGTATAAAAATTGACGTTTTTCATTTACATTCATAATTATGTAGAAAATCAATTTATCCCTTACTTTAGGACCTCACTGTGTAAGAAAATTCAAAATAAATAATGGATTAATATTTTAAATTTGATGCTCAGACAATCAAGCAAACAAATATATACGAGATTACAATTTGATATAACTATAGATTAAGTAACTCTAAATACAGAGTCAGTTGTTGAATATTTGAAAACCTAATAAAGAAAACACAAGACACTGAAAAAATTTCAGCTGCCACTAAACGACTAAACTACATAAAATAAGTCAGCCGTGTCAATGAACTGTTTATTTACTTACAATACCTACTTCCTTATTTACATTCTGTGCACTTTCGGTACTCTTTGTTTAATAAATTCGCTGATTTTCATAATGTATTTCCCCGTGTGCTCAAATGTAGAACTCAGTAACTGTTTGGTCAACATAGCAAACATTCGTTCAGTTAATTGCGTCATTTGTGCTCTTTTACAAGCTCATGAAAATGTAACAGCCTCATTACCAAGAACAACAATGAATGCTAAGTCAAATTCTTATTATTGATACTATCTGATACTATCAGTTTTAAATCTAGGAACGTTCTCACCAGATCAAGCAGGTTGGATATTTCTAACAGAGTTATTTTACGATTCTAGAGATTAGTTAAATGTTTGAGTAAGTAATAGAGGCAATTTAATCTTAAAATTTCTAAATTATCAGTTTTACTTTCAATGTTTCTATCGCTTTAAGATTTTAAGAAGCAAATAAATGGCAGATAAATAGCAAATGACAAAATGTAAATAGCCAATTATTTTCACAAAAATTTCTTATTTTTTTTTCTAACAAACTGGCTTCAGCCGCGGCTTCTTATATGGAGATAAATCTGAGAGTTAAAAAGTATCCAAACTTGTTTTTCTGTAATGCAGTTTTTTGATATTCTTACATATTTAGATTTTTCAAATGTTTAGTATATTTGTTTTTATTTGAGTATATATATATATTTTTGACATACCTATTTTTCTTTTTTGATCATGTGAATGGATTTGGTAATTTACATAGTTTCTACATTTTAAAATTATATTTAGTTATTTAAATACAATATTTAATTGTAGAACTCAGACAAATTAATATGAGGTTTTTAACATTAAAGGTTTTAGTAACTTTTGACATTTTAAATTTTTTAGACATTTTTCGAGTTTTTGGCATTTTATGGCAATTTTTGCGTATTGATATTATTTTTATTTTGTCGGTTTTGTTATTTTTAAGAGTTTCAGACATTTTTGTCATTTGACCTTTTTCATATTTCTCCATTGTTAGATATTTATGGGAAAACAGTCTGAACCCCATATTCCAACTAGACATTTATATAGAAGCAGCAACTATCATATTTTATTACTTCATTTGTAGATCAGAAATATTGATTTGTTTTCAAAACTTTTACGATTTGATATTTTAGATTTATATACATTTTTGAAATTAGAACGGAGGTTTTCGCGGCCAGAGTCATAGCTGATTCTGCTTTTTCGGGATATAAACAAAGTTTTTCGACGTTTCGCCCCCACTCATAAGGGGCTTTTTCAAGGATGAGACAAAAAACATAACAAATGTTACTTACCTTGCGGTTACTCTATTCATTTCATCTTTTTCTCACGAACACTTCAAAACTTCACTTTTTATTCAACTTGTCACAATGATGCACAAATTCTAATTGAATAAAAAGTGGAGTTTTGAAGTGTTCGTGAGAAAAAGATGAAGTGAATAGAGTAACCGCAAGGTAAGTAACATTTGTTTTTTGTCTCATCCTTGAAAAAGCCCCTTATAAGTGGCGAAACGTCGGAAAACTTTGTTTGTATCCCGGTTTAGGTATATAAATAAACTAACTCGAAAAAATGACGCGGTCCAAATCCGGAAAAAGCAGAAGAAGCTATTTTTGAAATTGTTGACTATTATATAATTTTAGACACTTGGTATTTTTGACAGTTGTATTATTTTTAGGATTTTTTAATATTTTGGACATGTTTAGAAGTTTAATTTGATGTGAAATGTAGAAAACTTTCTGAAATTTTTGATACTTTTTTTATTTTCGGTATTTTTGACTTTTGAAGAGACTTCCTTTTGGTCATTTTTGCTGTTTTTCAAACGCCTTTTCTATGAGAACTAAACATAATGTTTCGAGTGAGAAATTTATATAACAACTTCTTACGTGCGATTATATCGCTGATCGATTAATCAACTAATGATTCCACTATTAAGTTAAAGAATATTTAGTTTTCACGACTGTATTACATTCAGTTTCCATAAACTCATGAGATTCTTAAATTTTCTCGAACTGATTAAACTTGTTTCTATAATTTATTTTTCTATATTATTGTTACCAATTGTTACCATTGCATCAATACATCAATCACAATACCTGTTTTATTAGTGATTTATCACAAAAACATGTTTATCTCTTTATATATTAGTTCACATTAGTCACTTTTCCAACAGGGTGTCCCACGGCACCTCACGTTTTTACTTTAAATACTATTTACTATAATTCTTTTTGTCTGTCTTTAAACTTAATTTTTCTATTGCTTTTACACTTAACTATGATCTATTTGGAGAATGAAATGTTCTATTCTAGAGCTTTCCGAATAATAAGATCCAAATAGTTCCAAGTTAGCAGCTGTTTCTTGTTATTGCTGACACCTTTGTTAGTAATATTCTCTTGTTGAAAGTTTCATATGGTTCCTCGAAGTTTACTTGGACTTGAAATCTGATATCGTCATCAGCTGAGTGACGTTGTGAGATCAACCATTTCAAGACGATGGAAGTCCAAGGAACTTGAGGAAAGGGTTACATGGTCTGTACATGGTCTGTACATGAAAAAGGCCTCAGACTATCTAAATCTGAAGCATCTGGTCGGGAAGGGAGGAGAAGAGGTCTTGAGGACTTTCAACCGACTGTTAGAGGAGAAACGTTTTCCGAGAGAATAGAGAAAGGAATACAAAGTCCTAATGCCAACAGAGAAGGGGGCGTACAGGTACTCTAAGGAAACTGTAAGAAACCAGGCTGAGGGCGAGAACACGGGATGAGTAGCAAAGGGTATTACATATAAACAAGGAATGGACAGGCAATGGAACCAGGGCATCAAGTCCTGCAGATTAAAAGATAGTGATATCAAGCATGTGCTAATTGTGGCGACAGAATAAATTATAGCTATCATTCTAAAGGGACCACATAAGAGTTAGAGCACCAAATTTAAAAGGAGAAGTGCAAAGAGAGGGAGAAACTGATGGATGAGTGGCAGGCCGAGTAGTAGATTAAAACACTTATCGCAGACATCAGGCCCTGGTTGACGTACAGGCACAGGAACCTAAATTTTGGAGTGACTTAGTTACTAAGTGGGTATGAACCATATTTATGCAGATTTCAAAGGAGGAGGGACGACATGTCTGTCTACTGCGGCGAAGAGGATACGGCTGAACATAGGTTTTTTTAATCGAAGAGGTGGAAAGAGGGACGTGCGAAAATGGAGAGGTTGCTAGGTGTAGGTAAGACAAACGTGGTGGAGATCATGATGGAGAGTAGAAAAAGTTAGAGAAGGATAAGTGAGCTTGTATTGGATGTTGTGAAAAAAAAAGAGAAAGGATTGATAGACGTGTGGGGCGTTGTATATGAATGAGTGGTTGATTTAGATAGTGTTTTACGAACCGGGGTACCCAATGTATATCTCTATGTAGATAGTTCCGGATACCTAAAACGCTGTTGGAAATGTTTTATTGAGTGAATGTCTCACATACAGAAAGGCACGATTGAAACCAAAAGTTTTCTGGATTAGACCTCTGCAAAGAGAAGGTTAACTAAACCTATCAATGGGAATTCGATATACATTTTGTCGAAATTGCGCTCCTTGTCACTACATATTAAATAAGGATTACATAGCGATTACGTTCGGAGCTATATTTACAGTTTCAAGTCCGTTGCTTCAAGAGAAGTTACTCCAAAGTGTATTGCAAAATGTCTACCGAATAGATAAACAAACAGACAAGTAAAAGAGTTAATAAAAACGTAGTGAAAAGATTCCAACAGGTTAATTGTACGATATTATAAAAAATAATATATTGTTAAGAAAAGAAATAAAACATGCATAAATAAACCCATTTTATGCTCTCAATATATCGAAGGTGTACCTATCAAAATCATGCTAAGTTCTTTTATTTATACTAAGAGGTTATTTTTTTGCATACTATATCTTAATCCAATTATCGCAAACATATACTAAATTGTTCCAGTTTCCTGTACAAACCAGTCTTGAATTTCGCTTCTAATTAATTCGAGTATGTCATAATTCTTATTCTTGTTGTTAAGTTTAAGATCAATTCCTACACATAGCGGCTCGTTAAAACTTTAATTATGTAAAATGTCACCAAAATCTTTATTGTCACCACACAAAAAAATTAGCAATATGCAAATTTAATGTCTTTATTAACTGCTAAAGGTGGCTTAAAATAACAGTTATTAATAATATTATTTCCTTGTTCAACACCTAACGTGATTATTTACGCCTGCTTGTAGAACAGAACCTAAAATTACAAAAATAACTATAATTTTACTTATGACATCAAAATTAAGATCAATAGCATTATTAAACATTTTTAGTCAGACGTAACATAAATGATAATAATTGCTGAATATTAAAAATTAGCTTTGGCGAGCGACTTCGTTCGAGTGAGGACATTGATGTGGGTCCAATACTGGGAATCAACGTTATTCTGCTACAAAACAACGTTATTCTGCTACAAAATAATAAATTATGAGCTTTTCGTATGCATTGCACACAATTAACATGCAACTTTTCTCGCATTACGCGTTCAATTATAAAATATTTAAGGTTTTTTACAGGGTACAAATGAATAAGTCCCAAAGATTTCAATATAATAATAACAATAAGACTTAATAGTTGTTTTTTGTGCTGCATTCGTCAAATTTAAAAATGCCCTCTAAAGCACTGCAGTTTGTTAAAAGTACTTAAATATTCAAAAATTATTAAATATAATGCGTCAGATTTTTATCGTATCCTGGTCGCTCTACAAGGTGTTACGAGAATACACAGGATGCAGTGATTACAGCACATAAAGGGCTTTGTAATTTATTTATAATCATCACTAAGGCAAGCTTTTACCTGCACCCTACTACCCATACACAGTTTTAGTGGTTTCAGATATCGAAGCAACCTACACTCACAGTAAATTTTAGATTTGAAAGACCAGTGGGATTAAGAGATTTCAAAAACTCAACCTTATAATGGAATTCTTCGGACTTCCATACTAATCCATACACGTTTTCATATCTATTAGTTGACTCGTACTTCCAACCTGTTACGTTTGTAATGTACTCACTCTTCTATACCTCCTCTATTGGAGCAGGTCCAGTATTTAGGTGTCACCTCTACTATACAGTAGCTATTTGATGCCAGTATAGAATTTCAATATCTTGACTATTTAACCTCGCTTTCTAAAGTAATCTTAAAAGTCCATTGTGGTCCACACTATTAAAGGCCTTTTCATACTATGTGAAGCAGGGGGGGGACGAAAGTGGGCTCTGTCCCTCTTAGAAAACTCATTGCCCCCTAAAAATATTTTGAACGTCACATGATTAATACAACCGTCAACTTGCTGTGGGTGTTGAGCTGACCGTTTACCCACTAGAAAAAGCTACGCCCATGGAAGCAGACAAAAATGTCATTTTCATATCCATACAATTTTAGACAAATATTAAAAGCTGGCCAATGCCAGTCTTATTCCAAATTCATCGTGAAATCAAAACGGAGCCCTCCTACTGGAGTATTTCCCGTTTCACATATTAATTTTGTTAACTAAAATATTGGATGAATGTTTTCTCCGTCTACGTGTATTTTATCTTGTTGCGTTCATCCTACTCTTACTGTATTCAAGTGCTTTAATCGCTGTTAAAGATTGGATTGCTCGGGTTTTTTTGTGGAATGTTCTAGGTACTTCATTGTTGACTATTTTGTACATGTAGCTTTTCCACAGATTTAAGATTTCTTCACAATTTTATTACTATTCTCATTTTTCACTCCTCCATTTGTCTGTCCCAGTCTATTTTGTCCGAAACTACTGGACAGAAAATCTTGATATTTGGTGTTACTGCATAGTCTGGGGACCCAACCAGTAGTACATAGCTTAATTAAACAAATTCTGGGAGATGAAAGGGTTCGTTTGTTTAAAAGATGTTAGCAAAAATATTTAAATATCGACCAAATCCCCCCTTTATCTTCAAAATTAAAGACCAAAAATTTTGAAAAAAATTTAAAATAAGGCCGGCCTTACTTAAACGTTACGGTAAAAATAAAGTAAAAACCTTAATATTAATATAGGGAGAAAATTAAATGAAAAATAAAAAAAATATTTTTTCCAACTCATTATGTAATATATCAAAAGAAAAAAATTAAAGTGAAAACCTTAATATTAATTTTGGGAGCCAAATTAAAAAATTAAATGAAAAATTAAATTGTTTTCAGGTACATTGTGTAATATATCAGATGAAAGGGCTCTTAATGGAAAATACAAATATATATTTTTATATTTTTAGAATAACTTGTTTGAAATATATTGAAGAACTATTCAAAAATCGACACATCCCCTTTATCACCTCAATTTAAAATTTTGAAAAAATGTGAATATAGGGCCTCACTCAACGTTTACAGGAGGAAGAAAGTGAAAATCCTGATATTAAGTTTGGGTGAAGGGGACAAATTATAAAATTAAATGGATAATAAAGCATGAATTATATTTGAAGCCCATTCCTATTATATCAAATACAAAATATATTTTAATTCTATTTTTAAAATAATTTATTTTAAAGATTTAATTGTGTTCATTTAAAATTTAGCCCATTTCTTTTATCCTCCAAACTACTGACCCCAGGGTTTAGAAAGACAGATAATATAGGGTTTTGGTGAATGTTTATTGGTATAAAAAAGCTAAAATCATAATCTTGATTTTGAGGGACAAATTAGAAGATTAAATTAATATTGTTATATACTTCGTGGGTTCAATTTAAAAATTATAACAACTAATATTTACTTTCACTTTTCTAGAACTTTATTTACATTTAAAACAGCTGATTCACAATACATTTTCATATAAGCTAGTCGTCGCGGTATAACTAACTGGCGATCGTGGTGTGCTTCTTTTATATCACCAGCGTAGAATTCTCCAGTAGAAATCATTATCGTTCCTTCCGCTGCCGAGTCTTTTCGAGAATCGTATTTTTTTATCGTAAAGCGTTTGTTGTCGTGCTGAATGACACAGGGTCGGCTTTGGGTAAATTCCGTAACACTGCTCCCCCTTTAATTCTGATCGTCCCGATCAGAAACATCCCCTCCATGGTAGGGAGCGAGTCGATCTAAGTGAACCACCTTCAATTTAGCCTTGGGGTTTCGACGGATCCGGTAGACGACGTCATTCAGTCTCTTGACCACTTCGTATGGACCATCCCAGGCGGGCGTAAGCTTTGGGGATTTACCCTTGCTCCGTTGGGGGTTGTACAGCCAGACTTTGTCCCTCTCCTGGAACCCGACTGAATTGGCCTTGAGGTCGTATCGCGTCTTCATCCGGTCACTGGTGGCCAACATCTGCGTTCGGGCTAATTCGTGTATTGCCAGCATGTTATGTCGGAGCTGGTCGGCATAATCCTCGATGTCTTGGGAGGTTCTTCAGGGGAGCCAAATGCCAAGTCGCATGGTAGTCGCAGCTCCTTTCCGAATAAGACCCTGGCTGGGGTCAGGCCTATACTATTATGTACAGCGGAGCGATATGACAACAGGAATAGGGGAATATGCTCATCCCAATCACGCTGGTTATTGCTGACGACCTTGGATAGGTGTTGTTCCAAGGTCCTATTGAATCTTTCCACCATTCCGTCTGACTGTGGGTGTAATGGTGTTGTTCTCGTTTTCCTGATCCCCAACATCGTGCAGACCTTCTGGAATACATTCGATTCGAAGTTACGCCCCTGGTCTGAATGTAATTCCATCGGGACGCCAAACCGGCTGAAAAGTTGTTCTACTAGCACCGTCGCTACCGTGGTTGCCTCTTGGTTGGGTATCGCATATGCCTCAGTAATCCATTGCGACCAGAATGTATTTGTTCCCCCTCTCAGACTCGGGAAACAGACCGGCGACATCGATGGCAATTCTCTCAAATGGGACGCCCACATTTTACTGCTGCATTCTGCCCTTGGTTCGGGTTTTCGGGCCCTTACTGGCGGCACATGTGGCACATTTGCGGCACCAAGCTCTGACGTCTTCGAAGTAATTCACCCAGTAGTACCGCTGGCGAACTTTGTCTAGGGTTTTATTCATGCCCAGGTGGCCTCCGGTAATTCCATCATGTATTTCGGTCAGGATGGCTGGTACCTTTTTCTTCGGAACTACCAGTTGGGACTTGGTTTCTCGTCCATCAGCGCTTTCCCAAACTCGCTTGAGCATTCCATTGTTTACTCTTAGAGAGTCCCACTGAGCCCATAACGATTTCAGCACGCCGGAGTATCTAGCTACCTCGTCCCATCGTGGTCTGGGTGCCCCTCTCATTTGACGAGATTGGTTCGATGTCTGGATCAGCCATTTGGTCCTGGATGCACTGTTCCGTTGTCCAGTCTTCATTGGCCTGCACTCGGATCTGCCTGATGGAGATACCCTCTCGCTGTTCCGTCTTCAGACAATGCTTGCATTCCGCTCTACAGGGTCTTCTGGATAGGGCATCGGCATTATTGTGCAACCGACCGGCACGGTGTTCCACCTTGAAGTCGTATTGCTGTAATTTCTCCATCCATCTGGCCAGTTGTCCTTCCGGTGTCTTCATGTCCAGCAGCCATTTGAGTGCGGCATGATCTGTTCGGATTAAGAAATGGCGACCATACAGGTATTTATGGAAATGGTCCACAGCCCTTATTATTGCAAGAAGTTCTTTTCTGGTGACGCAATAATTTCTTTCTGGCTTCGAGAATCCACGGCTGTAGTACTCGATCACCCTCTCTTCACCATCTTGCACCTGGGATAGGACGGCCCCCAAACCTGTGTTGCTGGCGTCGGTGTCTAAGATGAACTTGCCGGACTGTGTAGGAAAGGCTAGGATTGGGCTGGAACATAGTGCTGCCTTCAGTCGCCTGAATGATGTTTCGCAATCCTGATTCCAATGGAAGGTCTCTTTATCAGTGGTCTGCCGATGTAGAGGGGCGGCGATGGTGGCAAATCCCTCAACAAAACGCCGGTAGTATGAACAGAGGCCCAAGAAGCTTCGGAGTTCATGTTTGTCTCTTGGAACTGGCCAATCACGGATGGTTTCTATCTTGTCTTCGTTGGTGCGGATTCCTGACTCAGACACTACGTGGCCCAAAAACTCTACCTCTTTTTGAAACAGGGAACACTTCTTCGGATTGAGTCTCAGGTTGGCGTTATTAATTCTGGAGAATACTTCGCCCAGGTTCTTCAAATGGTCGTCGAATGTCTGGCCCATGACTAGAATATCGTCAAGGTACACTAAGCACGTCCTCCATGTTAACCCGCTCAGTACATACTCCATTAGCCTCTCAAATGTAGCGGGTGCATTACATAACCCAAAGGGCATGACCGTGAACTGAAACAGCCCTTTACTGGTGGAGAACGCTGTCTTCTCTCTGTCGTTTGCGTGCAGACCAACCTGCCAATATCCACTTTTTAGGTCTAGTGTGGAGAACCAACGGGAGCCTGCTAGTGTGGTCAAAGTGTCATCGATTCGGGGTAGTGGATAGCTGTCTTTCTTCGTGACATCATTCAGCTTTCTGTAATCCACGCAAAATCGGGTGGTTCCATCTTTCTTTTTAACTAGCACGACGGGAGCAGACCATGGACTGATGGATGGCTCAATAACTCCATTTTGTAACATGGACTCGATGTTTTCCTCGACGGCCTGTTGTTGCCCCAATGGTAGTCGTCTAGGTGGTATTCTGATGGGTTGAGCCTTTCCGGTATCTATTCGATGCTGGATGATGTTGGTGCGACCGGTAGTTCCATTTTTAATGTTAAAAATTTGCCAGTGTTTTGTGATAAATTGCTTGGCTTTCTTCTGGTTCTCTGGTGTCAAGTGTGTCAAGTGGTCAGCAAACTGTTGTAGGAACTCTTTATCGGGCCCTGTTTCCTTCACCGACGTCTGGTACTCTTCTTCGCAATTGATGATGGTCTCTACTGGCTCGAAACAAGCTATCTCTTGACCATTGGTAATTCTGATGTCGTTGTTGGACAGATTCAGGACTCTGATTGGTATATCTCGTCCGGTTTTAACTATAGCCCGTCCAACTAAGTAGTCATGAGCTGAGTGTACGGGCTCCACCATTCCAACGCAGCTCCCAGGATTGCTGTCTAACTGCCCAAGAATAATCTGTTCTGTTCGACCGGGAATTCTAGCCGAAGACTTTGCCACAATTTTTATGGTGGTGACTGATGTGTTGACGGGCCGTGTCAATACAAATTCCTCATTTAGGAACCGAAGAACATCATATCTCGGGTCGAACATAAATCCATGCTGGCTAATTAGGTCCATTCCCAGTATAAAATCGTCCTCAATATTCGCTACCAGGACCCTATGCCGGATCATGTTGTCCCCTATCTGTAGCACGACATCTGCCTCACCCTGTATTGACATGGACTCGCCGGTGACCGTTCTGAGCTGGATGTTATTGCTAACTGGCCGAATTTCTGATGCTCTCAAGACCCTGGACTTGGCAATGGACACAGCGGCGCCGGTATCGATGGTGATGGTAACTGCTCGCTCATTGATGGTGCCTCTGATGACTAGGCTGCCGCTATCTCGGCAAAATCCCCGGATGGATAACGTTTTGGGGGCTGGTGGAGGGACAGTCAGCATTCGCCCCTCTATGCTGACTGACTGACGGTCCCTGGACATGTGGCTGTTCTGTTGGTTACCCCTGGTCGGTGATCGTTCAGGTGGCCTCACTCGACAATTACGTTGGAAGTGCCCTGTCCGTCCGCAGCCGTAACATGCCCCTCTGGTGCCAGTTCTTTGTTACCGGTCTAATATTTTGTTCAGGCCAGCCAGCAGCGCTTGAAATGGTGACTCTGACTCTTCCTGGTTGAAGGAAACTGCTCGGACCCTCGGCTTGGACATGTTCATGACGGCCTCTACTTCCAAAGCCCGAAGTAGAGCTTCATTACTCTTCTTAACGCCACTCAGTCTTAAATTTCTTTGAACTTCCACATCTCTGATGCCGTTTATGAAACTCTGTGTGGCCAACTGGTATTTCGTTTCCTCTGGCAGGTCTGGATAGGACAAATGAACTAACCGTCTAATCTCTGCTTCGAATTCTTCAAGACTTTCACCGGATTTTTGCGTTTTTCCACTCAGTTGGACTTGGTATACCTGGCTCAAGGATTGATTGTCGTATCGTTTGTCTAGGATGGCGATGATCTTGTCGAAATTGCCTTGTTCATCGACTGGAATGCTTTGGAGGAGTTCTAGGGCCGGACCTCTTAACGAAATTACCAGAGAAGTAGATTTGTCTTGATTATCCCATCCATTAGCTGTAGCCACGGCCTCAAATTGCCGTTTATACATGGGCCAAGATGAACTGCCGTCGAATGTGGGTGGTTTACTAAAGGAACCTTTGGTACTCACGGTGTTCTGGTATTTTCCTCGCTGTAAGTCCTGTTGCATTTTTTTGATTTCTGTTTCTACCTTGTTTTGAATAGCACTGATTTCAAATTTCACCTGGCTCTGTATGGAATCGATGTCATCTACTTTGGTTTCAAGGGCCTCCACATTATTTTTCAGGATCTTTATGTCGTCGTTTATCTCTTTTATATCTGATTCTACTATTTGCATTCTTTCATTAACTGTTTCGTTAACTTGTGATACTATTTGCATTAGTTGTTCAAATTGCAATTGTCTTTTTTCTTCCGTTTTACCTTGTTTTTCTTCAAATTTCGAGAATAATCCTTCAATTAAATTTTGTTGTTTTTCTTCCATCGTGGAAACAAGATTTTGTTGTTTTTCTTCCATCGTGGAAACAAGATTTTGTTGTTTTTCTTCCATCGTGGAAACAAGATTTTGTTGTTCACTTTTCATCGTGGAAACAAGATTTTCTAATTCTATTTTACGTTTTTCATCGATATTAGTGACAAGATTTCCTAACTCAATTTTAAGTTTGTCATCAAAAGATTTCACTAACCTTTGTTGAATTTCTTCTTGATGTTGTTTCTCCTTCTTGTCACGTTTTTCTACAATCTGTGCAATTTTTTCGTCTATCTTTTCCATACTACGAGTTTCCATAAATCAATTTAGGATGTTAACTGCACTAATCCTTCACTTCTAACACCAATTGTTATATACTTCGTGGGTTCAATTTAAAAATTATAACAACTAATATTTACTTTCACTTTTCTAGAACTTTATTTACATTTAAAACAGCTGATTCACAATACATTTTTCATATAAGCTAGTCGTCGCGGTATAACTAACTGGCGATCGTGGTGTGCTTCTTTTATATCACCAGCGTAGAATTCTCCAGTAGAAATCATTATCGTTCCTTCCGCTGCCGAGTCTTTTCGAGAATCGTATTTTTTTTATCGTAAAGCGTTTGTTGTCGTGCTGAATGACATAGGGTCGGCTTTGGGTAAATTCCGTAACAATATGTTTATAAAAATCAAACCATCATGTAGCACATCAAAGGAACATGAGGAATGAATGTTTATATTCACATTTTATTAAAACAAATTTAAGAAAATTCCCTGGTAATTTAAACTGAAAAATGAATTAAAAATTATTATGATTTACCTGATTATAGCAAATCACAAAGGTTGTAGGGAATCCTAAGTATCCGAGTCCAAATTGCACTAGACCAAATTATTTATTATTAAAAGTTTAAATCAATTATTAATTTTTGATAGTTAGCCTGCCTGTCTTTGTTGCTATAGAATTTTATTAATGTCTGCCCTTCATTAGCGCAGAATCAATAAGAATGTTTAGTTTAATAGGAAAAATAGAAAATCTTACTTTTGGTTATAATGTGGTTTCTTTCTACACCTTATGCTAAATTTTGGATATATATGAAGAAAGGTGATGTTACAATTTTTTATCCGATAATCTGATAAACGGTATATTCAATGTCATAGAAAAATATATCATAATATTTCGGGACGTACCTTAATAAAATACTTTCCGACAAATTAGGTAGTAAACATAGATAAATATATAAGTTTCTAACACAGAATTTATTTTGAAGTCAGTTAAACATACAGTAAGGACGCGTGGGTTGGAACAAATTCATTTAAAATTCAGAAGTTGGTTTTTTTGGAAAAACGCTCGGACACGTTGGTTTTTTTTAACTGCGGTTTTTGTGATGATAAACTCATTTATACAGGGTGAACCAGAAAAAAATTGCGACCATCAACTTAATTTTTTCAAATGGCAACATTTGTTTTTTATTTTATTTCTGAATTCTGCATTGAATTTTAAGTATTTTTCATGTACAATGTCCTATACCGAAAAAATACATTTATTTCAAAATTGAAGAAAAAAAAATCAACATATTAAATTAAATGTTCAAATTGTTGACCATTAATTTTCCTGACAATATCTAAGACGGCTTTCAAATTCTCGTAACACTTCACTTAGCGTTTGTGGCAGGATTCGTTGTATTTCGGGCTTAATTCTATTTGAAGACGCGAGATATAAGACCGACATCTAGGAATGACACCTCGAAGAGAGTACTTGATTCTATTCTTTAATTCCTGGATATTTTCCGGTTTATTGAAGTAGACGTTCGATTTCAAGTAACCCCAAAGATAAAAATCTAACGGGCATAGATCTGGAGACCTAGCTGACCATGCGATATTCCCTCTCCTTCGGATCCACCTATTTGGGAAATTATTGTCAAGATAATCTCGCACTTTTAGCGAATAGTGCGGGGGCGCTCCATCCTGTTGAAACCATACCGAATCTGCCAGTATGTTGAGGTTTTTACCATTTGGGTAAGGTTCTGTTAAACAGGGTATTACATCATTTTGTAATAGGTCTAAATACTTTTCCGAGTTAAGTGTTCCCTCAATAAAAAAGAACGCACAATTGAAGTATCCACTATTCCGGCCCATACGTTAAGTTTCTTGGAAAACTGTGTATGATTTTCAATAA
Organism: Octodonta nipae; assembly: GCA_034190945.1. NCBI lineage: Eukaryota > Metazoa > Arthropoda > Insecta > Coleoptera > Chrysomelidae > Octodonta > Octodonta nipae. Next base: position 19,399,699 of record CM067218.1, on the reverse strand, counting down.
TCCAATGTGGGTTTTCTGATGCCCAATATCGAAAGTTTTGCCTTTTTACTGAACCATTTACACGTAATGTTGCCTTATTATATTATTTCGCAAAATTCTACTCTCCGGTCCAATTCACCTTCAGTAAGTTCCTGAACTAAATGAACTTTGTATGGGTGCCATTTATTTCTATGCAAGCATTTTAGAACAGAATATTTACTTATTGACTGTTCCGCGGCTAGTAGATTTGTGAGGATTTTCTTGTAAATCGAGCAAAATATTTAATTGTGCATCTTCTGGAAGATGTTTGGTTTTGTAATTGTTTCTTACGTGGCCAAATTCTAGAACCTCTTTTTTTTTTATTTCACTAACTACCGATCGTTTAATAGGCCGCTCCGGGTACTTCATATTAAACAATTCGCAAACTTCAGCTTGTGTTCGAGTTCTGTGGCCATACCCTACCATAGTCAAAATTTCTATTCGCTGCTTTTCAGTTAAACGCGCCATACTTTGAAACTTTGCATCTGCACTTGACAACTACTTATTTGAAGTAAAATTATTGTACAGTTTCTATGGAAATAAACAAGTGTTAAAAACTCCAGCATTAAAAAAGGGTTTCGATTAATGCATCTAAAATTCCGCCAACAATCATAAAAACCAGATGTAAATAAATAGGATCAAACCCACAAACACCTGATTTTTATCGTTGTTTTCTTAACTTTAGAAAGAAATGTAATTTTATTAATAACTGTTAATTTTCGGTATAGGACATTGTACATGAAAAATACTTAGAATCCAATGCATAATTCAAAAATAAAATTAAAAACAAATGTAGCCGTTTGAAAAAATGAAGTTGATGGTCGCAATTAATTTCTGGCTCACCCTGTATAAATGAGTTTATCATCACAAAAACAGTAGTCCAAGAAAAAAACCGGCGTGTCCGAGCGTTTTTCCAAAAAAACAACATCTGAATTTCAAATGAATTTGTTCAACCCACGCGACCGCACTGTATATACTAAAGTTGTGAAAAAAATGAGAGTGTTTACCTACCTTACATGACTTACTAGTATAGCATTAAAAATATTTAAAAATCAGCCTTCTTAAGGCCAGAGTAATATAAATGTACTCATTTTTGTTTTATTTTTAAAATATTTAATCATATCTCTGACCGACGGTAATTACAACTGTTCGAGCAACACTTTCATTTAGTGCCAACTTAAGAATCAAGTGCTCATGAGACGTCATATTAAAATCGTTGCAAATTAAGTTGTGTTGCTATTGGCGTAATAGCTTTGGCAGTCTGAATATCAACATGCAATGTCAAGGGTATCCAGCTTTAGTTCAGCACGACTGGACCGGTTGATAGCTCATTTGTGGAACAGCGGCCTTTTAAAATTTATTATTAATGAACTGAAATTCTAGTCGAATTTTAAAAGCAAATGTAAATCTTTATGAATGATATCAATTTTTAGAATCTTGTACTTCATAAATTACGTATAATTATACTGCTGGGATTTTTATATTCTAATATGTCGAATATAAAAACATACAAGGTGACTCAACGATATGGATCTGCAGCAAGGTTATGAATTTAACCAAAAATTATGATCTGAGTACAATTTAACACATTTAGGGTTAAAAAATAGATCTGTAAACTATTAGCGGTTCCCAATGCCTTTAAGCAATGGACGTAATCATTATTGACAAATATCCTATGCTCTTATTCTGAATTTTTCCCGATACTTTTAAAATTTACAACTTCATATACTTCACCCTGTTTATGTACACGTCTATACTTATTTCTGTCTATTTACACCTTATACACTTACACTCTTTATTCTTACTTTATGCTACTACTCTATTTACTAACATCCAGTATAGTTAAACTCAGTTTATTAAGAGAAAATTAAATTCTAATAAGCCAACAATATTTCTTGACTATCCTTTATATTTCTAGAGATGGTTCACCCTATATTTTTACATTCTTTATAATATGCTCTGTATATTGCTAAACTATGTCAGTTGCTTGTATATTTCTCTAGTTTTCAAACTATATGTGTGCCAAATTTCATCGAAATGTGTTCAGCTTTTGGTTATATTATACACTGTATATTATAATTAAAAAGTAAATAAAAAGTTATTGGGATACAAATAAAAATTGAGGTTACAGACTTTCTCTGTGCCAAATTTCATCACCATCCTTTCGGTCGTTTTTGCGTGACAACATACAAACATTCATACATTCATCTAAAATATACACTTTTATAATATTAGTAGGAGTAGAATAGGTTGTGTTAAAAGGAAAGAAACTCCCAGATAGGTGCCGTGCTGCGTATAATACCTTGCGATTTCTAGTTTAAAAATTACAACAAATTCGAAAGTTAACTTTCCTTGTAAATCAATTGAATTACTAACCTTTTGAGGATTTCAAGAACTTTTGAACTCAAGACGATATATCGTTTCGTGATAAGACCCATTAACAAACCGAAATCGCAAAAGAATTTAAACTATTGGATTAGACCTTCAAACTAGAAATAAAAAAAGATATTTAATAGTTCCAGGGAAACAAAGCACTGGGGGCTTCAATCGACACTAGCCGTTTGTATAATGATGTTATCCTAAGATTTCTAGGTTAAAAGTCATAAGAAATAAATTTGGATGTTAACGAAACCTTTCAAAGCAGTTATATTACTAGTCTTGGACACTTCATCTACTTTTGACGTTACTCTTAAAACATCGAAATCCTGGAAAATTATTCATAAATTGGAAACCTAGGTTTAATATATTTACACTCAAAAAGAGATAACGTAAATAACATTTTACAGCGACAGTCTGTATGTTATTTTACTGTCTGATTCGATAGGCATTGAACTTATATTTTTTTGGAATATTACGAATTTGGGTTCATACAAAATTATTTATTTAACGTCCAAATGAAACTTTTTATTTACTCACTTTCCATTCGAAAACATCTTCGTCAAAGAGATTCCACTGAATGCTATAGACCTCTTAACCCCTTCGTAGCCCAAGCTGGAGAAAGCTTTGGCTAAGTTGCTTAAGCTCCTGTGGGGACTGTGGGGTTATATAGCCAGATCTTGTCTCCTTATGTGAACATACCGGAATTTGCCTTCAGAATATATAGTCTCTTCACCAGGCGCGGATCTAGGAAAAGGCAATAGGTGGCCACCGCTCCTCCCCGAGAGCTTCAAGAGCATTGACCTAAACACAGTAGAACGAGGAATTCTGTCATCCATAAGCTTAAAATAAAGCAATTTTTGAAAATTTTAAGTGAAAATCCACTATTTTTAATACAAGAATATATGAAATACATTGTTTTCGAAAAGCTTAGGTACATTTCGTAGGAGATTGCCCCGCTGACGTACCTGATCGCCGTCCTGACTTACCTGATCGCCCCCTGACGTATCTTATCGCCCCCCTAAAGCTGGACTCTGGATCCGGCCCTGCCCTTCATCTAGTCGCATGTTGTTAATATCTGTAGGCGGTCTTGTTTTTGAGTGGCCAGCATGCTTTATTTATGTTGGTCTGCATAATCGTTAACTTCGTTGCGACTGGGGAAATTTTCCGGAACCCAAAAGCCAAATTACACGGTAGCTTTAACCCTTAAATGCATGATTTTTTTATTTAAAAATAAAATTGTTTTTTGTGTATATAAGGGGCCAAATATCAATGAAAAAATACTTAAAAAAATTTAGCTAATTTTTTTATTACAAAAAAAGCAAAAATGACGTGTTTCATATATGATACAGTGTGCGTTATAGCATAAAAACATATTTATTTATTTTTCATGAAAAAGGCGAAAACAATTGGAGCTCTGATTAAAACATAAGTGTAATTCGCATTTTGAACAAAAGACATAAGTCACACTTTTGCAGGTAGGGTTTTTGCACCTTCCCCTATTTTTCTTCCACTCAGGCCAATGTTCGATTGAATATTTTCTGACGTCAACTGGTGGAACAACGGTCTTAGGATTTCTTTTCTTCTTTTTTTCCGACGCACTCTGTATTCCACTGCTTGATGGACGGCCTCTTTTAGCAGTGGATTTTCCAAATTTACATAGGGTCTGGGACACCTCAATTATAAAACTTTTTTGATTCATGGGCTTTATTCTTTTCACTAAACACACCCTTCTATAAAGAAGCCACGAATTCACTAGAACGACATCAATTAAATGGTAGAATAATCTGAAGTAACATTTCTTCGATCGTAGCTTTATTTTGTGGCGCCCAATATGGCTGTCAAATAAATCTACCCCACCCATATGCTTGTTATAAATTGTAATAATTTCTGGACATGTGACTTCTTTATATTGTTTATTTTTTCGATCAAATCTTCGAGCAATGGTTTCGGGTTGTTGTCCAGAAAATGTAGACAATAAATTTACGATTTTATTGTCTTTCCAAGATAAGTAAGCGACGTCGATTCCATCAACATTTCCAATGTATTCAACAGACTTGCCCCTAAACTCTTTTTTAAATTCTTGCTCCGTTGGAAGCTTACAGTTTGGAATCCTGTTTCTTTTTACTGTCCCTAATGGCAAAATACCCTGCTTATACAGATAAACCATAAGCGGCAAAAAAGTGAAGTAATTATCAAAATATATTTTGTGTCGTTTATGTTTTGTAATTGCCCTTGCTAGACGAACTACCACATTTAAGCTTGCCCCAAGGTTAGGTAAGCATACCTAGACACTCCACATAAAATGAACAACTTGAATCCCCATTTGTGAGGTTTGTTTGCCATATACTGCTTTAGATGATGCCTAGCTTTGGTCGAACAAATCTGCTCGTCCACTGACAGGCTTTCTTCTAGAGGGACAGATAAGAACTTCTCTTGTAGGTTGCTTATTATAGGTCGAATTTTATGGAGCTTGTCAAATCCCAGTTGATCAGCAGGAACTTGCGTCTCATTGTCATTGAAATGTAGATTCGCATGCAGTTTTTCAAAACTGTTTAGTGACATTGTCTCTTTTACAAAGTCGCTTCCAGTAAAATCAGCCCAGTCTCTAATATTTGCACAGTAGGAAACTGATGTAAAAATGCATATACCCAGGAATTTTTGGAGGTCTTCTTTTATTACATGTTTTAGTTTACTAGGATCACGCTGAGTACTATATAGGGTGGACTTTTCACAAATTTTTTCCAGTAAAGCGTCATCGAAAAAATATTTAAAAAATTGGTAAGGGGCATCAAGCTCTAAAATTTCTTTTTGGAGTTCTATGTCACCAATAAACTCTTTGTCTGCTTCAGGAAATTTCAAGTTACCCCTTTTCCAAATAATTTTCCGTATATTGTCCAAGTCTTTTTCTGTAGATGAAACGGAGCTTGTAGATTGTACAGCCGTTAGGTCTTGTTTAACTGTCTGGGTTATACCTTCCAAAGCTTCTGGATGAGGATCTTCAACAACCGAATCATCATCTGGACCGCATTCAGCAAGATCATTTACTAACACTGATGGGTCTAACAAATCCTCTTCATCTTCGGAATCTCCAACTTCCAGTTCATCCTCACTAATTTCAATAATTCTGCATCTGTCAGAGGCTTTTGCCGCAGAAAATCCTTCACCCAACGATTCATTCTGATTCATGCGTAAGTGCATAAAGTATCATATATGATACGCCCTAAAAACTTACACATAACCTAAACACTCGCTAGGAAAGTATCATATAAAGTTGTAAAATACAATCTACTTACATGGCTCGAAACTAAAAATTTGGCAACACTAAAGCAAATACCAGAAATTAAATATCGGTAAAACATTTTTCAGATTGAATGCACATTGTTACATATATGAAACACGTTTTAGTTCCTTAATCTGCCAACAGATTCCGATACTTGTGTCAAATAAGAGGTGTATCATATATGAAACATTATGCAGTTAAGGCTAGCCGCACACTAGGAACTTTTTAGTTTCGGTGATTAAAAAATTCACTAGAGTAGAAGTTGCCCGTTGTTGTTTCAAGCGCACACTGACAACTGAATTGTTATAGTTAACATCGGTTTTAAAATGGGTTTTGTACAGACTGCAGACTGTTGGTCTTTTTGTTCTAAGGAAGAGAGAAAATATTACGTTCATCCATTGATTAGCACAAAGCTGATTTTAATTTTAAAGTTTAATAACACATATTAAGTTTTTGTTTGTGAATTAATATTGTTGCTTTACTGCATTCAAAATATGATAAAATTTACAGACCTTCTCTAATTTCTACTTTTCCCCGAGTTCATCCCCTTTTTCAATAAACTCTCGACACAACTCACACCATTACTTATTAAAGATTTTTGTCGGAATAGTCTTTTATTTTATTTTAGATTTTCTTGGGAATAATACCACATCAGAGTTCAAACTTGTGTATATTTTAAAACCAAACGTTTCAAAATCCTGTCGGATTTCGTTTTCAATGGATATAAATTTATAAAGTAAAATTGAAATATATGACAATTATTTTGACAAATATGTTTACGTTACTATGAATAAATTTCTTTGATTTTAAATATACAGGGTGCACAAGAAATTCCAAAGATCATTATAAATCAAAAAATTTTTTTTCAAGTTGGAAGAACTTGAAAAATTGTCTTCAGAATTTATTTGTGGCGTTCCTAGGGACGACTTTCTTTTTAAGATAGTGCATTTGCCAAAAAATGCGATCAAAGAATTTTGATAATTCAGTGATCCCATTAAAGTCATAAGGGAAAACCTAGGAAAAAACCTCATTTTTTTTTATTTATAATGATCTTTGGAATTTCTTGTGCACCCTGTATATTTAAAATCAAAGAAATTTATCCATAGTAACGTAAACATATTTGTCAAAATAATTGTCATATATTTCAATTTTACTTTATAAATTTATATCCATTGAAAACGAAATCCGACAGGATTTTGAAACGTTTGGTTTTAAAATATACACAAGTTTGAACTCTGATGTGGTATTATTCCCAAGAAAATCTAAAATAAACTAGAAGATGCCACAAATAACATTCAGAAAACAATTAGTCTTTTATTTTTATGTTATAGAAGCCAGGACATAATTTAACAGCTTCTATAAACGCTTCGATGTCTATGGACATGTTGATAAAAATAGGATGAAACTGCAACAGTAAAATTAAGAGCAATTTTTAATAGCCAGTGTGCGGAGACAGGTATAAATGTGTGCGTTCTATTTTACCGGCAACAATTTAGTCGCCAGGAATATCAAACGTGTTGGAATTTTTTAGTTGCCGCAACTAAATAATCGCCTGTGTGCGGGTTGTCATAAGTAATAACGTGTTCTATTTTTGTGATTAAAAAGTTGCACGACAAAAGTTGCCAGTGTGCGGCTAGCCTAAGGGTTAACTCTCTTTCTCTCTTGTCTGAACGGAGTCAATCATGTGCTGTTAGATGTATATGCTTATACTAATTATGCTGGTTGTTACCAATGACATTGTATAGGTGCTGTTTCAAGGTTTTCTTAATTTTTTCCTGCGATGGTGCCAGGAAAGAGGTGGTTTTCGTTTTCTTAACCCAACATCGTACTGACCATCTGAAATACGTTATAATTGATCAGAAAACAGCTCTTACGGTACATCATACCTGTTGAATAGCTGTTCTACTAACACCGTTGTCACGTGGTTGCTTAAATTACTTAAAGATTAAATATGGTAAATGCTACAATAAATTTACTGAAATAGTCTAGAACATAGGTGTATATGACCACCATAATTTTGTGGAGGGCCAGGTTTCGTATTTAAATGCATAGCAAATATGTAAGTAGGTAGGTATTAATGTCTTCTAAAGTTTCAACTAGGTCGCGGTCCAGATGAAGGACTTCCACGGGCCATGGTTTCCAGGGGGTCGTATGTCCTTCAGGCCCTGGTCTATAATGTCCAGACTGTAATTGTAATTTTACCCTTTTCAGACTTGGGGAATGACCCGACCAGTTTTTTAAATGGAACGTCCATGTTATAATGTTTAATTCTTCCCTTGGTTCGAGTGTTTGGGCTCTTTAGTGGTAACGCAGGCGATTCATTTGCCTCCACTAGGTACGGATGTCTTCGAAATAAGTAGTTTAGTCAGTCCAAGCATTGCTATGTCTTGCTCTATGGCGCACCGGTATGGAACAAAGTCATGATAGTGGGAACGTATTCGAAGATGACTCAAGGTACCTATAGACAGATGCTTTAGCGGGTGGCGTGCATTTACCAGAATCGAGGTCTATGAAAGGAGAGGTGAGAGTACGAAAGGAGGAGGAGGAGGAGAGAGAGAGGGAGAGAGAGAGAGAGATAGATAGAGAGAGAGAGAGATCTTTAGATATATGGGAGAGGAAATGGAGAAGTGAGGATACGGGTATGACGTCCTGAACGAGGAGACTCGCCAAAAGGAGGATAAGTGGTGCGTTTACTATGGGCCAGTGGATACCCCTGAACATACTTTCTTCGAGTATGAAAGATTGCAGGGGTATAGAATGAGCGCAGAGAATGAGTTATGGTGCTCTCTAGAGGCGAGGAATGTCGTAGAGCGGTTGATAGAGAGCATGAGGTAGTGGCGAGTGATTGTGGAGTTCCTGGTCAGGATGATAAGGGACAAACAGAGAGGAGAAAGAGAGATGCTTGAAATTAGGGAACTGGTAAGGACTATAAGCCGGGTTACCTGACGTGATATCTTCGTTTATAGTTTCAGGTACCTAGAGGGCAATTGGACGTGTTTTACTGAGTATACCAAAGTTTACGAAAGTGGTTTTTACGTTAAGTACTATAACAATTTGATAGATGGCACTGTGCAACTTTTACAATGGGGTATGTGTAGTGACGGGCATAACCGAATGATATTAATAATCCATTATTACAACTTGAGTGATTTGATTAATCGAGTGATCATTCGAATGACCCATCGCTTGTTTTATTCTCTGATCCATAACCTTTACTACGTTTTAGCGGCTGCCCTGTGTGTGAACATTTAAGTTTATTTAAAATTAGACTATTAAATTTTTCTAAATATTAAATTAATTTAAAATTTATTTGTGAAAGAACTGTTATTAATAATATAAAGAACAGCATTCGGATTATAACTCGAAGGCAGCATCGCTCGATCTGTAGTATCGCTCGTCATCGGAGCACGTCATTCGGTGAATGTTTCGAGTTAAATTTCATTTTTCATTTGAATATTTTGATTTCGTAATGGGAAAAGTCGAGTGATTTTCGTAATCGAATGAACGATTATATTTCATTCGAATGATCCCATCCCTAGGTATGCCCATCAGACTAATGTATATCAGAAGTACTTTTTTTTAATGTATTGCACTGAAGTAATGCTCTATTCTGTACTCATGATGGTAACTGCCAAGGACCAGCAGAATTAATAAGAGCTGTCAATTAAAAGAAGATAAAATTTAACATAGAGTGCCATCTTCAGTTTGCGGCGAGGCAGAACCTGTAACTTGTATTTACTTTTTTTCTTTTTGTAACTATTTATCCTCCACCTGTATCGACCAATAGCCACAACCATAGATTTAACAACTTAGTTGTTATCTACTTTAATAAAACATTTGGCAGAAAATAACCACTACTTTTTTTACACATAAACCGTTTTTATGCTCAAAAATGATCAATAAATCCCCCATGGATATATAATTAGCGTAAAAACTGTATAAACGTTTGTCCATTAAAATGTAATATCTCGAAATATAAATTGTCCCCAGGCGGTTTCGTTAACGAACAAACTGTGTATATATAAAAATAATAGCATCCATAATTTCAGCATCGGTATATCTGAGACACGGGTCATTTATAAAATTTTTCGCATACAATTAAGTAATATAAAAGCCACCATTTGAAGGCGCCCACTTTCACTAATTTATTCAAAATGTATCCAAGGTCAGAACGCTGCCAATGTCAGTGGCGATCGTCAACCTTTCATGCGGTTATTACTCGTATTAGTTCTTCTTTGACACTTCCCATCAAAACATGGCAACATTTGTTTTGAGATTTTTTTCTTCTAATGATGAATGCATAATGACATGACCCGTTAGAATTATGTAAATGTGACTGAAAGATCCGTTTTTTTGGAAACACGTTTGGAGGTGATTTTCTGGCGAGATCGCGGGAAGCTGAATTGGATTTTCAAATCACACCGCTATTAATTGGTTAATGGAAAAATTCAGAAAAATATTTTTGTCAGGCAACAGAAATGGAGGTAAAAGAACACCACTAAGTACAAGTTATTGAAGCGAAAGTTTCTTAACGGAGCTAATGAAATGCAAATATTGAAATTTGTTTCGACACTTCGTTCCGACCGACACAACACTACCTTGAACTTGAAATACCCATACAACTTAGTTTTATGAGTAAGTATATATATTAATTGTTTCTTCTTTTATAGAAAATCAATAAATTATAGTAAGTAAACATATATAACATCTAATTAATATACAATACCTGCACAAAGTTTGCTTTTCATTCTAACAAATATTTCAATTCGCTTTGCAATATTTTAAATTTGACACTTGATGTAAGTCCGAAGCCAGAACAGATTAAGACATCTGAATAATAAGTGAAGTTAATTATTAAATTTCTTACTATCCGTCTCCGGAAAAGTAGCCACTACATAACCTCAAAATATATTGCCTATTAACGAAAACAGCTTACCAGAATGTTTTAGTTAGAGAAAAATAAGTACCACAAGAGTGATTCTTGATTTCTTTTGTTTTTTTTTGGGCAATAACAGCAGAATCAAAATAAAACGACGTATATTGAAGGAAAAACAAACGTTTCAAAGTCTATTCTGACTTCGTTGTCAATGGCTTTATATTTATTATAATGAACACAAGAATTACATATAGAAACGACAATTTGAAAAATCGAAAATTTGTGAACATGCTGGGACCTAGGCCATAAAATACAATTTGACAATTCAACTATACTTCACAAAGAACAACATAACACAAAACGAAAAATAAAAGAGTCTGCCTTAATTCTTTTGAATGAAGACGATTGTATAGCTTCTACTTCTGTAGAATTTAATCGTATCTGGTTACCGACAATTAAGGAAGAAATTATTAATGGTAACCTCTTTTTGAACAACCCAGTATCGGGATAGTTTATCAGGTTTTTCCTAGGTTTTCCCTTATGGCATTAATGGGATCACTGAAACAATAGAATTCTTTGATTGCATTTTTGGCGAATGCGCTATCTTATAACAAAGTGGTACCTAGGAACGCTACTTATAAATTCTAAAGACAACTATTTCGAATTCTTCTAATTTGAAAGCTGTTAACTATAATAATCTTTAGTATTTCTTGTGCTACCTGTATATCTAAAAACAACAAATTTTCTAATTTCAATTTAAATGTCAAATCGAATTTTCATTTTGCAATTTACATCAATAAATATAAAGCCATTGACAACGAAAAAAAAATATATATATATAAAGCCATTGACAACGAAGTCAGAATAGACTTTGACACGTTTGGTTTTCCTTCAATATACGTCGTTTTATTTCGATTGGGGTGTTATTGCCCAAAAAAACATAAAATAAATCAAGAATATGCCACAAACAACGTTTAGAAGACAATGATTGTAAATCAAGTTAAAACAATAAAGTTTTTGGTAGGAAGTACACCTGATGGCTTGAATTCTAAGGCAATAAGAGGTCTAAAAAATGACTCTTAGATTAGTATAGAGTCGGGTCTTCTTGATTTACTTGGAAGTTGATATAGTGCTAGCTGATACAGATTTCCCAAAGTTTCGTACAATGCTAACTGAAAGTGGTGTAAAAAGTATAGTGGTTATGTCTCCATTCTTAAAGGGAGGCTCAAAAGAGCTCCGAATAGATTGCAGTTTTGCAAATATTGTGATTTTAACTTGCTAACAGAATTCATGTAGCTATCTCCGATGTGGTGATGCAGATCTTTATCAACTGAACACTTATGAAGTTCATGTAGATCGCACTGCAACTGAAAATATTCCGCAAAGAAAGGACATCCATAAATTACGTAACATTAATTTTGACGTTTTTCTATCCCCAACGCATCCCCATGTTAAACTGTAAGACACAATTTCAGCTCCACTAATTCTGACGTAATATATTAAATTTTTTGAAGTGTGCTCATTTTAAGTATAAAAAGATTTACTTACATATTTAAAATGCCTATTATAATCCATGTATAAAATAAAGTCTTTATCTCATAAAATCGATGCAGTACGCATGTTAAAATTATCAAAACACATAAGTATATATACAATAGATTAGGTCATCAAAAAGTCAATTAATTTATTTGAACTTTAAGTAATCTATCATCGCGATTTTTTTTACTCCAAACCCATCTTTCACTCAAATCTAAGAAATGTATTTTAAAATTTCAAACATACGAAATTTTCACGGAAACTAAATTCTCTACAAAAAAAACTCTGTTTGCAAATTATCGTCCCAAAAGTCATGTAATCATGCTTTGAACATTAATCGGTTATTACGATTTAATTTTTCAAATTTGGAATTTTGTAACAGATCAACCAATCTATATCTAAGATGGAATGATATAAATTCTGACGGAAATTGGAGATCTACAAAAACACACTGATAAAACTGATAAAATAATATTCTAATAAAACTTCTTACGTAAAATCCATTTCAAGCACCCACCTACTCCCATGAAAGATTTCGTAAGTTATTAACATACACCTACCTACCCACCCTAAAATATCTTACGCAATTTATTGATGTTTCTGGAAAGCAACTACGCACATTGCTTGCTGCTTGAATTTCGATGCACACACACACATACACACACACACACACACACACGCGCGGAACACGTGTTCTTCTCCTGCCCCCGGTTTCAGGATCAACTTGCTGAAGTGGAGAGGATTCTGGAGACTAATATCGTCCCCGAACAAATAGTAGAAGCCATGCTGAAGGGCCCCCAAGCCTGGAACTTGGTATCAGATTACGCGGAGACTATCCTCAAAGAACTCCGCGATACGTTCGAGGGTAGGCTTTAGAAGCTTTCAATGGAAGAGCAGTAAACATCTGCAATGAACTACCCTTGCGAAGTAGTATTGACTAAGAGTGCCGCAGGGGACCATGGTTGTAGGAGAAAGAGGTTAGGGTTTTAGCGGGTATACGGTATACTGGTTTCAATGCAACGATCTACTCTTGCTTTGAAGTCATTGCATCGGGAGTCCCGCACGACGGCCAGCACGTGCTAGCTAAGTACGCAATGTATTTCCCCCCTCTTCGGATAAAAAAAAACACACACACACACCTACAACCGTATACTGTCTAGAAAAGATCGCCCACATAACAATTTCTTTGCGAGCCACTAATAGAATATTTTTTTGCGATTTCACTCGACCATAAGCCTCGTAATAGAACTTTTTTCAAAAAGAAACAGAGTTCAAATGAATGAAAATACAAAACCTTACAAACACCCTGTACGATATACTTTTCTGACATATCTTGACATTTAAGCTAGATATTTATGATAAAAATTTTGACATTTACATTGATGTTTACAATTTTTTGCACATATTTTTCCGATTTTCAGAAAAATGGTATCTTTTATGATATAGAAAAATATACAAAATCAAGCTCGAACAAATCTTTGTAGAATACAATTTAAAGTATTCAAATTTATGTATCCGTTTTAGAAAAAACATCGAAAATTCATACAAATTCACTGAAGTGTAGTCCCTCATTTACTGTTTTTCTGATTTTCGTGAAAACTGTAAATCTCGCGTTCTAGAGAATTATCTGGTACCTTTCTGTAATATTCCTTAATGCAATGCAGTTTAAATCATCAAAATTACCCAAGCCGTTTTTTTTGGAACTGTTAGAAAAACAGATCTAGTCTTCATTTGGCATACAATTTTGCTATTTCGTACGGAGTAAATGCTTCTAGATCCTGTTGACCTTTATCTGAACTTTGAGCCCAGTACTAATGATTGAAAAAGTTCGTATAATCGAAAGTTATTGCCTATAATGTTTAAAATAATGTTTAAACGCGTAACTGTTGGTCTAATTGGTCGGAATGTGTTTGATGTTTACAATTATAAATGGATGAATCATTAAGCATATACTTCTATTTTTCTATGCAAGTACACAAATTTCTTTATGAAATGGTAGACATTTTATGATATCATATCCTTGTGCACAGTTCTTGAAATTCCATCAGATGTCTGGCCATCGCTGCTTGCATTACATTATCATTCTTAGTCACACAATAAATTTGCGAAATGAGACAAATTACAGTTTTTTTCCATATTGGTATAACGAGTTTCAATACTCCGGCAATATTGATCCGGCTTTTTTAATGGTGCATTGATTTTTGCGAATAATCCCCAGATTTAAATGCCGATAACGACCTTTCTTGTGAAATTGTAGAATTCTCGACGTAAAGGACAAGGTCGGTCAATATCAAGAACTTCCGCTTCGATGAAGGAGCAATCATCTTTGACTTGTTATGAATACAAAAACTGTTTAAAGAACTGGATTGAAAAATACCGCCGCAAGCTACCAGCGGTAAACGGAACCATTAGATGATCCAACAAAAATTACTTTTTCTTCTGTGACTGAAATGAATATAAGGCAAAAAACGTTAATACAGTTTGGATACAAGATCATATCGTTCCGAAATCGAGAAAAACTGTAGGCAACATGATTTATTTCACAATGAACCTGCTTCATATAAAAGAAAGGTAAATACGAAGACAGACAAGGTGAAAAAATATACGAACATTCCCTATGACGGCCTAGAACATCGTTTCCCTACCTTTTTATTTTAAGCAACTGACTAAATGGCCAAAATATTAAATAAAAATATTGCGAACTCCTTTTGCCACAATAGACTCACCGATGACCTATACTAATTTGAAATTTAGATTTACATCGGTTTTTTTACTAATAAGAATGAACCTTATATATTATTGAACACTTTGCGATCCCCTATAATACATTGGTAACTTATGTCCATATGCTGTCTGCCATTTCCTATCCTCAATTGCTCTTAGTCTGCCTACTCTTCAGAGTGTAGATCGAACTCGTGGCCTCAATCTGCCTACTTCCCAAGCCTCACTAAACGACTGGAAAATGTCAAAGATCCAACTCAAGACCTCAATCTGCCTACTCTTTAATTCTCACTAGATTACTATTAAAAGAGTTTCAGATTCTAGATCGACCTCGAGGTCACAATTTGCCTACTCCTCAAGTCTCACAGATAGCTGAACTTTTAGTGAGGCTCGGACAGTAGGTAGACTGAGGCCCTGAATTTAATTTAGACCATATTCCATTTCAACCTTTTACCTTTTTCCTTTTTTTATTTTGATAATAGCTAGCAGCAACTAGACAGATATAAGTCCTCAAGCAATGTGCAGTTAAAGAAAGTCGGTTAAACTAGATGTACAAAATTTGAACATGAAATTCGAACAGATAAACAGAGCCCCACAATTTAAATAATTGGGTGAAATTCTCGAACTCACAGAATGTCAAAGAGTCACACAAAAGAATAAAGTACATAAAACCATAGTAATGAGAAACATTTTTGAACCAAAACTAACGGACGAGGGATATAAACAACATTCGAGGAAGACCAGGGAGAGGTTTTCAAATTTAGAATGAAGAAGTCGATAATTCTACGGTACATCAGTAGATTTCTATTGACAAGACTGAGCAACAAAGTACTTAAATACCTTCAAACCACTGCTACATGGATTTGGATTACACTAGTGAAAACGAATCTTAGTAAGATAGAAGAGATAAAGAGAATATACACAGAAAATATGAGAGACGTGTGGTAAATCCAAAAGAACGCTCAACGATAAATTGGTTTGCTTTGCCTGATCCATATGTACGCACTTTCTAATAATAATATATTACTAGTAGTCCCGCCAGACATTGCTCTGACCATGACCGGAAGACGTTCTTCTATTTTTGGCCCAGTAGATGTTATTTTTCTCTGGTTTCTTTTAGCCCAACAGACTATTCTACCCTTGACCAGGCAAAAGTTATTCAACCCTTAACCCGGCTAATAATTTGACTACGATGCCATCTCATGCATCGTGGCATAGCTATGAACCATCGTCTCGACAAAACAAATACATTGTTAGAATATGACTTCAATCGGTTCTTTTTGGGTAATTAAGTAGCAATTAATTAGCAATAAATCTTGATTTTGAATGGGGCCTAATGCGCTGGATAATGTGCCTTAAAAGAATCCGTATTTAAACGAATGGAAAGGGAAAAACTAGGATACAGGGTGAAAAATTAAACACCTTAATAATGAAGAACAATGAAGAACCAGTGTGAAAGAAATATTAATGAAAATCAAGGCTGAAGCAGGAAAAGTGAATAATGAACATAACAAAGACTAATATTTCAATGTCTAAGTACTTCTTGGGAAATAACACCACAGTTTAAAGAAAATTGCTGTATATTCCAAACGTTTCGGGGTCTAGATCAGAACACACACAATTCTAAGATGTAAATTAAAATATTTTAATTTATTATAATAATTTAAACTGTGGTGCTATTTCCCAAGAAGTACTTAGACATTGAAAAATATGCCACAAGTATCATTCAAAAAACAAAAGACTAATATTGTTACAAGCAAAAAAAAAACACCCTCGAACAGAATAGCTACTAGCGTTAAACCATCGACACAGTTTACTCATAAATACCGGGTTGGGCATTTATCTTGAGGCAAGTTAATATCGCCAGTGGATTCCATTATTTCGAAAATAGTTTCAGATAAAAGTCGTATTATTTCAATAGGGACACTATCATGAGTTCAGGTCTGGACAGGAAATGCCCTTTTATTGCGACCGGAATAGCCAATTTGTACCGTGGATTTGAATTTTCAATCCATATCCATATTTTGGATATTTTGGATTGTTTTTCGAAATCCACTGTAAATATTGGGTACCTCTATTTAAAAAATATCTCTTGTCGGAAAAGGTTATTTCCTGTCGAAACCAGAAGTCATAATATGGGCTAATGATGGACCACTTGAAACCCTAAAATTTTTATGTGAATTCTATTTAAATTATATTTTGGAATAACGGAATAATGTAAGTTACTTGTCGATATATCACTTTGTGATATATATACAGATATATATCCACATATTTAGAACTATATCATTCAACGTATAACAGCCGTTTCGAACCAGAAGTTCTCGTCAGGTACACTTCCTTGAATGACAAATTCTAAAGTGAAATACTTGGATGTAATACACATCAGTAAGACAACAGTCAATGTATTGAACCTAATAGATGTCGGTGACATCTACCGTCTAGTGAGTAATTTAAGTATATGAAGGCATACTATGCTACAACATATACCATACTCTTGACAGATGGTTCGAGTGTTTTATATAAAAACACAAAAGTAAATATATATACTGATAAATATCCACATATTTAGAACTATATCATTCAACGTATATATCTTACTGATGTGTATTACATCCAAGTATTTCACTTTAGAACTTGTCATTCAAGCAAGCGTATCTGACGAGAACTCCTGGTTCGAAACGGCTGTTATACGTTGAATGATATAGTTCTAAATATGTGGATATATATCTGTACATATATTTACTTTTGTGTTTTTATATAAAACACTGGAACCATCTGTCAAGAGTATGGTATATGTTATAGCATAGTATGCCTTCATATACTTAAATTACTCACTAGACGGTAGATGTCACCGACATCTATTAGGTTCAATTTACTGACTTTGTGATATATTGCAAATTCAGGAATGGGATGGAAGTAATTTCAAAAAGAGTGCTTTGGTGGGTCTATATATTTAAAGAAATGTTTGATTCTGTTTGACTAAATAGCAGTTTTCACGACTGATTAATGATTTTTTAAATATTTTTTTCCAGGGTGCAGTTTTTGCCTTCATCTCTGTGTTTACCATCGTTTCTGGTAAACCTTTCTACTACAGCCCTTACGATGCTTTCTTCGGTTACAACTACCCTTACCAAAGTCCTGTGCATACGTACGCCCAAAATATACCAACATACACTTCCTTAGTACCAACCTACACCAACGAACTTATACAGGATCGTGTCGCAGCAGCCTACCTTTCAGTACCAGATGTTTTACCGACCTTCAACGTCTTAGCTGAAGTACCGTATTCAATTAGCAACAAATTCACAGTAGTACCTATGCTATTAATGTCCAAGGAAAACATGAACATGGTAGCTAATGGAGATATTGTGAATATTTCGAAAGAAAAGCCCGTCATGACAATTAAGGACGAGAAAGAGAAACCGATACAGTGTACGCCAGCTGTGAGGATTGTATTGGAAAAGCCCATCGTGGTTTATAGTTTGAAAACTAGTGTGGTATTCCCTTCAGAGGTAAGTACCTTCTGTAATAAACTAAATGACGGATACATGATGAATTAATAATATTAGTAGTTACACACTTATAGTTTATTTAATTATTTCGCTCACACTGCAGCTTCTTCAGACAATGAGAAGGGTTTAAATAGTTTGAACTGATATTACGAACAATTTTCTTATGTTGGAGGAAGTTGATACTATTAATTAGTAATCTGCTGGAGCATTTTCAGGATGTCTTATCTCATCCATTCTTTATTTGCTGTTTCTTGCTTATTCAGTTGCATTTTGGTGGAGAGACCTTGACATGTCCTGGCAGTATATTATGATATGACGAGATATCAACTCAAGGATATTTTTAAGTAACATTTATGGAATTTCTTAACCTCCTGTTAATACTTATGAATTCTATTTGATCACTTGTACGAGTATAAAGCCTCACCGAAAAGTGCTGTCGGTATTTTTAAGGAAACCTATGTATCCAGTAGTAATTTTTGCCCATGAAGTCGGTGTCAGAATTGAGCTATCACATTACCGCGATTTCCAACCTAAAGAAAAGGTAAAAAATTGCAAAAATTCAAATATTTATTTGTATGATTGAGACGTGGCCGAATGCGAATCCATGCTCAGAATTGTAGCCAAATCTGGTATAATGTGAATTTTCGGGGTCTCTGATCACGAATCCAAGGTCAGATTTGCAAAATTCAAGATGGCGGATCAAATATGGTGGATGAAATTTTTTCACAAAACTTTGTATACATGGATTTTGAGATTGAATCATGAATCTGAGGGAATGTTCACAATTCAAGTTCGCGGATTTAATATGGACCATTTATGACACCACATTTTGTATACGGGCGTTTTCAAGGTCACTGAGGTAATTTTAAAATTCATTGTGCAAAGACCTTGTTTCCTTTAAAACCAGAGTATCCAATCATGTTTTAACTTTATTTTTTTCAGCTAATTTTGTTCTTTTCACTGTAATTCTATTTACGGGTTTCCTGGCATATTGCATTTTTTGTGTCCTTTTTTAACGCATTTCATCTCAAGGTCCAACAATAGTCGACAACATTTTATCAAACCATCTTCACTGATATCTATTTTATATACATACATGCAATTGTAATACCTAGAACATTGCAGTCTGATCCATCAGTGAAGTTGCATTCGTACCTTGATCCTGGGATGACCTGGGAAGCCTATGTCAATTTTCTTATCTTCAAATTATGTAAAATACCTTTACTTATAAGGTGCTTGTCAAAAAGTGTATCAGGGGCACAATACTAATGGTGTATTATGGATATTTCAGCTCTAATATGTCCTATATCAGTCATCCTTCGTTACTCCATAAATTTGCAAGTTACAACTCGCTGTGTTAAAATCATTGCACGAATAAAGTACTGCGTGTGTTGTAGAGATGAATTTGTGTGGCTAAAATTATTTTCTTCGGTGTCTAATCTATATGAAACAGAGCCAAGACAGCTGTAGAACACACAACGATATTCACTTCTATAATTCAACTAGGAAAAGATGAGACTTAGGTCTCAGCTACCAAAGATTGCAGCGAACGAGAATAATTATTGTCAAAATTTTTTTTAATGCACTGCTAGATGAAATCAAAAATTGTTGGTAGATCATTTTAAACAAAGAGTGAAAAAGTATCTTTCAAAAAACGTCTTTTATTTTCTTGAGGAATACTAAGAAAGGGATTGAAATCACTTTCTAAGTACTAAGTATACATATTTAATATCTAAAGTGCTTGTCTCTATAATATAATTTGTTATCTATATACAGTATTATTATAAATGATGGACCCATTTTTAAAAATTCGTAGTAATTGAAGTAAAAATAAAAATGAACAATCTTTATCCCAATGGAAAGAAAAAGTTTCAAAGTTTCGGTAGACAATAATGGTTCCAGAAGCTTTTTGAATGCATCCCTTCCTCAGCGCTGGATAGGTCGTAGGGGAAATGAAGGTCTGGCTCTACACTTCTGGCCACCGAGATCTCCTGATCCCACCCCATGTGACTACTTCTTATGGGGTTATTTTAGGGAAGCTGTTCACGTCTCACCTCTATCAATATCTCGGGATGGCCCGCGGAACCGTATCACAGCTGGCCTGCACTGAGTAATAGTTGATGTTCGCCGTGCAGCAGAATGTGGACACTTTGAACATTAATAATGTATTGCAAAAAAACTTTTATACTTCCACTTTCTATTGGTATAAAGATTGTTCCTTTTGGATCTGAACTTTAATAAATACTCATCTTTAAAAATGGGACTATAATTTATCATAACCCAGTATTAGTACTCTTACCATTTTTAATACTAATTATTTATTCTTCATTATATACATAAGTAATACTTTTTTAGTTTGTACCTTTTGACTTGTAAAAACACACAGCTGAAATACTTTGCCACTAAAATAAACTGAACTAAATAGATTAGACTAGACACGATTAGTGTATTTTATTCAGACATGGGAAATATCAAACCTAATCTAACCATAGTAAATATAATAATAATCTTCCATGTAGTAAAGTTCTGAATAATGCTATTTTATTTATATAAATTCCACAGAACGAGATG
This sequence comes from Octodonta nipae, assembly GCA_034190945.1. Classification (NCBI taxonomy): domain Eukaryota; kingdom Metazoa; phylum Arthropoda; class Insecta; order Coleoptera; family Chrysomelidae; genus Octodonta; species Octodonta nipae. Next base: position 19,378,803 of record CM067218.1, on the reverse strand, counting down.
CTATTTTCATTTCAAATATTATCATTATTAGGTATGCTTAAGTTCGCAGTTTCTGTTAACAGCAAATAAGAAATGTAGTAACAAAGAAACCATTAAAAATATCCAGGGCAACGGTCCATTATCATTTTCAAGAATAAAAAAAAAGTGTTTCAAAAATCACCGAGCTAACTAAATCCATTTGAAATACATATATAAAAAAATCCAGTGATGTGTGCAACACACCAACCAAAAATACCGAAAAACAGAGACCTAGGCTAGGCTAGGTTAGGCTTGACTAGACTAGACTAGACTAAACTAAACTAATTCAAACATTTTTGCACTTGAAACTTTTTGGATTATCAGAAAATTCGTTGCTACTTCTTTAAAACGAATCCAAGACGTTTTTTTAGTTGCATTCAGTTTTGAGATACATACTGAAGTTTTCTTATTTGTAGGAGATCAAAAGCTTATAGCTTTATTCTTTCTTATTCAATCCTTTAGTAAATTGTGTCCATCAGACCCAGTTTGTTATGAAGAGAAAGAATAAAAATTTTGCGAGGATACACTAATTACATACATACATACAACATTAATTGCACCAACAGTTAAAGATTCCATATGCATAAATAGCAGGGATGAGGTGTGAATCCAGACTGTAGCCCATGGATGACGAGTGAATCAATAAACGAGACTGCCGAAAATGAAATATCACCACATAGTCTGTATATTTCGTTGTTTCTAAATAGCTTTCGTTTTTTGTGTTGTACGTATTACTTGAGTTTCAAAAATGTCATCCGCTATTTTAGACGCGCCATTTTGAATTTTAGAAATTTTATTACAAGGGGGTTGCCTAATATTTCCCTCATATTGGATCCGCCATTTTGAATTTTGTACATCTGACTTCAGATGCGTGTTAAGCGGTCGCATAGCAATTCGGTGTAAATTTGCTGGATTCATGCTGTTTTTAACCTGTTTTTTGAGGCTAGGACATTACGGAGATGAGGTAGCTCAATTCTGATTAGCCAACTATTTTCTGTGTTATCTTCAGGAGTTTTCCATAAGTACAGTCTTCTGATCAGTAGTTTGATATTGGTTATTATAAATTCAAAGTATAACTAAAAAACGTATTAATCTATTGTCAAATGCACACTGACTCATACATCTATCGACTTATTTACTTTAACTTGTTCTGGAATTCTTATTTTTTTATTCATTTATCGATTTCTTATATGCGGGTATAAAACTTTTTTCCCCTCGTCTTAAATGAGCACCTCTCCACATTTTAATACTGTGTAACTTTAATTAACACGATTTTGAAAATACTGACCAGATTAACAATGAGATTTCTCACATGTCGAATTTCAGGTTCTGATCACGCACAGGGGCTACAGAATTCCAATAAGAGTAGGCGCAGTTATCGCTCCAGTAAGAAAAGACACATTCGTATCACTCGAAACACCTGTCGCCATCAGAGTCGTATACGCGATACCGACCAGACCAGTATCCGTTGATTATGTTAATAATGAAAATGCTATTTTTGTACCTGAAACCGAAGCAGTGGTCGTCGAAAGCGAAGAACCTCAAGTGTCGCCACCAAAGAACGTTACCGTTTTAGAGTTTCCAGAAAAAGAGGCTGAACCCTCGCTACAAGTCGACGAAGAAGATGAAGAATTAGGTAAGATCACTAATAAAATAAAAACTTACTAAAATGTTTGAGTTATTATGATAGATTTTTGTTTGTTTTTCTAATATTTCTATCACTCCAAAAATTGTAATATCAACTTTGGTAAGGCTTCTCATACTGAATTTTAATGTGTATTGGTAGCAAGGCAGCAATTCTCTACGTCACTGTCAAAGAAATGGTGACAGTGTTATAAAAATAACAAGATAGCCATTATATTCCTAAGTTTATTATTATGAAAAATTAAGTTTAACCTTCAGACTCGTCTGCTGAAATCATAAATGTACAATCTGGTATATAAGCTACTATGTTGACCACAACGCAGAAGTATCTGATGGCTAATTTTGCAATAATTTAAAATAATAATAAGACTGGGCAATATAATGATTGTTTTATCTTTACGTAATAAAAATGTTAAAGAAAATGTCTGCCATCTTGTTTCTAGCATTGTCACTAACGTGCAGCTTCGACAGTGAAAAGAAGATGGCAATTGGAATATGAAGTTTATTCAGTCCTACCTTAAGTGTCTTGCTCTAAGATCCGTAGAATTAATTGAACGGTTTATGATAAACAATCGACATAGATGATTTTAGTTATTTTGTTAGGGGTTAATTTTTACAAACATCCGGTGTACATGCTTTTAGGAACGTCAACTGTCAAATTACTGACTGATATAAACTGACATCAAAGCTACGGTTACCTAAGAAACAGGTGCCGCCTTCAAGCGGCCGTGATTTAGCGGCGAATGACATCAATAAAACGTTGTCTTTGCACAAGGATATTACATAATTATCCTTGGTCTTTACAAATGAGATGATGTTGCTTTTCTAAAGAGCGTTGGTGGTCAAATACCGATCCCGTTACTTGCATGACGGCCGTCAAAGCAGCGGCGAAGAGTTGGTAAACAATTTCAAATATAACACTTTCGGCAAAACTTCAGTCTTTGTCAACTGACAACTCCTTAGCTTCTAATTTTATTAATAAATCATGTGCAGGTCTTCTAATTTTCACCACTATCGTACATTTGCAAATGGTTGTCCATCTGTTTTGAGTTTGCAATATCTCTACGGCCGTTTTATTACGTTTTCCGTTTCATGTAACATTATGGCCGCTAGATAGTGGCACTGCTTTCTTATGCTTGTGTTTCACACGTCTCTCGTCCGCGAAGACGACCACCAATGTTGAAATTTGTTAGGGTTCAATCTAACAGTGAAATTAAGGACAGCTGAATCTGCTTTTTCCGCGTCATTTTGTTTTCCAATTAATTTATTTACAGACCTAAACCGGGATATAAACAAAGTGTTCCGACGTTTCGCTCACACTTATAAAGGCCTTTTTCAAGGATGAGACAAAAACAAAACAAATGTTACTTACCTTGTGGCTACTCCATTCATGTCATATTTTTCTCACGAACACTTCAAAACTTCACTTTTTATTCAACTTGTCACAATGATGCACAAATTCTAAATGAATTTGTGCATCATTGCTCGTGAGAAAAATATGACATGAATGGAGTCGCCGCAAGGTAAGTAACATTTGTTTTGTTTTTTTTCTCATCCTTGAAAAAGCCCCTTATAAGTGTGGGCGAAAACTCGGAAAACTTTGTTTATATCCTGGTTTAGGTATATAAATAAATTAATTCGAAAAACAAATGACGCTGTCCAAATCCGGAAAAAGCAGAATCAGCTATGACTCTGGCCGCCAAAAACCTCACTTCTCATTTGAAATTAAGGACATTTTGAACATACAGTTTTTAATAATTGTTAAGTATTTTATCACTTAAAAACTTTCAGTGACTGAACTTTTTGGTATGATTTCTTTCTTTGGACATTTGCAGATTTTGATTTTATTATTTTTTATTAGTTTATTAATACTTTTGGTCTGGCACCTTTGGTGGATTGAGAGAAAAAATACCTCAATAAATAATATAAATACCCAACGGAAGCCAAAAAGCGTACAAATTGGTGAATAATATCATTTATTCTGGCAAAATGTTTCCCTGTTTGAAAGAATAGAATGAACAACACCTTTTGACGACGTGTTAGAGTACGAGATCATATTAGAGGTAGAGACTCATGATAAACTTAGAAAAAACAGCACATCCTATTATATGCGACAGGTACATTGATTTAGAGCTGAAAGACGAAACAACCAGAGGACGGAATAAGTGTGAAATGAGAATAAAATTTCCCGAGGAAAAAGGGTCACACACAAAGATAAGCATTTATAAGACGATCCTTGAAAGTATCTTCACTATCGGAATAGTGTGAACAATAGAGCACTGGAAGTATTAGTATATACTTTAACATCGTTCACAAAAGAAAGCATTTAGAAAACTGCTATTTAAGAAATATGCAAAAACGGGAGGCAGTCATTCTTAAAGCATACAACTCCTGTTGTAGCCTGCAATGCACAATTGTAGTGCCAAGGATAGAAAGAGAGGGCAATACAGAGAGGAAAGGAAAGTGGAATACCACTCGATAGGTAGGTGATGCCAATGAGCTCATTGGATGCAGTTCCCAATAGAGTGAAATAGCCTTTTACAAAACAAAATAATGAAAATAAGAAACGAAGTCTTATATCAGAAGTTACTGAAAAACTAACAACATGCATGGAGCTTAACAGTGAAACTTTCCAGAATGGGATGGAAGAAAACTTACCATACTGACCAGCACGATCTCCTGATTTGATGGCATTGGACTACTTTTTGTGGGAATATCTCAAAAGTACTGTATTAAACATACAAATCGACTTTTAATGGCGCGAATTGTTCAACTAGAGTGAAAAAGACCTTTTTTTACTAGAAGGTGCTATTTCTTAAGAAAAGTGTCAAATTTCTTCTACCTCTTCGTTAGACCTTCTAAACAATATGATCAGAGCTATCTTGCCAAAATAGTACATCGATCAGGTCATATTACATTAGGTTAAGATCTATATTCATATTTTAAATATGTAACTTGATTTATATTTTATTTTACAGTCAACAGAAATCCACCACAAGTATTAGCTCCTGCAGGAATAGTGCAATCGACTCAACCTTTGTCTGTTGTGGAACCCTTCACCAATTCCAAAGAGTCGGCAGTCTTGATTGCTTTACGGGAAAAAGGACAAAATAAAAAGAAATTATAATGAATGTTCGACAATCTCATAGATATAGAATTTAGGGGTAGTATTCTTAAGGGTATTTAAAACGACTGGTATTTTAAAAGTTATTTAAGAGTAAATAATAGATCTTCCCGTAGATACTAAGTATCACAAGTTATTTAAAACATTCAAAATTTAATTATTTATTGACATTTTTACAAGATTTTTGGAAATTTTACGCTAATGTAATGGGTTTTGTTTGAGAGATGGTGATAAATGGTTTTGTGGTATTATGTGGATGCTTAAGTAAAGTTACTGTAATATTTAATAAAGGTAAATATCCACAAGGCGTTTTTCATTTAATAATTGTATTTCCTAGTTCAGTTATACCCCGACATAACGGAAACTGGCCATAATTCGGACAAGAAGAAAGATATTCCCATACCAAATGTTTTGTTAAAGCATTTTACAACTTATTGTTGGCAAAATCAGAAAGGTTTTAGATTTACTTTGGCAACAAGTAGATATGAACCTACTTTCTGCATTGCTAACTATATCGCTATTTTTATGAGGCGGAAAAACTCCAATATCTCGAAGAGATAACAAAAACTTAGAATACACTGTTGTCTCAAAGTAAGTAGAATGAGGATTGCTTGCGTGTTTGAACATGCGTTAATACATCTAATACGAACTATTTTTTAATTTAATTCTTACATGTTCTACATTAAGTTTTCATAACAAAATTGATTTACATTTATTGATGGAAATCCACGGCTTGTTATTATAAAGGCAAATAATATTCGAATATGGAATATTCAATGCCAATACAGTCTATAAGCCTATTCTGTAATTATACAAAATATGCCATATGATATATCTTATTGGAATATAACTGAAAAGAAACGGATTAACATTTATTTAGCCATACAAAGAATGCTTATTGTCGAATATAATAGAATATAACTCAAGATTGATAAGTTTTAATTCGAATATTATTAGGGCTTCCAATATTTTATGTCAATCCGGGAAAACTGTGGAACCTTTGGTTTGTCACAAATGTATATACGCAAAGTTGTGTACCCTAACCCCAAACTTTTCTTTTTTTACTCAACGCGCGTTTTAACAGCGAAGCTGTCATCTTCATGGAGTAAAATAAAACTGTTTAGGGTACAAATAAAAATAATGTGTTTATAGGTCTATGTCAATATCACCCAAGCATGAAAACGACTAATATTAGGATAATTAAGAATATAAATGCAATTCTATACATTAAACCGGGAAATCACATGATTAGGAGTGAACTTTTCCAAACAGTTAATGTTTCACCACAACCACATGTCGTCAAAAGCTATATGTTCCAATTGAGGCACAAAAACTGGGTTCTCATAGCACTGCAGTCCCAAACCTAGTTGTCCTAAGTGCAAAATGTTCGATTTTGAGATTTTTGAAATTTTAGGATACACTGCATATACTGCAGAAGTGCCTGTAAAATGCTAAAAATGTTTGTCCTGCCTGAAGATTTGCTTTATTATACTAAATCGATTTTTCCGTTTTGAAATATACTAGTAGGTTTTGTCCAATCTGCCGTTTTTTTGTAGTTGGGACAAAACAATCTAGTAACGTGTACGCTCCCGTAAGTTAGCTATACTTACTTAAGTAGGTAATTTTAAATAACAAATACATGAATGGTTTACTGCCTAATCCTGTTGCACTAAAGGAATATCGGGGTGTTATTACTGAACGTAATTCCAACATTAAAGAATCACATTCCTGAAAACAAAATTCCAATTTGGCAGAACTTACAAGTCAGCAACAATGTTAGCAATATGACTGATGATGAATAATTCACGTTTTATTTATATTTATCAGTTAATACTTATATATATTCATTTATATTGTGAACTTAGTACAGTAAACGCTTGAAATTTATTCATGTTTCACTAAGCCTAAATGTACTAACTATCAAAAGTGTATGGAGTGTATGATTCATTGCGTTAAGGTAACCATGTACAATTTAATCAATATTTTTAAATGCATTTAAAATATAAATCGAAAAATAAACGAAATCATGAAACCACAGAAAAAAACACAAAATCGACAGTAACTCGAAACTGATTCTATGCACTTAGGACAACTAGCTTAAGGACGGCAGAGCAGTCACCGTTAGTACTTTCAAAGAAATACTGTCCAGCAATTTGTCCAGACCACAATGAACACCAAATAGGTATATATTTTGCATGGATTGCTTTTTGATGAATCTAAAAAGAATTTTATAAGAACCAAGTGTAGCAATTTTGCAAATTAACGAGATCATCAAAGTGAAAATGAGCCTCATCGCTGAAAATGATTTTGTTGACAAAATCGGCATTCACTTTTGTTTGGCAAGGATTCAATTGGTGAACTCTTTTTGCTTTGCATGGACTTTGTAGGCATATAGATGTAAATCTTTAGTAAGAATAGGCTATTGTTCAGTGCTTGTGTCCGATACCGAATTGAGATCTCTGGAATTTCGCACAAACTCTCGCGAACTGCCGTGATATTTTTTTATGACCGACCTCTAGGAGCTCGTGTCGTGTCTTTTACAATTTTAACTAAATCAATACTTTCGATTTTTTCACAGTAGATGAATTAGGAACATACTGTCGATTGAATATTGGACACACTTTACGAATAATAATGATAACTAGAATCGTCTGTGGTCAAAATTCGACCTATTGGGTCAATAAGTAATGAAATTCAACTTTTTTTATGTGTAATTAATAGATTTATTTGTGTTAAAATTTGTAATTTTTAATTTAATTTTAAAAGAGACAGTATGTGAAAATTGAATACATATTTCCATCACCCTGTATAACTATAATTCCTACTACCCTATATTGCATCTGTCCTATATATGCATCTACTTAGCCACTCCAGCCCATATTTCCACCACACAGTATATGCTTAATGTACTTATAATGCGTCCTTTATACCAAGAACCCTGTAAATTCAACCGCTAATGGGCTACACTATATAACTATTTTTTCTAACGATTTATAATTATAATAGCACTCTACCCTATTTTTTAAACACTCTGTATATGCAGCTGCTTAGGGCCACCCAATAAACATTGTGTTTCTAACATAACCGGAATCACCCTCTATAATCTACACCGCCCTATATCTAAATTTAAACATGCATATGTAACAGCTGTGGGCTACATTCAACATTTATGAACATCCTGTATATCCTATAACGAAATCGATTGACTTTCAAGACAACTTCATTGTGTGCCTCAAATTAACTTGAGAACACATAACTCTTTACCCATCTAAAAATTACCTAACCAGCACTTTTTATTTTAATTTTTTAAGGGTTCAGTTGTAAAAATGTGCCACTACAGATGAATAGAAAAGAATGTTTTAGAGTATATATCTTAGTAAGTGAAAGTTGATTATTTATATACTTAGAGCATGTACCTTCTGGAGATAGCCTACAATGCACAAAATTGTTCAAGGCTAGAAAGAGAGGGCAATAGAGAGGGTAAGAGGCTATTTCACTTCATTGGGAGCAGCTTCCAATGAAATACGTCCAGCATGTAGGTCATTGGCTGCTTCAACCCACCAAGTGAAATAGCCTTTTACCTTCTATATTGCCCTCTCGTTCTAATTGTGGACACGAGCTTTTTGCATTTCAGGCTACATCTAGAAGTAAATGATCTAAGTTTATATAATATTTCGTCTTGGCTACACGATTGTGTTTTTACTGTCGACTGCTTTCAACATACTTCAATGTCAAATTGCGAACGATAGATTAACCCTTAAGCTACTTGTTCATAGATGGCTCCTTCTTAAATAATTTACCTTTAATTACTTTTTTTTAAAGAAATAAATAAAAATTCTTTATATATTCTGCACATCTATGATACATTACCTTTCAAATGATTTCATTACCCTCCTTTCAAAATAAAGGCGGAAAAAGGGATCCGTCTTTGCGTATTTATAATAGTATGATAATGTTTAACAGTTAGGATGCGTTGTACTAGTGTGTAATGATCCATGTTTACAAATTTTCATCTGTCAATTAAATTAATAGGGAGTAGGTAAAGTATGTAATATTCACCACATCTATGACCAAGTGATGAGAGCGAGAACACCTTACAAAATATCTCCTCTCTTTGAATTCTAATGTATAATTTAATTGTAAATAAAAATTTGTTTTTTAGATCCAAATATCAAATTATTTTTGTTACTGTATATAACTTTGCTATTATTTATATTGTTATTCTATTTTACGGAAACTATCTAAACACGGGTAGAGATTTTTCTTACTTCCGGTCTGTGTGCCTGCTTACGTTTATTCTTTTCAGAGGGTGTCACAGTGTCCCTGTCGAAATAATTTGATAAAAATTCTCATTTGCAATCCATCTCGCCTATTTTCGCGTATATAAGCGAAATGGCAAAAGCATTAGTTCGTATCGAAACGTTCATCGACAGCAAGATCGTCTTTGAGAATCGTTCAGTATGTAGTTGAGATTAGATGATGACAAAAGTGGCGGTGACATTTGATATTGTCCTAAATGGAGGAATTTTATAACTATTTTATAATTAGAAATATTAATAGATCTTACTTTAAATGCTAATAATGGCTCTTTACCAGGGCTATCAGCTTATTTACAGAATTCTAACAAAACCAAGGATTGAGGAATTTAAAAAAATACACAGCACAAACGAAAGTGATAATCTATTTATAATATAAACAACATTCTTCCAAAATAAATACACATTTTCTGTACAACATAATACAATCTTCTGTGAATATTAGCTAGATTCTGGTTTAAAATCGTCATCACTAACTCCCGTATCAGTACTTGGGGAATTCTCCAAAACGTCTAATCCTGGATGCATCTCGACCATGTGTCTTGATTTTAAATGACGTTTCAGATCTCGCCTCCTTACTAGGATTTTGCCGCAAAGATCACATCTGAAACAAATAGTTGAAAATCATTTTTAGGCAGAGAATTTTATAACATGACTAGCTGATTTGAATGACATAGTTCTGCGTTTTCGACACGAACATGCATCATTTAGATATATAAATATAAAATGTGTTAATAACTGGAATACAGCGTCACCTATTGAACGGTTTTTATTGCATTATTAATACTTTTGGCCGGCCAGTTACTGAAATTTCCTACCCGCAAACGACCCGAAACCATCAGTCCCTTGCATCAAGTTGCGCTTTTGGTGGATAGAGCGGATCGATCTAAAAACACCTCTACAAATTATACTAACACCTAATGCAAAGAGGGTTCAAACTGGTCCACAACATTATTTGACCTCCCAAATGTGAATAAAGAAGGGTACAAAATCAACGTGGGTGGTCGTCCTCAAGGGCGACAGACACGTTGAAACTAAGCCTTCGGAAATAGACATATTATTCCCATTTTTTGTGTTTGTAAATCTTTGAACATAACTAAAATGATCTATTTCGATGTGTTGTATAATATAATTAGTCAACGTAAATAGGTGGTGGTGTAGCAATACTGTTTAATGCAAAATATATTCGAATTAGTAACTCAAAACAGGCAATTGTAATAGTGAAGTAGCCATCTTATTCCTCTAATTCTGTTGAAGCATTTGTGATGTCAACTTTTTTAAAAAGTTCAAATTTGGAGAAACAAGTTCACGTTGAACAAGAACGTCAAAATGGTAATATCAAATCAGTATGGTTTTGGTACATGATTTTGACATTCAGGATTTCTCGGTTGCGTTTTCACTCCTTGTTTTTACTGACTGATTTGCCTCTGGGTCATACTGGAAGACCAAATCCATAACTCATGATCAGTCACAACAGTGCATAGCCAAACGGTATCTTCCCGCTTTAGCAGTCATAGACGTATTTATGGGGAATCAGTTTCCCCCACGCAAAATTTATTTGACATAAAAGAATAGAGAGAGTGTGTGAGTATGTACCTACACAGATACTGTGAAAGAAAATAAAAATGTAATCAAATAAGTATCGGTATTCGAAATATTTTTGACAAATGAATGACCCCTCAAATTTTTGCCTGGAACCGCTCCTGGCAAATTATTCGATATAATAATTAGAAGATTGTTCTTTGCAACCTAAAAGTTTTCGTCATTTGCGGTTTCAATCAAGTTCAGGAATATTAAAGAAAAGAGAGTACCAACAACCCTAGGATAACTTAAATATTTAATACATTCTCTATTAAGTAATTTCGAAAAGATTGTTGAGGAGGTCTTGAATTATTTTGTCTATTCATGGGTTTTCTCTCCTCCAAATTTTTTCCTGTAACAGATAAGTATTTAAAAAATTGTATATACATATACAATTTTTTAAATACTTATCTGTTACAGGAAAAAATTTGGAGGAGAGAAAACCCATGAATAGACAAAATACATTCTCTATTGTCCGCTGTCTGACATTTTTTTACACAACACCGCCGGAAAGGTTGTGATAATAATATATTAATCAAATAATTAAATTCACATTAAAAACAGAATATTTAATATGAAAGTTACTGCAACGCATCCGCAATCAATCAATACTGATCTAGTACATTGACTATTTTACCACTAAACAATAACAAAGTTTGCATGCCACTTCCAGAAGTACATGCACTAAGAATATATCTAATGTTCTCTCCCTTCCTATATAATCACTCAATGTTTGGAGTTTTGACCGTCTGGCGGCGGCGGCTGCACTGTCAGTTGTTTGGCGTTGACAGTATGGACGTAAATCATGAATTTTTATTATATTTTATTTAATGAAAGAACCAATATTATAAATTAATATTAACATTCTGCACTGAAGGTCGTCAGTAGCTAGTAAACAAAACAAAAATGAAGAAAATCTGTTGAGAGACAGAGGAGAAAATGGTAACTAATATTTTGTCTTTGCCTATTTATATATAGATAAACATCATTTTTGAAATCCCCATTCATTATAGGTAAAGCTTAAAAAACGACAATCGTTTCACATATTGCCTCAGAGAAATATATTTTATTTTATTATGTGATAATTTTGCTTAGGATTGAAAATTTCACGACATGAAATCTGTCTCTAAATATCTAGTCTTCAGTCACCAATCTGTGACCAAAGGATGCTAATGCTTTATTCTTTTCAAATAATTTTACTTTCACACTTATATTCAAATAATACAACATTCGTTAGCAACATCAAAATATCACTGAAACTAAACTTATTAAAATAAAAACTATATTTAACAACAAACTTTGCGAAATAAAGTCCACTTTGCTACCTGCTTCAGCTCTTTTGCTCATATTGACGCATGCCTTTTCAAGAATATATCCACTTTTTCTTATTACATCACTTAAAGCTCTCATACGATGTTTCAGCTTTTCTAGTGCACTAGGGAACGGTTAATTATAATTAACTAATTATAGTTTTAAGATACCCGCATAAGAGAAAGTCTATTTAACTCTGGCGACCTAAGGGGCCATGATCTGCCAATCGAACTACATTCTATTTTTATTTAAAGTTGGTACTTCTATCAACATGGGCAAATTCTCCTCTACAAAATGCGAATATTAATGATAATTTAGTCGTTTAGACAAGAAAAACGGCCCAGTGAAGTGATTTTCAATAATTTCAGCAAAGCTATTAACCGAAAATTGTTCTTGATGGTTAAATTCTAAAATCCACTGTCGTCAGCTTAAATATGATTATTACGGTAGCGACTATGGTGAAGTTATCTATATCTGATAACATTATCTCGGGTTCAAAAAAGGGATTCTGCAGACCTTACTAAAAATTAAAAACAAGTGGGAAATGAGAATCCCCGGGAAGTAACGCTTGATACAGATGTAAGAGAAAATTCCAGAATTTTCTAAACGAGGACGAGCGAAATATTGAAATTATTTCCAATTTTTCAAGATTTTCATCAAGTGAATTTAAATCTGCGTTGTTTACCTTCCGGTTGGTTCAGTTTAATAGATTATTATTATTGCCAAAGTACCTGTTTAGTCAAACTTCTAAGTAAATTTGCAATTGTTCGCTGAATTTGAAAACTGAACTGTTTTTTTTTTAAATTTTTACTGAAACGTACGTAAACCTTAAAATGTATTTTTGAGAATCCTATTATTTTATTGGTTTCAGTAAAAGTATAAAGAAATATGGTACAACAAAATGTATGCCTCTTGATGAATACCAAATTTCATTAAAATATCTAGAGATATTGCAGATATTGTTAAAAAAATTAAAACCATCCTACATCTCAGAAGTTAAGAAGTTTAGGAGATACGAACATATGACGTTTTCTTCTCAAAATAGACCCAAAAATAATCCACTCAAATGTTGGCATTCAACTAGGAAACACCCTGTATGTATCGTCCGTACCACGTATTCTCTTGACATTTGCTGTCACTGTCAATATTTTTGTATCCATAAATAATTTTTCAAGTATGGAATTCTTCGGTCTAACAACTTACGGAGTGTCATCACCAATAAAAGATATGGTACGCGAAGACTACATCGAACCAGTAAATCCTCCCAAGAACCTTCTGGAAGTGGAAGATAAATCTGGCCAAAAATTTTCTGAACGAATGAAAGAACTGGATTGCTACATCGGTTTTGCCGACGGCTTTGCTTACCGATCCAACGACAGAATGAACCGAATGAAGAAAAAATACGTCATCAAACCGTCTGGATCGTTTGATATTTATCAGTACCCTGGAATCAGATCCATGGAATACGGATGGTGGTTGAGGGATCCTTGTCTTAAGGACGAGTGGTACAAGCCGAGAGAAAAATATCCCCTTACAACTTCACCAATGAGCCGGTTCCTTGATCATTCCTTGAAAGTAGACAAATATTTCAAATGGTGACTTATAGTTTGGAGATTACTTAAGCTATTTACATTAAATAAATGAAGTCATTTAAAGTTTTTTGTGAGATTCTTTTTGTAGAGTATGACTCATATTTAAATCTCACAAGTAGATGCTTCAAACTAACAACTTTAATCATCAAAGTTATAACTTATTGTCTAAGTACTTCTTGGGAAATAACACCACAGTTTGAAGAAAATTGCTGCATATTCCAAACGTTTCGGGGTCTAGATCAGACCCCGTTGTCAATGGTTAAGAAACTTGGAGAAAAAAGGCACAATGCTAAGATGTAAATTAAACTGTGGTGTTATTTCCCAAGAAGTACTTAGACATTGAAAATTTTCTTTAAACTGTGGTGTTATTTCCCAAGAAGTACTTAGACATTGAAAATTTTCTTTAAACTGTGGTGTTATTTCCCAAGAAGTACTTAGACATTGAAAATTTTCTTTAAACTGTGGTGTTATTTCCCAAGAAGTACTTAGAAATTGAAAATTTTCTTTAAACTGTGGTGTTATTTCCCAAGAAGTACTTAGACATTGAAGGATATGCCACAAATATCATTCAGAAAACAATTATAACTTATTGTTATACTGCCATTGGGTTTTTTCGGATTTAATTAATTTGATATATTTTTATGTTTTCTTGGGAAATAACACCACAATCGAAATAAAAAGCTGTATATTGAAAAAAAAACCAAACGTTTCAAAGTCGATTCTTACTTCGTTGTCAATGGCTTTAAAATATGTATTGAAAATGTAAATTGCAATTTACCCTAAAAATCGCCGGAAAATCGAAAATTTTTCCGACTTTTGTGGCACACTACTTTTGTAGTGATACATGACCAAAATGTAGTCACTCTACCTGTGCTTTTGAATTCTCACCTACACTCAGTTGGACAGCTTACAGCATATCATTTTTTGGAGAATAACATTTTTTCTTAATAATAATGAAATTTTCCATATACTTCCAACTTAAATAATCACACTGTTTATGTAAAATGTAGACAGTCGGATAGAAAACCTCCAACAGTTTTTGAGTTGTTTAATTAATATTAATTTTAAGTAGCTAAGTCAACATTTATTCTTATTTACTTTCATGGCGTTTTCAATAAATTTTATCCAAATAACGATAATTATCTTCTATTAACACTTGCTCTTTCGCCACATTTCTTCGTGAAATAATATATTTTCTTGTTTTCTGATAAATTTTATCCACCGGTTCCATTTTTAGGGTTCCGTATATACAGTATACGGATACCCTTATAATATCACTCAGGATTTCTGCCTCTGTCACATCACAGCAATTTTCTCCTAAACTACTGGAGGGAAGAGGTTGAAATTTGGTATGAAGGTATAGTTTGGTGACCTGATCAGGAGCACATATCGCAAAAGAAGAAATTTTGATTTTAGGGGTACTTCTGGGGGGGGAAAACTAAAAAAATCGACCGTTCCCCCCCCTGATCTCCGAAACTACTGAACCTAAAATTTTGAAAAAAATAGAAAATATAGAAAGTTGCCCGAACTTTACAGGAAAAATAAGGAGAAACCATTAATGTTAATTTTGGGGAGCAAATTATAGAATTAAATAAAAATTTAAAAATAAAAAAAATTCAAACTCATCATGTAATATATCAAATAAAAGGTCTCATTCTGAGGAACACAAATATATTTTTTTCATATTTTTAAAAAAAATTAATTAAAAAGATATTAAAGAAAATATACCAAAATTTACCCATTCCCCCCCTTATCTCCGAAACTATAAAACGTGAAGTTTTGAAAAAAAAAAGTTTTATAGGTTCTGACCTGAAGTTTACTGGAAAAATAAGGAGAAACCTCTACTTTTCATTTTGGGGGGCAAATTACAGAATTAAATGGAAAATATAAAATTAAAATTGTTTCTAACCCATCATGTTATATATCAGGTGAAAGGGCTCATTACGACGAAAACAAACATATTTTTTTCATATTTTTAAAATAAATAAATTAAAAGAAATTAACAAAAATATAAAAAAATTTACCCATTCCCCCCCCCTTATCTCCGAAACCGTAAGCTGGAAAATTTTGAAAAAAAATTGAGCTATAGCCCCTCACCTGAACTTTACTGGAAAATTAAGGAGAAACCCCTAATATTTATTTTGGGGGGCAAATTATAGAATTAAATGGAAAATATAAAATTAAAATTGTTTCTAACCCATCATGTTATATATCAAATGAAAGGGCTCATTATGACGAAAACAAATATATTTTTTTCATATTTTTAAAATAAATTAATTAAAAGTTATTAACAAAAATATAAAAAATGTTACCCATTCCCCCCCCCCCTTATCTCCGAAACCATAAGCTGTACAATTTTGAAAAAAAATATAGGTATAGCGCCTCACCTGAACTTTACTGGAAAAATAAGGAGAATCCCCTAATATTCATTTTGGGGGGCAAATTATAGAATTAAATGGAAAATAAAAAATTAAACTTATTTCTAACGTATCATGTAATATATCAAATCACAGGGCTCATTATGACTAATACAAATATATTTTTTTAATTTTTTTTTAAATAAATATTTTAAAATATATTTAAAAAAATATTAAAAAAATTACCCATTCCCCCTTTATTCCCCAAACTATAAGACCTAATTTTTTTATTTACAGGAAAAATACGAATAAATCTTTAATATTAATAATGGGGGGCAATTTATAAAAATAAACGGAAAATAAAAAATATTTTTTTAACGTATCATGCAATATATCAAATGAAGGGGCTTGTTATGAGGAATACAAATATATATTTTTCATATTTTTAAAATTAATTATTTACAAGATATTAACATGAAGATATAAAAAAATCTCATTTCTCGCTTTATTTCCGAAACCATACTACCTAAAATTTTGAAAATAATTAGGGGTACTGGGACTCACTTGAGATTTATAAGAAAAATTATTAGAAAACCTCCATGGCAATTTTAGGGACAAATTATACAATTAAATGGAAAATAAAAATTCAGTTTTCAAACGTATCATGTAACATATCAAATAAAAGACTCATTATGTGAATTACAAATATATCATATTTTTAAACCATTTGTTTAAAAGATATTAGCAAAGATATTAAACATCGACTTAATTCCCATTTTAGAAACTATACTATTTAAATTTTGAAAAATATATTTTATTTGTATTTTTAAATAATCTGAATAACAGATTTAATAACTAATAATTTAAAACTTGACCTATTTTGCCCTTTATCTTCCAATCTATAGAGCCTCAAAATTCAGACAATAGATTATAAAAGGCTTCCCTGAAAGTTTATTAGTAAAATAAAACTCTAATGTTAATTTTTGGGGCCCAAATTAGAAAACTAAATACAGCGAATCTTGAAGATGGTACGGAACCCTTACAATGCGAGTCCAACTCGCACTTGACCAAATTATTTAATAAATAAGTATTATTCAAATTAGTTCATAAATATGAGAAAACAAACATTTACAAATAAATAAATAGCAATACACACTTACTTGTATGGGGTTTCGCCTTCAGCATGCAGCCTGACGTGTTTATTCAAATTGCTAGGATCACCAAAAGGCCTACTACAAAATTTACACTTCAAAGGTTTGTAACCGGTGTGAGTCCTTATGTGAATTTTCAGCCCATACTTCCTAGAATAACATTTTCCGCAATACAAACATATATGACCCTGTCTGGATTTTCCTAAACTACTGACTAAAGTTTCTATTTGGGCTTCGTCATTGTAAACGGGAGAGTGGAACTGTAGCTCAGGCTCGAAAGCTATTGGCAGCATTGGAGGTAGTGGCGGTGTGACACGAATTTCTTCTTTCTTGAAAGGTTTAAAAGCTGACGGTTCTCGATAAGGCCTATAGAGATTGTCTTCCTCGGTTTTCGTCATGCTGGGAATTGTGAGATCAATGGCATTTTTTTGGCGGAACACCTAAAACAAAGCCATAAAATGTTATGCCGTTGCGAAATTACAAGTTTGCTGTGTCGGATTTACCAGTAGGCTTGAGCCTAGGGCAGTAAAATTAGAGAGAGGTTTTCATCATCATCATTGAGTAAACCATGAATAAATAATATATTATTACTAAAACTTACTTGAGGTTCTGGAGACAATTTAAAGCTAAAGCTCTCCTGTGTGTGTAAACTCTGCAAAATATTGTTGTTCAAAAGTTCTGCCAGTTTTTTCCATAGTGAGGAAATGCCATATTTTCCACAATTTAATGTTATATGGAGTTTAAGTGGATTAGGTGATTCATACATTGTGGAGCATCGATTGCATACATATTTCTTTTGACCTGCAAGGATAGAGAAATCAACTAAAGTTTATATAGAGTGTTTATAATAATTACGTAGTTACCAAAAATTTTAAACTATTTCGCACACACATCCGTACCTGTCAATAACACAACCCGAGAAAATTTAGTGTAATGGCATGCACAGAAAGGTTTTTGAAGCGCTGAACACGAATCTGAGGTCCAAATGCCCAAGTGTGTCTGGCTTCCCAAATATCCTAATCTAAAAGTGCAAAAATACATGTTTTGACCATTTTTGAGGTTCTATAGCATCGTAATAGAATTGTTCACCCAATAACTGTTGCAACCATTCTAAAGTATAGGTCTAACATTTCAAATTGCATTGAGTGTGTTCAGAAATATTTTTGTTAGTTTTAAGAAAGTTGCAAACCCTATTCTCATATCATGTAAACTTAGAAATTCAACATCCAACAACCTCAACCCTACAGCCCCAATCCTACACACCCCAAACTTAACCAGTCCCTAGAAATCACCCTTTCCACAAACAATCGCTCAGCGAAAAAAGATATATAAGCAACGTGATTTAAAAGGTTAAAACCTGTATGTTACAGTATTGAACAATTTTGTTGCGATGCTACATAACTTCAAAAATGGTCTATAATCTTTATTTTGCACTTTTGGGTTATCGCATAAACCAGAGCCAGTTCGACAATTTAGGCCGTAGTTTTATGTTAAACTCACCAAAATCTTTCGAAAAATTCAACTCTAGGTTCTGGGTCTGAGAGCTGTCGGCCTGTGTTATTTATCAAGTGAGCATTAACGATTTGGACGAACAATAAATGACGATAGGATAGTTTTTGTGTTTGACGAAAATTTTTAATACGTAATATATTTTCAAATGCTAAATTATGTTATGAAACTAACCTTGAATGTTCGCTGGTGTCAAGAACACAACTTGAAGCATTGCCAATATATCTTCTGAAAACCATAATAGAAGTTCTTGTCCAGCTTCAATGGGCTTGACGACTTGGAGTATAAGTTCAGATTTAGAGGATTCTTTTACATTAACAGTGGTACGCTGATAGTTGGGATTTAATTTTAACTGCACA
Source organism: Octodonta nipae (assembly GCA_034190945.1). NCBI lineage: Eukaryota > Metazoa > Arthropoda > Insecta > Coleoptera > Chrysomelidae > Octodonta > Octodonta nipae. The sequence continues at coordinate 19,359,841 of CM067218.1, read as the reverse complement.
TTAAAAGAATGACAGTCGTCTGATAGGCGAATAGCTCGGACCCAGTGAATATGTCGAAACCAAGCAGTTTTTGAATTGTCGTCCAGATCTAAATTGTTGTTCGAGTTAATACTTACGGATAACTGAAAACAAAAAGAAAATTAATGTTTATTAAATATTATTAACAAAATTTTCACTTAAATTGCTCATATAATAGTATTGTACAAATATTTAGTAGTTTGTTTAGTTTGTTATAAATGAAAAATAGGAATTATGTTTAGTTATTAATTCATATTCAGCTAGAATTACCATAATACCTTTCATCAAGAAATAAATATTTGGCTGTCCCTTTAGGAAAAAAAAACAGGTGCATCTAGTTCAAATTGGTAGCATCGTCTTCGCCAGCGGATTAATGACGAAACTGGCCATAGGCAAAAAGAAAAAATCGGGGACTGGAAGTTGAGCAAAGGAATCACTTGTGAAATGAACGGCGTGTAGTGATAAACCTAAGACCGCAAACAAACCATCGGTGACTGGAGTAGCCAACAAACTGGCAAACAGACGACAGCTGCGAGCAAACCTTGAGGCAGCAGAATATGTTTATTATATTATAGTGATTGTTGCCTTCATTTCAGGTGACTTCTGGTATAGCAAGATGGAGGTCCACCACATTATGGAGTTAATATGACAGATACTTGAATGAAATATTTGAACAGCCATAGATAGGTCGTAGAGGGTAAATAGAATGGCCACCACAATCGCCCGATTTGGGTCCTGTAGATTTTTTGGGACATTTAAACACTGCTATGTGGACGATCTCAACTCAGTCCATAAAATTGGATTTGGAATATCTAATGTTTCATTAATCGACTAGGAGTTTACCAGGTGGATCAAGGTCTCCAAGATGAACTCTTACTTTAAGCTTTTGCTGTTTCTGTATTAAATATTTTAATATTTTGTGTTATAAAACTTTAATTTGCATTAATATCTAAAATTAGTTTAATAAATTATTTTATCCAACACTGAAACAAACTTGGTTCGTAAACTTACCAAAACTTATATCATGGTTAAAAAAATATTTTTAATGTAAAATTAGTTACAGGGTGATCTATTTAGAAAATGTGCCGGTAACGTCATATCTCAAGACATGTGATAGTTGTTCAAAATCAAACTATAATAGAAATACTACAGAAACTTTAGTTTGGGTCGTTTTTCAATAAACTGGTACTTTAAACAAAATTAAGATGTTTTGGGACCTTGGTCATAAAATACAGTTTCAAAATTCAGTTATATTACACAAAGAAGAACTTAATATCAAAAAAAAAACTAAAAGAGTGTGCTTTAAATTTGTTAAATGAAAACGATTGTATCGCTACTACCTCCGCAGAATTCAATTTTTCCTGGTTGCCGATGATTAAGGTAGAAATTGCTAATGGTCATGTCCTTGTGAACAACCCTATATCGGGATAGTTCATAAGGTTTTGCTAGGTTTTCTTTTCTTTGATCGCATTTTTGGCGAATGCTCTATCTTATAACAAAGTCGCACCTAGGAGCGCCACTTAAAATTCACCCTTTCAAATTCTTCCAGTTTGAAAGGAACTTTATTATTATTATATGATCTTTAGAATTTTCTGTGTTGCCCTATATATTATCAAATAAAATTCTCTAAAACAACTGAAGATTCAGAAAATATGAACTAGCTGGAGGGAGAGAAAATTGATCCACCCTGAATCAGTCCAATTCGAGATAATAATTTCATTACCCTTCCCGCTTTTGCCATGATGATAGGTTTATCTGAACTTTTACTACTACCCATTCCAATGTGCTCAATAATTTTTTTATAATGTAAATGATTTTCAAAAAAATCTAGCCTTATCTTTATTCAACCTCTTGTACGTAAAGTGTTATCAAATTCAATTAATAGAACATGTAATGTCTAAGAAAAACTCTAAGGGAAGATCTCACCTAAAATATATTAAATCAGAGCTTGTTAAAAATGGTAACAGGTATTAAACTCTGGTATCTCTGATATCTGGTAACAGATATTAAACCGACAGTATGAAAGAATTGTTACAAATTCTATAAAAACACATATCGAATGACTCATGGTATGCTGAACAGAAAAGTTGTGAAATACTGTTTTGTTTTTTTCAAATGTTACACTCTGTCTAAGACAGGCCAAATCAGTTTGATAATTTTTTTGATTTTCAAAAAATAACCAAATGAAGTTCCAAATATATAGACAAAATATGACGTAGACGTACCTGATCTGATACTAAAAAAAGTAGAAATAATGGGATACCCAAGAGACATTGCACTGCTGGCAAAAAACTCACATAAACAAAAAAGGCAAAAATATGTCAAAAACTATTTCACGGCAGTAATTATAATTATACAGCAGTAGAAAGTCCAATCAATCATGATTAATTACATCAAAATAAACATTTAATAAAATTTAAGTTATTTACAGAATAATATATTTCACAATATTTGCATAACTCTCCTCAGATAAGTAGTTGCCGATAGAATACTTGTAAAATTTAATATTTCAAGCACCACGCTTTTTACTGTGAATCGAATTATTTTGTTAATAACTTATATTTTATTATATTTTTATTTTGAGGTAATTAATCATGATTAATTGTTCGACTTTCTACTGCTGTAATATAAACTGTTCATGATTAAAAATTATTTTCTACTTTTTAGTTCAGTTTGCTGTTAACGTGTGTTTTTTTTAAACTAGTCTCATAACAATGTCTATGGTATTTATAATTAAAAGCTTTGATTTTGGAATATTTTTTCCTTTGTCACTACATTCAAGTTTACTTCATGTTTGCGTAACCTTCCATTTCATTACGGCAAGTTCTACTGCTGCCAACTAGATGGCAAACGCAGCGTTAATAGACGAATTTGGCATTTAGGCGAGAAGAGTGACAAAAAGAGAACAAACGGGAAAATTCAACTTAAAGAATTATATTGTCATCGACCCTTGACAGATGTACAAATTTGCAAGTTAAATAGACTTCTTTAAGTAGATGAAACTTACGTTGAATGTTTCCGTTACATAGATACATACTAGTGATGGGCCGGATCATTAAAATTGTATATCCGCGGATACGGATCTAAATACGGATATTTGGTCCCAAGATCAGCGGATACGGATCCGGATACAGATCTTAACTTTTTTAGAGTACGCGGCGGTAAATATTGCACATAAACCTTTGGAAAGAGACAATCTGTTAGGACAAAAGTTACTCTCTTCGAGTTATCATTCCTTTGTAAGCAAGACAATATATATATATATATATATATATATATATATATATATTATATATAATATATATTGTTTCTGTTCAGGGAACCTTCATCAGTTGCGCTTCCCACAATTGAATGTCCTCTCGAACACTTCTTTAGGTATTTGATACATTTCGTTAAATTTGAAGACGCGAGATGTAAGACCGACATCTAGGATTTTCGAGAGAATTAGCACACAGAGCTTGTTACGCAATTGCGTACAAAGGAATGACACCTCGAAGAGACTATTCAATATCTCTGACAGGTGAAGTAACCTGAAAATTTTATCGTGACATTCTGTCCTAGGAGTTAAGTTAAGGATTTTAACTTTCTTTTTAAGTTTCTCTAATTGCCACTGTGTTTTGAATCTAATGTCAACACTTTATGTGTCATGAAGTATTAATTTACTTAATTAGAATTTGGAATATTACGAAGATCTAAGTTTCGTTTTTTTTCTCATTGTAAAAGTGATCTATAATACCTAAATATTTCATTATTTTATTAAGCTTAACACAAAGATTTAACCCAATTTATCTCATAAAGATATTTTAAATGATATTTTATAAAAACTTCCTATAATAAATGTTTAAATATATCATTTTAAAAGGCTTATTACCAAGATTTGTGGTAGATCTCATTATAAAGATAGTTGATTTTGTACCTTTGAATTGCGTACTATTGGTATGGTACTTACTTCACTACGATAAATGTTTGCAATATAAAGGTGCCATAACGATTTTAATAAATAAAAGATAATCTGAATGGAATTTAAAAGTTTTTCATTGTTACCTAATCACCTATGTATAAAATTTTATCTATGAATTAAAAATTAATATGGTACAAGATCCGTAAAAGATCCACCAAAAACTAACGGATACGGATACGAATACGGCTTTCTCTTCTCCCTCGGATATCCGCGGATACGGATATCCGGCAATTCACTAATACATACACACAGGTCAATCTAATAAAAGCGTGTTAAAAAAAGGGAACTAAAGCGATGGTTGTCATGTCAGAACAATACATTAAAAAAGTCAAAGTCGATTATTATTATTGACATTGGCACTAGGAAAAGATAAAACAAATAAACAGTTATTGAAGACCAACAAGGGTCTGGAAGAAACAAGTCATAACGGGCAAATATATATGAAATAAAAAATTTAGCCTTCCCCTAACATTTTTGGCGAGACTGAATTACTATGCGCTATCGTAATTAATTTCTTACATATATTTACTTAAACATTTAGACTTAATTTTTTCGATTTAGTATGTTTTATGTAAAATGTATAGAATAATCTCCGGGCCCACCTCAATATTAAAAAAATTATAATTTATTTTTTATAAAGATCTGACATTACATGAATCAAAATCAAAACACTTACAAACACCCAGTGCGATCAATATTTTTGTGACATCTTTTTTTTGAGATTTGAGAAAAAAATATATGACATTTATTCGAAAGTTTGTCATTATTCCCATATATTTTTCCAATATTTTTAAAAGAGATTTGTTTTACGTTATAGAAAAATAAAAGCAAGCAAGTCGGAATACCTATATCTTTGTAGAATACAATTCAAAATATTTAATCCATGATAAAAAAATTATTTATAAAAAATTTATAAAAGAAATGGAAGTCCGCTATAAATGAGGAGAATATAGAAAATTTTAACAGGAACCACAATATGTGTTAAGAACCTTACAAGAAAACTTTGCCTAGAAACTATTATATCCAAGCTGTACTTTACTATGTATAATTATTTGTTTGAAGTGTTGACTTACATATATGTAAATATTATCAACAGTAAACATATTTTAATATTAATGTTATTTCATTTACTTTGTTTCTGTCTACAAATACAATCTGTCCATTCCTTGACATAAAACATACCAGTTTGTTATACCTAATAACTTTCAACCGTTCAAATAAATCGAACATAAAATTAATTTGTTTAAATTAGTGGCACTGAACACTAAAACATGTTTTTATAGAGATATTTCTTTACATGTAACTTTTATTACTTTTATTGAAATAAAAAAATATCACTGACAAGTTACAACTTTCAAATAGTGACATTTGAAAAATTGGTTTCAGATAAAAATTTCTAAATAATAATAAAACCACCTACTTGTTGTACATCAGGCTGACCAACAAGATCCCTTGGATCTATTACTGAAGAAAGACTTCCTTGAGGAATGTTCCCAATCGCTGTAACTCTTCCAGGTACGAGAAGATGCGAAGCACCGGTAACAAAACTGGTTAAAACACTTGAAGATGACCCAGAAGAGTTGGTTTTCGAATTGATCATTGCAGGAAACATGTTCAAAATACAACTGACACGTTCACTGGTTGGTTCACCGCGAAATTACAAGTTTGATTATCAAACTATTACCATGGTTACAAAAAACAAAGTATTTTTTTAAAGTATTTTGGAAGAGCAAATGTTGTTGCCGAAGTTGACTGGTGGAGTTGATGTGAAAAATTAAAGCAATATCGAATTTTGTGGTTTTACATCTCACATTACCACCACCCACCCACCAACGTGGTCAATCGGGATTCACCCCGTATATGAGACAACATCCCCCATGATGATGGACCGATTAGGGGACTGAGCAGGGCCGGAATTAGGGAAGATAATGTTTGTATACGATATAAGGGTGCTGAGAGTATATAGGTGTAACAGAATTCTGAGCAGAAAATTTATTACTTAATTGTAAATCAAAAATCATACATTTACAAAACTGACATTAAACTAATACATGTATAGTGAAAACATTGGTGATATATTTACCTAAATAATACAGTGTGTAATTTAATACTTTACGTAGTTATTTGTCTTTAGACATGATCAATAGAAAATTAGTTTGATTAATTGACATTCTACGTGTATACAGCTTTATAAGTCTAGTGGTCTTAGACTTTCAGATTTATTTATTTTTTTCTTAAAAAATGAATGTATTCACATCGAATTCCGTACCAAAAAAACATCGCGATAAAAACAAAGTGGAGTGTCCATCAGTACTAATATTAATGGTTTGATCTGGTAAGGGCATACAAGGAGAAATATTTAAAAGAAATCGTCAAAACAACGACCAAAGGAAAATAATCTCAAAAATCTGTAAAAGGAATGTTAAGATAATTAAAAATATAAGGTGACCACAAACTCTGCTGCGGTCTAGGAACTACATACGGGGTTCTTTTAACGAAGAGGAGTTTTGAGGAAACTAAAAATATTTGAGATTTGAAAGTTTTTTAGGTAAAATATTTGCAACTCTCGGCCACTTCCTGTCATACAGAAAGTTGACTTTAATTATGTTGTTATAAAAAGATTGGTATATTTTGTATGCAATTGTATATTATTCGAAAATATAAGGTAATTTTATATGTTTACGACGAACAATGTCTGGGGTAATCTAAATTACTTATAAAAAAATATACAATACAACAAAATATAAAAAGTCATAATTTCCAAACCAAAAGAGATGGATTTTTAAAATTTTTATATAGATATAGTTGCGACTATACTAGATTTAAATTTAGCTTGCATAAATTATATACAAGGCGTTCCGTTTGTATAATATTTTTTCTATTCAGTCCCCTTGGTGATACTAACTGAATGGTGGTACAGTGTAAATTAATGAATTAATTTTGATTTAGTTTTCAACAATTTTAGTAGATGCCAACAGTCCATAGCACACTTTTTCAGACAAATTTGACGAAATAGGCTGCTAGATACAAACAAAAGAGGTTTCATCCAAGGGTGTTTATTCCATTCCATACTCGTGTGGGGCAGTATACATCGGTAAAACAGGTCGATCTATAAAAACCCGTCTATGTGAGAACAAAAGTTGTTTGAAATAGGGCCTCCTTTCAAACTCCGCTGTAGCTGAACATTATCACGAAACGGGCCACCAAAATCCTCTTCGAGAGTTCCCCTGTCGTAGCCAAATCTACGTGTTATTTCAACAGAAAATTCCATGAAGCCGTTGAAATCGCCAATAATCCCAGGAATTTCAACCGAGAGAAAGGTTTTGAACTTTCGCCCATCTGGCAACCCTGCATCCATATTTTAACAAAAATCTCATCTATAAAATAAATCACTTACATTACCTACTAATAAAATTCGAGGAACGTATTCAAAAATATCATTGCAACCATAAAATAATCCAACATAATCCCCTTAAGTATGTCCTACCTTCTTTTTACCTGAAATTTCGGAGGTGAAGTGAAGTTTCAAAGTGTGTTTGTGAGAAAAAGACTAAACGAATATAGTCGTCGCAAAGTCATCATCATCATTTCTCATCCTTGAAAAAGCCCTTTATAAGTGTCGGTGAAAAGTGGGCGAACTTTGCTTATATGTTGGTTCAGATGTTTAAATAAATTAATTCGAAAAAATGACACGGTCCAAATCGGAAAAAGCAGAATCAGCTAGTAGATCTGAACAACATGGGTATTAATAAGTCGGATTATCACTCTAGGAGAAGAACAAAGTATGCATCTACTTTCAAATTTCCATTTATCAACCCAGCTACTTTATTTTGATGATTTCGATCCGTTTTTTTTAATATTTCATTATTAAGTCAGCTCACTGCAGTCATACCAAGGATATATTTAGTTTCATTACTTTCATTTCTTGCATTAAGTTATAGACTTTCCCAGCTGTAAGTAATATTTTTATATTCCAAGTATCACTTTAGTTATCTATCTGTGAGATTCTGCGCTCCTGCTAACTATAGGTAACTGGTTTTTTAGTTTCCAACATCATAAGATTTAAATCAGATCAACGTTCTGGGAATTATCTATAAAAATTTCTAATGCACCTTGAATTTCCCCGTCTTTGACCACTTGCTGGTATGTAGATATACGTGCAATTGAAGAGTGGAAATATGATTTATTTCTGATATGGGAGTAGGTCGGGTCTTTTCCCTGAAATAGAACTGTCTCCTATATGGATCAGAATTTCTGCTAGATAAGTGATGAACCATATAAGTGATCACCAGCCGCCAAAATGTCACTGTCGAAATTTTGGACCAACAAGAACATTTGTACCAAACCGAAAATGTAAGAATAAACCTCTAGCTACAACACACAGCGATTGACAAGTACTCCACAGATGGAGTTTACACGTCTGCAAACATAGATCTGTTGCAGGAAAATCTAAAGAGAGAAACCGCAAATAAACAAGCAAAATAATTAAATACTTCCTCAACAATCTATTCGAAATTACTACTGTTCGTGAATGGTTTCTCAATTAACTGCCGAATGATAAAAACAGCTTCAGTACAAGATATGTCAAATGTAAGCCCTTTGTTGTTTAACGATCAAAGAGACTGTTTTATTTATTTTGTTTGTTATGATCTCTGATTTTAGTTCTCGACCAGCTTTTTGGTGCTAGTTGACTGCTTTTTAAAAAGCATAATTAAAAAATATTTTTTTGGTTTAATTATAGTTAAATATTACAATTAATCAGTTTTAGTCTTCTTAGTTTATATTACTTGCCATTGCTGTTTTGTTATATTTTTGTACAATATTTTTGTATAAGGGGTGTGCCGATCTGTTGGTTACTCCTCTAAAATATATCTTTAATCTAGCTCTAAAGCAGCGATGGTTTCCTGATAAGTTTAAAGAAGCAATTGTAACGCCAATCTTCAAAAAGGGGGCGGAGGGAAAATATTCATGACTATCGACCTATCAGCTTATTAAACAACTTAGCTAAAATATTTGAAAAAATTATATATAACTTCATACTTAACCAAATAGCTGACAAAATTTCTTTCTAACAAGTCAGCAGTTACAAATCTCTGTATCTTCTCTGAATATGTATCGGAGGCAGTTCTAAACAAACAACAGCTGGATGTCATATACACAGATTGTGCGAATGCATATGATAAGGTGGATTTCAGTGTCTTGATAAAAAAACTGTCGGTTCGTGGTTTTTCAAGTGAAGTATTGTCATTCATAACTTCATACTTACTCGCACGAACCCAAAGGGTAAAGATAGGTATTGTCTTCTCCCATCATTATATTGCCACCTCAGGAGTACTCCAGGGTAGCATCTTGGGTCCACTTTTGTTTTTGATTTTTATCAATGACTTACCCTATAGCCTGAAGACCTGCGTTGGGTTGTTGTTTGCTGATGATATCAAACTATTTAAATCCATTAATGGCATAAATGATGTTGTTGCACTTCAAAACGACTTGAGTTTGGTGCTTAATTGGTTTAGAGAAAACAAAATGTTTGTTAATACCCAAAAATGTTGTGTTGTTTCCTTCTTCCGAAAAGTCAATATATCTATAGAAGACTATTACATTGGAAATTGTAAGGTTAAGAGGTGTAAAGGGGTTAAAGATCTGGGGGTATTTTTTTCAAAATAACTTCAAATTCAATACCCATTTTAGCTACCTGATAAACAAAGCATACAAAGTTCTTGGATTTGTTATACGTAATAGCCAAAATTTGAGGGTAAAAACAACCATAAGACTTTATACATCTATGGTGAGGCCTCACCTTGAGTATGCCTCTAACATTTGGTCACCAAATTGTTACACCCGCAGTAACGAAATTGAAAAAGTTCAAAAACGTTTTCTGCGCTATCTCTATATCAAAAAGAATGGCATATATCCCTTTATGGTATCTTATAGATCAATGTTGGCAACCTTCCATCTCTGTTCTTCGAGTACGAGGAGAAAGACCCATGCTGTTATCTTTATATATAACATTCTAAATAACAGAAAATATTTCGATTGTGGCTTGATCAATAGCATTAAGTTTAGGGTCCCCAAATTAGCTTAAGACTACTCTCATCTAATCTCTTCTACATTAACAACGGAAGCCCTTCGCCCTTCACTTATCTACTCAGTGTCTGCAATGATATGCTGTTCAATAACATAGTTCATGACCTATTTAACATCAAATTTGGTGAGCTTAGACTCATATTATTGCTGCATCAGGATATTGGCATGTCTGTGACATTGTCAAATATTTGTGTACTGTTTAACCCTTCACATGTAAGTACCTATTTGGTGTTTGTAAAGAGAATAAATAGATAAATAATTTGTCTGAGTCTCATATGCATATTGAATGGAGTGAATTTGGGTGTATGCTTTTCTACTAGATATACAATCTGATTTTTCTGTCAGTGATATATTTTTATTAAAATTCTAAGTGCGGTCCTGAACTAATAGCAAGTGTAGTTAGTGCACGGCCTTCATCAGGTTGCAAAATAAACTTTATTCTTAATTCGCCCCGCCCTATGTTAATGTAGCTTTAATGCTAGCAATATACACTTGTCCTATAATACATTATATAACGGGGGTTGGTTGATCGGAGTGAGGGTGGAGCAATAGTTCGGGGTGGCTTTGTTGATTGGGGGATTAGATTACAACTTATTTCTGGTTAATTCAGTTTGTTGGTCCATTTATCGAAGTTGGAATCCAGAAATGATCTTAATTAAAACCGGAAGTTGTATAATGCTGTTCAAGGAATTGGTCTTTAATGGACCTTAAAGGAAGGAAGGAAGCTTAGTAGCAAAGGATTTCAGAATTTTGCTTTTCAGGGTCGTGTAGGTTGTTACAAATAAGTAATTGTTTTATATAAACAATTATACATTTGTTCGTATTAGTATTTGGCAATTAGAAGTTTGTTATTATTAGTATTTGGAATAATATATTAAAATATAAAACGGTAGATTGCTTATTAAAATACCTGTTAGTGTAGTTAAGCCAATCAACTAAATTAACACAGAAAACAAAACACAAAACTAAACAATAAGCATCTACGTGGGTAACCGAACCTAGTGGGTACCTATGTACAAAATAAAATGATAAAATGTACTTGTTACGTACTACTTAGTTACCTACTTATCTCGTATATTTTTCAAGTCAGTAACAAACAACAATACAGTTTTACGAAGTAGTAATTATCTAAGCAATTAAGGATTTTAAGCTTGGTTCTATCATTAGAGGAAGATTCCAGTTTTTGTTACAAGGTTATGATTATTTTCTCATCTTAGAAAAGTATAGGGCCCACCTCAGGATCTTCCTTAAGAGAATATAGTTTGAGCAATTTAAATCTATTAAGCCCTTTTCGAGCAATGAGTAAATAATTTATAAAATATCTTAACGCAATGATGTTTCCGATTTTCTGGAAAACGGTATGATTTACATTATAAAAAATAATGGACCAATTCGGGATTTCCTTAATTCAATAAACTAACCAACTCAGGCAAGCCGTTTTCGAAAAATATATTAACATACATAAATGAAACATACGGGCCAAAATATTCAAAAATGATCCATTACCCTAATATTCTTCGGAAACTGAATTAAAATTTGGAAAAAAATCTATCTAGGACCTCACTCAAATTTAACAGAAAACCTAAGCGAGAAATTTGGAGACAAATCAGACAATTCAATGAAAGATTAAATTTAAGAAAATAACAAGCGCTTCTTGTAACATCAAATAAAAGGTATGATGATAAGAAATGAAAATAAAACTTTTCAACACTTTTTGAAAATTTATAGGTTGAAAGATATTAATTCCCTTATCTTGGAAAAGTCACCTGAGTACAACAAGCCTCAATTAAAAAGTATAAAATTAAGTGAAAAGTAAATAATTTGGTTAAGTGTGAGCTGGATTTGTATATTAAGATTTGTTACAATGTGCCTAGGTAAATCATATTACATAGTTTTCTAGTTATCTGTTTAATGATAAGCATGTTATGAGTGGATTTTTAAAATTTCCTTATTATCTTTTAAACTGTGTTTCAGAATTATAAAAAATATCCTTTATTTTTTTACATAAAGAGTTTTCATTTGTTCTCCTACATCATGCGCTTGTTTTTTTATAGTTATTAAATTTTCTGAATTGGTCACCAAAGTTAAGATTAGGATATTCCCCTTATTTTACCACTGAACTTTCAGTGAGACCCCATGCTATTTTTTCTCTAAATTTCTGGCTCAGTAATTTCGGAGATAAAGGAGAGAATGGGTTAAATTTCAAGTAGTAAAATATTTAATCTTATTTTAAATATACAAGAAAAATATATTTGAATTTTTTTATGGCGATGTCTTTCATTTGATAGAATGTGGATTGGTTTTAAACAAAATTAAATGGAAAATAAAATTTTATTTATTTTATTTATTTATTTCATGGTTGACCGTATCAAAAGCCTTGGCGAGGTCAAGGAATGTAATGATAATGATACAACATGACCCATCATTTAGACTTTTATAAATAATATTTACAACACGACCTATAGCATCTTTAGTTCCACGTTTTTTTGATGAAGCCAACCTGCCTCAGGAATTATTTTAGCTTGATGTATAAACTCGTATATTCTATTGCCAATATTTTTTTCCAGAATATTTGCTATGCTTTAGATAAGTGAGGTCGATCTATAATTGCTCATATTACTTCTGTCCCGGCTCCTATGTACAGGTTTATTGAAGCAATTTTATATTAAATGCGTAAATACATTAAATATATGCTCTAGGAGTTAAGCTATAAATGTACCTAAACATTTGAGATATTGGGGGATTATTCCATCAAAACCATCTACCTTATTTTTCATACCTTTAATTATTTCCTTAATTTTACAATTACTTGTGGGCTTGTACAAGAGCCTCCTACTATTACACCTAGGTCTGTGATTGTTAAAATTGTTGGGTTGTTATTTCATTTTATCATCTATTTCTATTCCTAATTTTATTAAAGTAGTTATTGAATGCCTATGCCAAAGCTTATTCATCTTGAATTTTACCTGTATCACACCTTAGTGATTTCGTGTATCTTTTTCATTTTTTTCTTCTTATTTAACTTATCATTTATTTAGTTTTCAAATAGATTTGTTATTATGCAGGACTTGTTTGGATTCACAAGAATTTACTATTGCACTCGTAATCCATTTTTTCAGGATTTGTTTTTTCGGTTTTTAATTTTTTTTAAGGAGGTTTTGATTAATTTTGTAACGTATATCTGTTAACAATCAATTTATATGAAATTTTTTGAATTCTGGGGAGCTTTTGGTGGAACTAATAGGATATAGCAATAGTAATAATAATTGATTAAATTAAACATATTTTTGACTTATTAAGTCAACACGATACTAAATTTATCAATTTATGATGTTCGGGCTTTCAGTGTTATCTGCTCCCGATTTATTAAGGATATATATATATATATATATATATATATATTCAAAAGAAAAAAATAAAGATTAAAAACTAATTGAGTTTAGAATCTGTATATAAATACGCAAAGACAAAACGGTTCAGTACCATTTTCTCCTCTGGCCCTTAACCGGTTTTCTTTGTTTTTATTTAGTAGTTATTGATGACCTTCATAATAATAAATTATATATTTATATCAATTTTATCAAATAATCCTGGAAAGTTACATGCAACCCGTTCGAAAAATCAATACTGATCTTATATTGACTAGCTTTATGCTGAACTATCCATGGCATGATGGTCCGTTAGCCTGTCACTGTCAACCAATCTAATCATAGAGCTTGTAAGTCAAATGCACAAATATCGTGCCAAGGCTAGAAAGAGAGGCCAAAAGGCTATTTATCGATTAAGAGCTGCATCCAAAGATCTATGTGCAGTATGTAGAGCATTGGCTGCATCTCCCACCTCTTGCTATTGCCCTACTCTCGACATTTTTTGCATGCTACCTCCAGAAGTACATACTTTTATAGTCTAACGCTCGCTCCCTCCATCTCAAGGTTTTGAGTTTTGACCGTTTTCCGGTGACAGCGAAAACCATATTCAGCCAACGTAAAGAAAATCGGTTGAGACACAGATTAGTTTTGTCTTTGCCTATTTATGATTGTCAACAATATGGGTCCCAACAACGTGCCTTGAGATACTCCAAATTTCATTATTTTTTATCGTATTGTATTCTTTTATCGAAAGCGAAAACCATTTCGCAAGTTTCATTCAACAAACACGGCCAAGGTTCATAAACACGGCCAAACATGGTTTTCCGTTGACAAGTTTTTCATACTCTTCAAAGATAAGTGCGCAAATGGCATCATTAGAGGACATTCCCTCCCTAAAACCAAATTGTTTTGTCGATAGTACATTGTTTTTATCTAAGTAATACTTTAGAAATATTGCTAATTATTGTAATAGGTCTGTAACTTGTGATTCGTGTTTTTGAACTGTTTTGAAAGGGTGATTTAATGAATCCTATTTTAAAAGAAAAAGGAAAGTGTCCAGGTGATTTTTTATGTGTTAATGTTTTTATAACGTCACTAAGTTCTACTTCTGTGACAGCTTTTAGGAAACAAGATTTTTAGACGACTGGTTTAACAAGAGATATAGTTGTGGGAGACACAATTCTGTTTACATATACTTCTCCGACAGAAGAATAGTGAGAATTGAATAAATTTGCTATTTCATAACTATCATTATTATTATCTTCTTAATTTTCGTTTGAGTTTTTGATGTTTTTTTTTTATAGTAATCATATTTAGTTTATAGTATATAGTTAAATCTGGGAAACGATATCAACAAAAATTTTCAGATTCTTCCACCTATTGAACTTAACATCAAGCTTTCGTTTGTATTTCAGCCCACATTTATGAAATCACGGACATATGCCGCGTTCAACGCCCAACAATAACAGCCATAATTGAAAGCTAAGTACTTTTTAAAAGTTACAATTTGCAACACTCCAACCATGGATAATGTTACACTTGTCCGCTTGGGGTTAGCACTTGGCACCTTGCAGTGCTGCTGAGAGTCACGTGCAGATTTTCCCCGGCACGTGGCTTGTTCCCAAACCACTTGCTTAACAGCGTCAGCGGTCCATCTCGTCAACTTTTAGACTCAGCGGTACGAGCTGATCGAAGGGTGTGATAGTTTTTATGCGATCGTAGGGGTGTGCGTGCATTAACGAAGAGGTTTATATGTTTGGGGTAATTGTGCTCTATTGGTGAAAACACTCATCATTGTGGTGATTTGGGAGAAGCAACTTAATTGCTTTAATTTGATTTTAAATGTGTAAGTAGTTGTAAGAGCATTGTTAAGGATTTTTTAAAAGATTTAATAAATCAAAAAAGTACTGAATTTTATTTATTATTTGTCTTAAACATTACAAACTTTAAATTTGAACCTTTAGCTTGTGTTTCTAAGACTGAGTTACCTAACTGAAAAAGTTTTTTAAAAAGGCAATATCTCAAGTATTGATATCTAATATTAAAAAAAAACATCAGTATAACATGAAACTGGACAATCTTCTGTGGAAACTGAATATAGGCCGACCTCAATTGTTTCCAAATTTTCTTCTTTTGCTGCGTGCTGTCAGTTTTTTTGATGAGATCGTGTTTTTAGTGCGTCTTCTTCTGCTGCCCTAATCATACTTATCCATAGTTCATCAGTTTGCTCATTCATCTAACTAGCATCTTTAATTTAGCTCTAGCGAATTCTACTTCAGTTCTTTTTACGAAAATCCTTTGAGTAGTTCTTAATGTTAAACAAGCTCTTTTTGAAAGTGTCATAGATCCGTCCATATGCTAATACTAGATATCTGTTAATGCCATTTTTCCGGCCAATGTTCGTATATATCTGTGTATGTGCACAGGGTTGCCAACTAAGCATGCGATGTTTCTGAGAAACTATCCATTTTTTGCTGCAAACAAAATTCATTAATTAATGAAATGGCCGTAACTGCAATCTTGAACCTAAAAAAGTGATGTTTGTGTGAATACCGCTATATTAACTTAACAAAAAAATATCGATTTTCAAAATTGAGGATAATGAAAACCTTTTTTGTTTGACAAAAGATGCCTTGTATCTTTGAAACTTTCTTGGGATACAAATGTTATATTTGAGGGCTTATATACAGAAATGGCTGATTTTCTCAAAAAAGAAATGAAATACATTAGCATGATTTTTTTCATTAAATGTAGCTAAACGATGATTCAACAAGCTCTCAAAAACCGCTCGATATCTTGTTCCTAATGTTCCTAATCTAAAATTTAGGCCAATCAAAATTTTATATTGAAATCACTTAATTTTTTTCAACTGATGTTCCTGGAATTATTTTTATAAGTTGTGGTCCTAATAATTAATTAATAGTTAAAAAAGGACCGACTTCAGCTGACTTAAAATAAAAAACCGTTTAGAAACCATGTGCAATCAATCACTATTTTCAGACATATCTTCTTTTTTATCTGATTTAAGATACAATTCAATTGAAAATTTTATCTTATCTCTCTCTCTTTTTCTCCCTCTCTCTTTCTCCTTCTCTAATTTGTATTCTTTTCATATTTTCCAAATATATTTTAACTTTTTTGTTTGTTTTATTTTTTGGACCACTTTTTATAAGTGTAACTTTAATTCACTCTATATTACATCCACACTGTATATGCTTCTGTGTATTGGTCACCCCTATATACTTATTGTTCTTTCATTTTTTTGAATCACCCTATACAACTATAATTCAACTCAACACAATATTGCAACGGTCTTGATATCTTTAAAACCACCCTGTATAAGTATAAATCCTCTCCACACTACTGAGTCTTTCTATTTTTTTATTGTTTAAATTATTCCTATATACCTATGATTTTACTTCGCCCCAGATGTCTAGTATTCCATTTATGCAACTGCTCATGGTCTACCCTATATAACAAAATTCACATTTTTGAACCGTATTTTATGACTAAATTTACCATCTATTTCAACTACCCGGTATATGCAACTGCTACTAAAATTTTTTAAATCCATGTCTATAATTATACCTATAATTCAGATATCCTAACTGCTTATATAACAAATTTTTGATATACATGTTGAATAACAATAATTTTACCCCACTCTTACCTCAAACTCCTTGTATAAGCAACTGCACCTAAAGGAATTGGATCATTAGAACTGACAGCTCTTTTATGTATCTCCATCTAATATAATATAAGTGGAAGGAAATTAGGTGATCTCCAACAGTTCCAAATCACACGTTTAAAGAAAAGCGTTTTTGGTGGTGAGCTTCAACGATAGCATGAGGATTTTCTTTCGCCCTTATGTGTATGAGGTGGTAAGTAACAATAGATTCCTTTGACAAACTTGCTACACCCGTGAAAAAAACATGCTCAAGAAATTCTGGGTGTTGTCTAATCATATCTAGCATGCAATACGAAAATGCGAGACGGGTAGGAAAATCACGAGGACTCGTTGTACATGATTTGGATATAACAGTTGTTTCTTTAAGATAGCAAATACCGTCATATGATCAACATATAGCTGTCAAGCAATTTTCCTAGTGCAGGGGCCTGTTTCATAATCAATTTGTAACTTGTACTTTTGTAACTTGTAGAATTTCGACTCGAAATTCAACAAATTTATTCTACCAGTTACAACTTGTACCAACAAGTTCTCTTAATTCAAGTGTTGGATTCCTAAACGAAATTTTACAAGTTACAAAACTACAAGATACAAGTTGATTATGAAACAGACCCCTGGTGTCGGGTTACTCGTCAATAAAGTTACATACAACTTCTCTTAATTCTGTTGTTCTAATATCCCAGTGGCGACCACAATTTGAAGCTACCCTTTTCTCTGGTGTAGGGGTGATGCTGGAGAGGTAGTACCTTTTATCAAAGACGGTGGCACTCAGCGATATAATCGGTGAGTGGTCGGCGATAACTGGTCCTCACAGGACCCTTAATTCTCACTTATGGCTCCACGCGCCACACCCTGGGAAACTGCATCCACCTGCAGGCTAAACTAAGTGAGGATAGCCAGATATGGCGAACAGCGTCTGATGTCCATGTTAGGAACGGCAGAAATAACACTAGGAAGGCAACGGGAAACCACCTAGTTACTATTCCCAAGAGAACCACATGAATACGTTCAAAAAAACTCAAAATTTTCTGGAGGTATTAATAGTTCCCCGATCGGATCTCAGGGGGGAACGGATTTGAATGATTCAGAAAAAAAGCCAAATCTACGTAAAAATATAAGGGTTGGAACTTGGAACACACGGAGTCTGTTCCAGGCTGGAAAACTAGCAAATCTTGTCCAGGAAATGAACAGACTTAAGCTAGACGTTCTAGGAGTCGCTGAAACCAGATGACCCGACTCCGGAACTTGTGCTGTCAAGAGCGGTATTTTTTAATACTCTGGTAATGATAACAGAAACCACAGAAATGGGGTAGGAATGATAGTCTCGAAGAAATTGTCAAAATCAGTTGTGGACTTCGACCCCTACACCGATCGCACGGCCATGATACGAGTTAAAGCTAGACCGGTGAACCTTAGATGTATGCACCAACAACGGATGCAGCAGATCAAGATGTAGAACAGGTTTATAATGATGTAAGGGATATACTGAAATTAACCAAGAAACACGAGGTAAATATAATTATGGGCGACCTAAATGCTAAACTGGGGAAAGGTAGATACGAAAATATCATTGGTCCCTTTGGTCTGAGTACAAGAAATGAAAGGGGTGACCGTCTGCTGCAGTTATGCGAGGAACTAAGCTTGGCAGTGACTAATACATGGTTCCAGAATCACCCTAGCCGCCTGTATACCTGGAAATCACCGAGAGACCAAACAGAAAGCGTAATCCGTAACCAGATAGACTACATCCTCATAAATTCCAGATTTATGTCTTCTATAAAAGCGGCGCGCACATATCCCGGCGCTTATATACATAGCGATCATATACTACTGATGGCTGAACTGAGAATATCGCTTTCGAAACATAAAAGGGAAACACCAAGGCGCCAACTGGCACTGGATAAATTACATCATCCTACCGTCAAAAACGATCTAACTAACAACTGAATTCGCAGATACAGACATTATCTGCCAAAATCCAAGGAGATGACGGGACACAATCATGGGAAAGAATAGCAAATGTCCTAAAAACCACCTCACAGACTGTTCTACGATACAGATCTAACAACAAAAAGCAAAAATGGATAACAAATGAAATTCTAATACTCATGGATGAACGTAGAAAAACCAAAAATAACAAAGACAAATATAGAAACCTGCAAAGATAGACAAGGTCGAAAATCAAGATTGCAGAAAACGAATGGCTCAACAAAGAGTGCAGTGAAATAGAACACTACAACACAGACATGATGATTTTAGCCTCCATAAAAAACTCAAGGAAACCGCTGGGGTGTACAAAAAACGGGACTTAGGTAAAACAACCAACGAGAATAACCAGATGGTTCTCAACGATGACGAAAAACACAAAATATGGGAGGATTATGTAGAAAAACTTTTTTATGACGATAGACCGGATAAAGAACTCACAGTCGAAAGCAACCTAACTGGACCTTCTATTACGAAATAAAGGATTGAAAAGGCTATACAAATTACGAAAAATTATAAAGCGGCTTCTAGACGAGAGAGGCATTGCAGTACCTTTTCAAGTTGTTTAACCAAATATACGACACTGGTCTCTACCCGGAGCAATGGATATCTTCGACTCTCACCCCCCTACCAAAAAAGATCAGCGCACGAAAATGCGAGGAATACAGACTGATTAGTCTCATGAGTCATTCCCTAAAAATATTCCTGAGAATAATACACCGGATACTCTATAAACGCTGTGAGGATGCCATAAGTGCCTCATAGTTTGGAGTCAGACAGGGGTTAGGCACCAGGAAAGCGCTAGTAGTGACACAGGTATTAGTACAGAACTACTACGACCAGCGAAAAAACGTATGTCTATGTTTTATAGACTACGAAAAAGCTTTCGATAGGGTGCAACCCCATAAATTTATGCAGCTTCTCAGGAGACTTGATTTAGACCGGAAAGACATTAGATGTATCGAAAACTTATACTGGCACCAGTCTGCCAGGGTTAGTTTAGCAAACGGTTTAACCAACCACATCCGTATCCGTATAGGACTAAGGCAGGGGGGTGTATACTCTCGCCGCTCTTGTTTAATATATACTCAGGGGCCATCTTTCAGGACTCGCTAGAGGACAAGGAAACTGGAATTAGAGTCAATGGAGTCTGGATAAATAACATACGATAACCCTGATGGCACAGTCCTGATTGCGGATAACATGGAGGATTTACAACAGTTGGTTGATGTAGTAGGAGAATGTAGTCAAAATATGGGACTTGCCATTAACACAAAAAAGACAAAATTCATGGTTGTCACGAGAGAGGTGGATAAGTTTCGAAACTCCAGCTTAATGTATAAGGGAAAGCTCTTAGACCGAGTAGAAAAATTTAAGTACCTGAGAATATGGATTTATGAGGAATGGTCATCGGACAGGAAAATTAAGTGCAGAATTGAACAAGCCCGAGGCGCATTCCTGAAATTTAAAAAAGTCTTCACCTGTAGCGATTTCGACCTTAATTTTAGAATGAGATTTGTGAAATGCTACGTCTGGTCGGTACTCCTATATGGTGTCGAGAGTTGGACACTAAAAACAAAAGATATAAACAAATTGTAATGTGGATATATCGCAGAATACTTAAGATACCATGGACGGCCAAAATAAAAACGAGGACGTGTTCAGACGTATTAATAAAGAACGAGAACTCTTCAACACTATATAAAAAAGAAAGACTGCATACCTAGGTCACATTATGCGTAACCATAAGTACCAGCTTCTCCAGTTAATTATCAAGGGCAGAAGAGGATTGGGACGGAAGAAAATGTCGTGGCTGCGGAATGTAAGACAATGGACAGGCATGCGTGGTATACAGACGTTGATCCATACAGCCAGAGATAGGAAAGTCATGTAAAGTGTGGTCGCTAACATCCATTAATGGATAAGCAGAGAAAGAAGAAGAAGTTTCTCTTAGTTGTTGATGTAGCCGGCCAAACAAAGTGTGATGAGGTGCTACAAGTTGAGGATATATTGCAGCATACCTTCTCGACGATTCTAAGGAATTACTATTAGAGAGACCGTAGACGAAATGCATGTTACCCATTTCTGCGTTTGAATAAATCACACTGTGTGTCAGTAAAATCAACGAGAGTAAATTAACAACAATTAAGTTAAAGTTGTGAATAAGAGGAATTAATATGACAGCCGCCTACTAGAAATATAAATAAAAGAAGGATTGTATGTTTCTAACGGTATATATGAAATTGATCAGTTTTTTACACAAAACAGTGGAAGATAGGAAAAAACGGAAGAGATAAAAAATATTGCAAATTCATGAGATTCATTTACAGTTTTTGTCAATTGCAGGGTCGTACTAAAAAAAGTTGTAGGGGCAGAAAGACCCCAGAAAAGTACCATGTAGATTTTCATGACCTATTCTGTGATCTTATTATGAAGATTTCATAGAAGCATTAATGCTCAAAAATTGAACTAAATATCGCGAAAACTTTAGTAGTCAAAAAACAAACTGAGAAAATCTGAAGATTTAAAAGAGATATGGTCAGAGAAACTTTTCGTCATAAAATGACTCGAGGAAACACATCTTGAAATATCACACTTATTCATTTACACCCTTTATATTAAAGTTAAGTATGTTAAAAATATATTTGAAGATTCATAAATGAAAAGTTCATATTATTTTAACCAGAAGAAATGTAAAATGCTATCACTAGATAGAACCGGCTAGTGGCAAGATTCGTTGAATGTTGGCAATCGATGTAATACAAAATTTTTTATAAACGAGATCAGTTCAATTGGTTGACATTCGTAGCAAAAAAATTGACAGAGTTACTGAAATTTGTTTATAAGATTCTTATTTGTGAAATGAAACAACATGGTAAAGTAGTGCAAAAATATAAAATAAAATTGGTTTAAACTTTATAAGCACAAACAATATTTGCATGTTATTTCAGATTTGGGTTTTATTAACCGACAAATTAATTGTTGTTCTGGTAAAGGAACGATATTCACTGGTTTGGGGGATAATTAATTACTATAAAATATCTATCTTTTTACAGAGTCTCTGCATCAAATTTAAAATTTTCACATATTTCCAAAAATTTTGAATTTTTCATAAAAATCTAAACTTTTGCCAGAATTGGGTGTCATCAGTCTTGTAGAAAATTACTTTGTAAATATATATATTAAAAAAAATGTGTCAAAATAGATTTATTGTCCATACCGTTAAATAAATTTATGCATTTGGCACGCCTTCTAGATTTTGAGCACCAAAACCCAACTTTTTTATATTTTATGTCTGCCATGTTAGCCTTTTCCGTAAAATATAATCACCCACATTTGAGTAGACTGCCCGGAACATCATAGTTTATCCATTGACAATGGCCCTGAAAGCCAGGTACGTTGATAAAAAAGATATATCTAATCGATTAATCGATACCTTGACTATTAGATACGTTGACATTGAACTATCACTTGAGTAACACTTGCCAGAAAATCTTTAAAGTTGTTGAACGGGAATGTGTGAATCTAGTTATTGTTTAAGATACCCCAAAAAAGCCACATGGATGGAGAACAGGTGATCTTGCAGGCCAGTGAATGGGGCCTTTAGGTAGTGCAAATTGTTTTTCAGAAAATCATCAAATTAAATAGGTTTAAATTTTTTTTTCAATAATGCACGAATCTACTAAAAAAGAGTAGTCGCTTTTGCGAATGACCATCATGCCAACACCAACAGATGTCATTGGTTTGTGTCAACCTTATAAAAAGTTATTGACTGGTGTGGTATTTTTATTGGTCAGATCGTTGGTCCCAATTTATAACAGAAAATTTGTTTTTCTATGACTAATTCCTGATTTATATACGTGTTTTTGGAGGATGTATACATATGGTCATTATCTAAGCAGTTACTAAACCAGTATTTGGATTTATAAACAAATTTTATCCGTTTATTAAATGAATACAGTATTATATTGATGATGACTAATTGGACAAAAAGTTTGATACATATGTCATCCAAAAATCACCCACTCAAGTAGGTATATCAGAAAACTTCCTGGATTTCATCTAATCTTAAGCACCAATCTCTACCCACATGAGCATATCATGTTTATTATTTTTTTAATCAAAATCTCAAAGAATAATAAAATCGAAAGCCCAAACAACCAAACAATAAACCTCTCGACAATGCCATCCAATTAATCTGATCCGAATAAATCTCCAGCGGTCACCAAGGCATGAAGATATCTTTGCGGATACGACGCACCTGTGTATTTTCCGGGTTCGAATCCCCTCACCAGCCTGCAGCACGCACCCCTCCCTGTCTGTCTCTTTGGTCTACGAAAACACTTGCATCTGTTGGCTGTCAACTATCTAATATAAACAGAGGAGAGACTCTGACGATAATGGAACAGAACGATCGTCCTGAGTTGGCGATTTAGGGGTTGATTTTAAAATATACACGGAACTGACAACTTATACATGAGTTTTTAGTTTGTTCATTTCATTCTTTTCTGAATTGTAAAATTAATTAAATTTATAATTGAATAAAAATCTAGCAGGACGATCTAGTATATACAATTTCAGCTTCCGTATGTTTCAATCGACAAAATCAGAAAAATTAACCTTTTTTTTTTTCAAAATTATCCGTATTATTTAGAATAGGCGTACGGTTATTAAAATTTTCAAAATTCGAATTGGTTTCGAAAATATGAAGAAAAAATAAAAATGGTTATTTTTTCAGGGTCTTTCAACAAAAGTGGAATGTAATCTACACATATCAAAGTACAATTTGTTTATTTGTGTGTAGTGCATAATCTTTAAAATTAACCGACTTCAAAAAGAAGGAGGTTCTCAATTCGTATGTATTTATGCTTTTTTATGGATGTTAAGCGATTACTCCAAAACGGCTCAAGGAATTTCGACGTTTATACTGGATCCTGTTCCAGGAGATCCCGACGTGGTTCATATATATTTTTAATACCAACTTTCCATATAGTAAGCTTTGGTGGAGGTGCTGATATTAAAATATGGAAATGTTTCTGTTCGGAAGTTCAGGTATAAACAAATTGAAAAGAAATTGGAATAGTTCCAGGGGATCCCGGGGGGGGGGGTCCCATATTTTTTTCAATAACATAGCTTGTACCGTTTTTTAGAAAATTGGGGAAAAAAATTAACCGACTTTATTATACAGTACCGAAAATATATAATTGTTGCACTAAAAAATTATTTCATGCGTTTTAGTTGAGTTACTTTTTTTGAAGTCGGTTTTTGTTTTTTTAGAAATGTATTTATTTCACTAATGAAGGTTATTTGAATTTTGAAAGAAAACTTAATTGCTGGATGCAAAAGGCAATTGTAGGGAATTGTTTTTTCTGGATAATGGCTAATTTACCTCTTTTAAATGAATAAATTCATGATTTTACATTTCGCAAAAATTATTTGATTTTAAATAGAGGAAATGGGGATCACCATTCTTGATTTTTGAAGGTTATTTGTCACATATTCTAGCTTATTATACATTATATTATTATAAAATGTTTCAGGGTCTGGTTCTGTCCTAGATTTCAATGAGATAATAATAATATAATACTGGAATTGAAAGCCTGACATTCAATTTAAGAATAAGTTTTTGCTTACAAGTATTATGTTATTTTCCCAAAAAATTAAATACATATCTGAAGATTACTTTTTATTTTTTAAAAATCTCTTTAAATTAATAAATATCTGATTAGTTATTCGAAAATTCAATTGTTCCATAGAGAATTGCTTTCTCTATTGTTTTTGGAGAAAATCAATTCCTCGGCCACAGAAAATGTTATAAACGTACAATTTCAATTATGAATGGGTTTTTTTATTTCTGAAAAATCACTATTTTGGCTCTACACGGGTTCAATGTTGGTACTATTGTGGTCAGGGAGTAATTAATGATATCCCCAACTTGACCATACAATGTATGCCAGCACACTCCCTCTAGGGAAAAATTCACTAAACAGCAGACATCCTAGATATGAAAAGAGTTTAGCTCTGTAGGAGCCCTTGCCAGGTTTTCAGGCCCGTGGTTGGAGTCTTGGCGGCAGTTTCCCATAAATTTCCTGACCGTCCGGGCTGTTCCTAACAGGTCGGGTTTTTGCATTTGTTGGTAAAAATGTTCGTCCAGACCGAGGTATTTTAAATTGTTTAATAGATGTTTTGGGCCTAGTCCTGTCGTTGACATAACAATTGGTACAGTTCGAGTGTTGTTCATGTCCCACTGAGTCTTTATTTGAAATTCCAAATTTCTATACTTGGTTATTTTCTCAGCGTGCTTGATATTTATATTATTGTTGTTAGGAATTGCTATGTCAATTAAAGTTGTTTTCCAAGCGACTTTATCTACCAAAACTATATCTGGTCTATTGTGAGCAACAGTCCGCTCAATCAGTATCGTGCGGTCCCAGTACAGCTTGTAGTTGTTATTTTCTAAAACAGATTCTGGATTGTATTTATAGTATGTTAATTTCACCGACTGTGATAGTTCAAGTTTCAGTGCTAGTTCCTGGTGCAGTATCGTATCGTTCTGTGTATTCAGTTGCAGCGAACGCTTGACAACCTCCTTGAGATATGTTGGATACATGTTTGGCAACCGTACCTGCATCTGTCATTGTTAATGGAAGGGTCTTTAACGATGTACTTTAGATAGTCCTTAGTTGGAACTATTTGATCTTGAATTGCCAATATAAAGCATTTCGTTTCAGGAAACATATGACCAGAGATCAACCAGTAGTTCGCCGCTGCACTGTTGACATAATCTTGGTTGATGTCATTTATGTGTATTTCATGAAGGGATATTACTATTATGATTAGACTACATCACATGATATCTTTATAACAATGTTTACAACTGTTTTTTCATAATACAACTGACTCAAATGCATACAAATAAATGGTAGACTATTTCAAATCAACAGATACGTTAAACTTGGAACTCGAAACATCTACCGAGTTATGAGCGACGAGATATGAACGACGAGATATCGAAATTTGAATGGTTTGCTTGCGAATCGAGAAGTGCTTTTCTGCCATTCTCCATTCATATCGAGTCACTTTAGATATAAGAAATATGTACATACTTTATTTTGAAGGTACAGGGCAACTATTGTAATGCGAATTAATTTG
This sequence comes from Octodonta nipae, assembly GCA_034190945.1. Lineage (NCBI taxonomy): Eukaryota > Metazoa > Arthropoda > Insecta > Coleoptera > Chrysomelidae > Octodonta > Octodonta nipae. Next base: position 19,333,581 of record CM067218.1, on the reverse strand, counting down.
AATATTTGACAGTTATTATCAAGGTCGTACCCAGATTTTGGTGTAGGGAGGGGCAAATTAGAAAAAAAATTGTCCTAGAGAGGGGCAAATCGGAAAAAAAATTGTCCTAGAGAGAGGGACAATTCAGAAAATTTTTTGGTCCAAGGGGGCAAGTCAGCAAATTTATGGGAAGGTTTAATGGCAGGCGGCAGGTTTTTCAGGTACAGGGTGGGCAGCTGCCGTCTCTTGCCCTCCTCCTCTCGGTACGCCCATGGTTATTATAGAATTAAAGAACACTATACGGTTCTTTGAAATTATTAACAATAATTCGTTCAATAATAATTTTAAATTAAATGAATATTTAGTGGAAATTTAAAATTATTACAATATCTAAATTTACATATTCGTACACACGGTAAACCCTGACACGTATCATTTGAGACTAAAACAAGAGAGAATCGTTAGAATCATATATGTAGCATCCGAGTGATCGGTCATTCGAGCAATCATTAAATTATTAAAATCATACGAGTTGTAATAATCGATTTTAAATATCATTCGATTATGCCCATCACAATTATACATTTGTACACCCGCGTATAATATTAAATAATAACAAAAAATGTTGGCATAGTACATACCGTGTTTATTTCGATAGTGAATGCTACTGATGCGTCATACTCTCGTATGTAACGGTCGCCGAGCGAGTAAAGCGATGCGTTGATTGAGCAAATATCATGATATTCTACCAAACGTGTAGCCCTTCACTCTATCTACTGATGATAACAGCATTAAAATCAGTTGTGCATCGCCAGGGATAACGAGAGTTAAGAGATTTTAGCTAACTGAAGATAAATTTAAGATGGCGTGGGACCTTCAGTTGGCGACGAGGCTGAACCTATAACTTCATAGTTTTATTCTTTTTGTAGCTATTTAACCTCTACCGCTATCGACCAACAACCAGAATTGGTTGAAAAAAGTCGCAGATAAATGTTGGTGGTAGAATACCTCTGAATACGATGATGACGATGATGATAATAACCTGTTTAATAGTGAAATCTTTGGTAACGAGAAATCATAAGTTAATCCAGAAAAATAAACAGCAAATATGACATATATTCCCTAAATCAAATGAAACTAAGTCTAATATATTTTATAACCCAACAAGGTTATTTTACTAGAGCTCAAAAGCGTTACGTAATACGAACTCTATACAATTCCTGTAATTCATATTGATGAAGATGTTATGTAAATTGCTCAATAAGGCGATCAGTAAAAATCCAATGTTCAAACAAGAGTTTTGCTAATCCTCAACTGCATATGCACCATGAACACTGAGATGTACTCGCAGCTTGCACACCTCACATGCACTTATAAATAAATCGTATTAAGATTAAAATTAGGATTCAATCGAGCTCGAACTAGTTGAACAATCGTGAAGGGGACGTTTGGGGTTAGAAGGGGACAGGAACGCGGATGTGGATGAACGGGTGATTGATAGTTAGGCAAATACATAGACGTAGTTGAAAACGATTTTTCATGTTTTGTTTAAGTTACCAAATATTAGTAGTTGAGACGAAGTTTCTCAATATAATTTTTAAAGTTACTTTTTTTATTTAAAATTGTTATTATGTAATATTCCCATTTTGAGAATATTTCTTTATAATCTCATCGCATAATTTCACTCTCCATTTCTGTCTGTAAAATTAATAAAAGTATTTCAACGTGGTTTTTTTGTGACAGGGGGTTGTCTAAAAATAATGTTTTCAAGTAATCTATCCCGGTGTTTGTTTGTAAATGTTTTATTTCCAATATTTCTCCCATTTCTTGTTTCTATCATTATGAAACTCCACATTATCTTTTGTAATCCATAGAATTCATGCTCCATATCTTTTGAGCGTTTCCAATACATATTTCGTTTTAGTGATTCTGATAAGTTTGTATAGTTTCTCTTGGAATGGTCATATGATTTCGGTCACTAAAAACACATACAAGTGAGATACATTGGCTAAGGAGGGCTGAGTCCCTCAGCCACCCGCGGATGCCACGATGATTTCGGTGTCTTGTTTGAAATGTATTCTACAAACGCCATATATATATATATATATATATATATATATATATATATATATATATATATATATATATATATATATATATATATATATATATATAGTGTAAATATTGCTAGTAACACAGTGTATGCACGGTATTAACACAGGCACACTGGTCGATTTCTTCAAAAACAATGAATATTTACACAAACACACACATAGTCAAATCATTACCAAAATAACTTCCCCTTACTGAAAAACGTCGACAATTGGGTATTTGACTGATTTTTGTAAATCATCATTTCTTTATTTACTTCTTTATAATTTTCAATATTCCCTAAAAAATCGCGTAAGCGCTATATTTTTTATTTGTGACATAACGAACCTAGCCTTGAACATGTTGAATATTTATTTACTACCATATAATCATATATTTGTCAGCTATCAACATAACGAATTTATATAATTTATAAATGATGTTTAGTGCATAAAACTTCAAAAAATTGTTTGTACCTATTACTATAAATGAAATGACTCAATACTTAATTAAATTCAATCCCAATAAATTGCTTATCACGACAAAACAAAGAGTTAATCAATCGAAGTTAACAGAACCCATAGATGACCAGAGAAGCATATACAGAACTTACTTTAGGTCACTTTTCTATGCACAGATTATGCAAATTACGTCAAGACGAAATTCATAGAGTTTTTGATCCCAGACTGGAACACCACTTTGACTGGCCGGATAGCCCTGGGAGCTTAGGCCAATAAAATCGAAGAGAGAGAGAGAGAGAGAGAGTTTTTGATTACCTGACTTTCCTATTTAAAATGTTTATATTTTTTTACGTTTATTACACAATTAATTGGTATTTCTATAAAGAAAATAACATAAAGTAATCATAAAAAAAACATCTTTTAGGATTTCACCAGATAGAACAATATTTTTACAGAATGATATTTTCCAGAGCTTGAAAAAAGGGGGATATAGAAAAGAGCTTCAGTGGGAGCAAACTTGTATACGAAATTTACCCTATAAGAGAGATTGAGCTTTTAAATGGTATTGTAAATATTGCATTTCCTACGGTATTTCAACAAAAATAGTATATATCAAGTATTTTAGGATTTTTATTGTAGGATGACCTCTTTTACTTTTAAACATGCTAACTTTGAAGCTATCGCCCTCTTTTTGAATCGTGTGCAAATGTGACAATTAAATACAGGCTTACACCATCGGCTCAAAGAAGCAAGTGATCAAATATTTAATTCATAAATAGTACATTTGGAAGCTTTGATCGATTCCTTCACTATAGAAATAAATGGGTTAGGTATATTTATCTGATTTGAAATTGTTTTTAGTTTCACAATAAATCTGCAGAATTAATGTAATGTTTTTAATCAAACTGTTAATTCTAACATTTCTGGTTTTCTAAGAATTTTGGTAACTGCTAATTTCCCCAGTGGTAAAATATTGTTACTTTGAGTTCCTTTATGTCTTTAGGAAGTAAAAGTCATTTTGTTTAACTTTTCTCTGGATCATAATCATTGCAGTTATTCATGTTACATTATTAGCGCAAGATCTGACGGATATTTTCTGACATTTAAAAGAGCTTGAGCAGTCAAAGACGATTTTTTTGAAACAAATAATATTGATTAACCAAATATTTTTTAGACAATTACCTCCTACAAACAAACAAAAATTATCGGTTTGTCTTACTCCTTATTACCTAAGTAAGGACACATGATTTTGAAATATACGATCTGGGGTTTTCTAAATTTCTGTTATCAGCCACTTCTCCTATATGTCTACTTAATTATTCTCAGTACAAAGATCAGATGTCTGTCCAATAACACCAGATTATCTGCACAGTTTAAAAACATCAGATAGAGTCCCATACAGAACTACAGAATCTGTAATAGTTTGTAAGCTATATAATGTAGACTATACCAAAAGTTGTTTTGAAAAAACAATATATGATGCCTTGTAAGATGTCTACGCCACTGGCGTAGGGTAGGCTGGCGCGTAAAGTGTGGCTAAATGAACATTTAATATGGGGTGAATTACAAAAGCCACCGGATCGTATATAAGAAACACAATGAGCCTGTATTAAATAATAACGCTTTTGTTGTCCAGGGGGTTTCTAATTTTTCTTTTATGAATGTTGTAATTGAATTAAATTTTGTTGTTTTGGTATCGTCAACATACATGCTGTTTCAGAGCAAATAAAGTTGTAGCATGAAACTTCTTAGAGGAAATTGGGTATGTTTGAGCAAACATGTCAGAGCTATTTTTCTCAACACTTGTAAGAAAAAATATCGCCTAACAGAAAAAATTAATTACTGTGCATTATGTATTTTTTGCCAAAAAAATCCAAATTCGAATGTTTTTTATTGAAAATGCAAAAATGGGACATATGTCTGTTTTATTTCTCTGTAATAAGAATAAAAAAGTGTATTTTGTTCACAATGAGTCTGGACTTAATGGTGGACTTAATGAGAACTAAACATATAGTAATGAAAATGTTGTTCACAACATTCACAAAACGGACAATATTTTTTCCCGTTGATATGTCTTAAAAAGGGACATTATATTTGTCAAAGTGAAGACGTCTTTGAATTCATTTTCCAATAGTAAACTATAATTCTCTTTGCGAGATTAGAGACAGGGTATTTTTAGCAAATAACAACGTAATTGAATCAGGAGGTTACATAATAATTTGTGGTATAAACTAATAATCAAAGACAATTAACATGATTTTAATAATAATAATATTTCAATGAATAAAATAAATAATGTATGTATAAAGTATTCTAAAAAAGTTTTATTTGTTGCGTTCTATAAAATCCTGCAAATTTTCTGGACGCTCTACAAAAACCCGGGTCTTTAAATGACCTCAAACGAAGAAATCCATGTCTGCCAATCTATCTTCCATTAATGGTGATATCCAGAAACCTTCATACTTGTACACAATAATGAGGCGGTACCGCATCTTGTTGGAAAAATAATCGCATTGTTGGGATCTGTAAATTAACGCTTGAATTAATTAATCTTTTAAATGTTAAATTGTCATAAAAAAGTAAGGTCCTATCAATCTGTGGTTTACTATACCTGCCCATTGTTTTTTTTGTATATTCTGGGTAGGTACCGTTTGTACAAGGATTTTCCTCAGATCAGTATCGACAATTGTGAGGATTTACACATCAATTTTAATCATTGATCAGGATCATCTTCTGTCCAGCCCATGATTGAGATGCCCCTAATAAGACTGAAATTTCTGCCTTTCATTTTCTTGATAAGGAATTTTCGTTATTGTTCATTTTAGATCTGCCACATCTATGTAATTCTTTGACACTTCCCGTTTCCTATTCTCTTGGGCGAGAACTCTCCTTACCCACTTAACCTGCAACCCTTCATTTTATTCTAAAAAATTAACGAAGACAGTTTATTAATGCAGCTCAAATTATAACCGGACGTGACGTTACATTTTTTAAAAAATTGACAATTTCTTTGGATGCTGCCCTAAGGTTTGTGGTAGTTCCTACTCGCTCAAACAAATTACTTCCGACTCTCGGAATATATGTGAGATCCAAATGAATTATTATTCCGTTCTTGTTATATTTAGGGTTAATCTGTTCTTATAGTGAACCAAAACTTGACAAATTTGAGCCCACGGTGTATGCACGTAGTAAATGTGTACAACGAATTTTTGTGTCAAACACGGTGTATACAATTTTCTTCAAAAGAAATGAAGATTTACACAAACACTCACACATTTTCAAAATACCACCGAACTTAAATCTACAACTGCAAAAACACAGTAATTTGTTTTGTACTGTTGTGAAGAACAAATATTTAAGCAAATCAATCGTTTTTTTTTACTTAATTTAGACTCAGTGACACAATTCAAGTTAAGAGATTCTACTTAATATCAATCGCTTAACTGTTTTTTATAATCCTACTTCTTCTTTAGGTTGTCTCTTGGGAGCCGGAATGGCTTTGATCTTTTCGATCTTATTAGCCAGATACCAGTGATAAATGAATGAATACTTTATATACAATCTTATTTACAGTACAGGGCAGCCTAGGAGTTCCGGCTATAACCCTAACCTAACACATATATTCACTAGGACAGCGTCTTTATCACTTAAAATGCGTTCTTCAAGGATTATGAGATATTAAAAAATCAGCTTCATTCTATGATAGTCTAAAAGTCATCCATCACTGAGCAAACTACATCAGGAATTACACATCACTAATACTAATAATGTGGCTCTCCCGCCATTTTAACCGGAACTTCATTATAATCCTAGATACTTTATATCTAGTGAAACTTCGAGGGTGCTGTAGGTGACATAGCTATCTACCTGTCAAAGATGATGAGCGAACTCTTCAAACAAAATTAAAAACTAACGATTAATTTAACTAAAAACAAAACATTGATATGATGGCTATTAAAAAATAAAACGGTATGCCATTATTAGGATTCCGTACATTCAATATACCCTTATAAAAAAAATCCTGATCTGTCCGTCTGTCCATCACAGCCAACTTTTTCCGAAGCTACTGGACGGAAAAGGTTAAAATTTGGTATCAGTGTATAGTTTGGTGACCCAATCAGAAGTGTTTCTCTTAAAATTCTCCTTTTGGGGGGACAATTTTACAAAAATCGACTAATCTGCAAAACTACTCGAGTCCATAATTTTGTAAAAAATAGGAAATACATGATGTTGCCCCGAGTTTAATGAAAAAAATAAAGAGCAACCCCTAAGTTTTATTTTTGGGGGAGGGGCAAATTATGGAATTAAATGAAAAATAAAAAATTAAATGTTTTCAAAGACATCATGTAATGTATCAAATGAAAGGGTTCGTTATAAGGAATACAAATATAGCCTTTCTTATTTTTAAAATAATTTGTTTAAGAGATATTACCAAAAATATACCAAAATCGATCCATTCCCCCTTTATCTCCCAAACTATAACTTAAATTTTGAGATAATTTTTATTTGTATTTTAATTCGTTTAACAGATTTAATAATTATTTAAAATTTATCCCATTCTCCCCTTTATATTCCAAACTACTGAGCCTAAAATCCATACAAAAGAAAATCCTAATCTTAATTTTGAAGGCCACATTAAAAAATAAATATTTTTATAAAAATTAAGCGTATTGTAGCAGATTACATAAATTCCGTTTGTTTGATACTCGAAAATTAGAAAAATGTATATGATTTACCTACATGGTGGTATGGATCCCTTAATATGGGAAATTATTTAAAGAAACGTTGGTCTTTATTTGTCCAACAATATTTGTTTTCTTTTACTGAGATAGTATGTTTCCACATTAGACTGACACAAGACCGAAGCCAGAATTTCTTTTTGGTGCGGTTGGATTTTTTTTTGATGACTGATGGATTGATTAGGACTGTAAAACTTTTGTTCATGTATTTCCAGGATATATAAAAATGTATAAGTAACAACTGAAGTTATATTCAGCGGGTCAACCTAACCCATGATCAGCTTAAAAGGGTATAAAATTAGCTCACTAGTTAAGTGTACCCCTCCCCGCGCTTGTTACTGCGTTGGACTGTCCTCTTCATATCCGTAAGGTGCGTTCTCCTATTGAGTCATTAATTGTATATGAATTCGCATCTTTTGCTGCTTGCCATGTTTAACTTGAAGATTTTTTCCACTACTTTGATCATATAAATTAGAACGACATTTTCTAATTATATAAATTATTTATTTTAATAATTAGAGACTTGTAAAATTACAATTATATTAAATATGTTTCAACAATAATTTAAATCTGATCACAATTATTCAAACCTAATAATAAACTAAAGCATATTATAATATTCTTTTATCAAGAATGTTAAGAAAAAATATTCAGATATTGGCATTAAACGAATATGTAGAAAATTTATCAAGGTTGTCCTAGAGTTTATCTTAAAATAAACTACTTAAGTATGTACTGAAGATCAATCTGATTGTACTAGTACTGTTGTAAATGTGCTGCTTTGTTTTGAATACCTACACACTTCATTGACATAGAAAATGTAAAAAAAACTAAAGTCACAACCCAAACATTCAATGCAAATTGCAAACATGCTATTTAAACCAGCTGTCAAAGTTTTGCATAAATTTGTCAGATAGGTCATGCTGCACATTCATCTAGGTGGTTGGTAACTGATCCCTCCCGGGATTGATAGTTTATTGACGACGTTTCGGCAGGTAACACCTGCCTCCATCAGGTTGGTTCGCATAATTCTTGTATCTATCTGCTTACGCTTCTAGTTACTACAATATTCGGGTTCCGGGTGAGAACGGCGTATAAATTGTGAACTACTCTACGTTTCGGCTCCTGCTGTAGAACCATTATCAAGAGACAAAAAAGAACAAAAATATAAATGAAATATTAAGAATTTAGTTCGAACTTGGTGCCTCAATCTGACTATTCTCCAAGTCTCACCAGAAAACTGTACTGTTCAGTTCTCTAGTGACTAGTGTAGAAATTCCTATTCTTTTAAAAATATTACACTGTTTAAAAAAATGTGAAATTTGATTTTGAAATCACCTGAGAGAATTGAAAAAATGATTAAATTACTAATCATACTAAAAAAGGTATTAAAATATCACATTATTTGAAGGATTTTTTAAAATAACATTTCACAAAGTAAAATATTCAAGAATTGGCCAGGACCCATGGCTCATCAGCCATGTTATTCAATGAAAGGTTGTTCACGTACTGTGAAGATATTAGGAATCTTAAAGCATCAACAGAATGTTGCATTTTCTATGACAGTGAGTATAATTCTCAGAAACTATTTTGGAATTTTAAAAATACATATATATATATATATATATATATATATATATATATATATATATATATATATATATGTATATGTATATATATTTAAAAATCCAAGTAATTATTTACTAATATGAATTGAATAATGTTTTGTTTATTCTACTTTGTGCACTAAAACCTGAGTGACTTTTCCTTAACAACCCATACACATACTTTGTCATAAAAAAATCTATAAATATATCAGTCTTAATCTGTGCCAAAGTATTTCTGGCCAAAATGATTTGGAGCCACTGGATGGACTTCTGAAGTCAATATTTTCATCTGCAAAAACAACAAAACAGGTTTATAAATTCACCTGGCTAAACTGTTTTATAATTATTTGTACAATAAGTATAAAAGTCTGAATAAAATGTGTACTCTGCCAAAGTTATTGATAGTAATGTGTTACTAAAGAAAAGAGAATAAATAAAAGCAAAATTGATTATCGCAAAACAAATGAACTAGTAAACAGAGTGGAACAATACTTATAATATAAATACTTTGATGCACCTCAAGAGTAGTAATGCAACATTTGATTTAAATGGATACTATAGAAGCGGACTGGTCATAGTAGGCTTTTTGTTAAGGCCGATTTATATTTGTCTGTCGTGTCGTGATGCTCTCTAACATCATGATTAGTGTTCACATTTATATATCGTTATATTTATAAATAGTGTTCTGACGCCTTCTGAACCTCACAACAATAAGTATTCCCGAGAAGAACGAAACGCACATGAGGAAAAATCAAAATTATGTGCTTGCTATTTTTTATATTTGTCTGACGCGTCACGACAAATATAAATCCACCTTTAAGATCCATCAAATCGGGTTCAAGGGACATTTCAAGGTCAAGTAAACAAATATCCGTCCAAAAAATCTGAAAAAAAAATCATGGGTATGTCTGAGGTCCCCAAGTGCTCATCCGTAGTTTGTTTGAACCTACAACTGACCACTTGTGCAGGTCATTTAAGGTCCTTTGTAGGTCAAGTCAAAAAATATCCGTCGAAAAATTTAAAAAAGTCATAGCTATGTTTTTGAGGTCCCAGAATACAAATCCATAGTTCTTTTGAAGCCGCGACCCCTCCCAGAGGTTTGAAGTTAATTCAGTTGCAGTCAGCCAATGTAGAAACTGTAACCTGGCCAGTTAAGGATGTTCAAAAGCGCTCTCGAGAAGACGTGTACCCGTGTACTAAAACATGAGAGTGCAATCTGGCAATGTCGTCGATTTTCTTTCTCATTTTAATTGCCGCGAAACACCTGGTATTAATGCTTAAAGTCTATTTGTCAAGATTAGCAAAAAAGAGACATTTAAAAAGAGAAATCACTTGATATTATTTTGCATTTAAACTTTTAGAAGTGATATTCACTCTAGGTTTACTTGCCATAACCCAGGGATTTCGCCTGATAGTGGAGAAGTGACCTGGTTGTAACTTAACCTAAATTTTTGAATCTAAGGCTAAACTCAGACGGTTATTTCTCTACTTGAACTTGAAATGACTTTGGAATGACCTCTAGACGAGGCCGGGTTTTTTTTACAAACTACGCATTCGGACTCTGAGATCTCAAAACATACAAATGAATTTTTTCAGATTCTTTTACTGATCTCTACTTGTCTTTGAAATGACTTTGAATAACCACTAGGAGGGGTCGTGAGTTTAAACAACCTAGGGTTTAGCACTCGGGGACCTCAAAAACATATCCATAAATTTTCAGAATTTTTCGACGGTTTTTTTCGCGATTTGACCTACAAATGACCTCTAGGAGGGGTCAAAGGTGCAAACGACTACGTATTCGGATTCGGGGACCTCAAAAACATCTTCATCAATTTTTTCAGATGTTTTTCGATTGTTATCTGCTTGACATTGAACCTGATGTGATGGAGCTTATCCAACCTGCTCAGTGTAATCAATGACCCAAAAAACCTAGTAGGACCAGTCTGCTTCCAAAGTATCCTTTTAGATTAAAAATAGACCTTAGATGTATCACTCATTTAAAAAATTACAGTTTATGTTTATTAATATTTTCTGTGTATATATTAGGTTAAATGTTAAATTAATCTAAGAATTTTTGGTGCAAATTACAATATTACAGGACAATCCAATATTAAAGGTTATTTATTTATATTTACCCTTGGATATGAATCTAAAACAGCCTGAACCGCTTGTGGTGTGCAAAATAAGTTGCTCATAATGATGCATTCCTCTTTCACTCCATGTTCTTTTAAGACATTCACTGCTTTACTTACAGTATTCCCTGTTGACATAATTGGGTACATGAGCAAAACCTGCAAAAGTGGACATAGCAACAAAAAATGTCAAAGAGGCCTTATGGTTGTAATTTATCACTTTGGTGATCAAAAACACAGTTATTTCTGTAATTAAACTTGACATGTATAATAACAATAACTAATGATCAAACACAAAAAACTTTGTTTTCTATCATTCACTTGATTCATATAAAAGTGACTATAGTTTCGACAGAGACACTATAGAAAACAAAGTAAGTTTTATGTGTTTGATCATCATGATTGACTATCACAAAGTAACGGCTACCACTATCGAATTTTTTACAATAAATAATATTTATCTTACTTACATGTCTTTGTGCAATGTCTTCTGGAAATCTGGCATAAACTACTTTAGCTTCATGGGTATCTGCATCAGATTCAACTAATATTTTTCCTATTCGAATACTACGACAACAATCCCTGAGACCCTGTTCCATAGATTCTCCAGATCTAACAATAGAAACTCCACAATTTCCGGATTTGTATTTCAGCCCTTCGTATGTGGCTCCTGTGGGTGTGATCACACTGCAATCTGTGAATGGAAGTTGATTAAGACTGTCTTCGATGACTAGACGTATGAGACGGTCTGCATAAAATTTGAAGTCACTTCTTGAGGTATTCCTGAAAATATAAATTAATTTTATAAATATGAAGGGGGTGGATTTGAGCAAAATTAATACTAACACAATTTTTTAATATAATTTTTAGGGTTCCGTATATACAATATACGGATACCCTTATAATATCACTCCGGATTTCTGCCTCTGTCACATAACAGCAATTTTCTCCTAAACTACTGGACGGAAGAGGTTGAAATTTGTTATCAATGTATAGTTTGGTAATCCGATCAGGAGTACATATCGCAAAAGAAGAAATTTTGATTTTAGGGGTACTTCAGGGGGGAAACTAAAAAAACTCGACCGTTCCCCCCACCTGATCTTCGAAACTACTGAGCCTAAAATTTTGAAAAAAATAGGAAATATAGAACGTTACCCGAACTTTACAGGAAAAATAAGGAGAAAACATTAATATTAATTTTGGGGGTCAAATTATAGAATTAAATCAAAATTTAAAAATTGAAAATTTTTAATACGCATCATGTAATACATCAAATAAAATGTCTCATTCTGAGGAACACAAATATATTTTTTTCATATAAAAAAAATAATTTGAAAGATATTAATGAAAATATATCAAAATTTACCCATTCCCCCCCTTATCCCCGAAACTATAAAACGTAAAGTTTTGAAAAAAATTAGAGGTATAGAGTCTGACCTGAAGTTTACTGGAAAAATAAGGGAAAACCTCTACTTTTAATTTTGGGGGCAAATTACAGAATTAAATGGAAAATATAAAATTAAAATTGTTTCTAACGCATCATGTTATATATCAAATGGGCTCATTATGACGAAAACAAATAATTTTTTTTCATATTTTAAAAATAAATTAATTAAAAGATATTAACAAAAATATAAAAAAATACCCATTCCCCCCTCTTATCTCCGAAACCATAAGCTGTACAATTTTGAAAAAAAATAGAGGTATAGCGCCTCACCTAAACTTTACTGGAAAAATAAGGAGAAACCCCTAATATTTATTTTGGGGGGCAAGTTATGGAATTAAATGGAAAATAAAAAATTGAACTTGTTTCTAATGGATCATGTAATATATCAACTCACAGGGCTCATTATGACTAATACAAATGTATTTTTTAAAATAAATATTTTAAAATATATTAAAAAATTACCCATTCCCCTCTTAATTCCCAAAACTATAAGACCTAAATTTTTTTATTTACAGGAAAAATACGAAGAAATCTTTAATATCAATAAAATTATAGAATTAAAAGGAAAATAAAAAATATTTTTTTAACGCATCATGCAATATATCAAATGAAGGGGAATTATGAGGAATACAAATATATATTTTTCATGTTTTTAAAATTAATTGTTTACAAGATATTAACATAAAGATATAAAAAATTCTCATTTCTCACTTTATTTCCGAAACCATACTACCTAAAATTTTGAAAATAATTAGGGGTACTGGGGCTCGCTTGAAATTTATAAGAAAAATTATTAGAAAACCTCCAAAGTAATTTTAGGGACAAATAATACAATTAAATGGAAAATAAAAATTCAATTTTCAAACGCATCATGTAATATATCAAATAAAAGGCTCATTATGTGAATTACAAATATATCATATTTTTAAATCATTTGTTTAATCGATATTAGCAAAAATATTATACAACGACTTGATTCCCATTTTAGAAACTACACTATTTAAATTTTGAAAAATATATTTTATTTGTATTTTTAAATAATTTGAATAACAGATTTAATAATTTATAATTTAAAACTTGACCTATTTTGCCCTTTATCTTCCAATCTATAGAGCCTCAAAATTCAGACAGTAGATTATAAAAGGCTTCCCTGAAAGTTTATTAGAAAAATAAAACTCTAATGTTAATTTTTGGGGGCCAAATTAGAAAACTAAATACATATGTATTCTTATAAAAATTACAAATTATTGTTAGTTTGTAATCAATTTTTGGATAGTCATGTCATTGTACTGTCTTCGTTATAACGAGCCCATTAATTTGATATATTACATGATAAGTTAGGAATAATTTAATTTTGTATTTTCTATTTAATTCAGCAATTTGCCTCTCAAAATTAATAATAGGGTTTTCTCCTTATTTCTCAGGTAAAATTCAGGTGAGACCCTAAATCTAAATTTTACGTCTTATAGTTTCAGAGATAAGGGGGGAGTGGGTAAAATTTTTTATATTTTTTTTAATATATTTTAAATAATTTATTTTAAAAATATGAAAAAATTGTATTCGTCATAATGAGCCCTTTGATTTGGAGTATTTACATGATGCATTAAAAGCAATTTTAGGTTTAGGGTCCCGATATCTCTATTTTTTTTTAAATTTTACGTCATATAGTTTCGGAGGGGGAATGGGTAAATTTTTGTATTTTTTTGGTAATATCTTTTAAACGATTTTTTTATAAAATATTTAAAAACTATATTAGTGTCCCTCAGAATGAGCTCTTTCATTTAATGTATTACGTTTGAAAAAATAATTAATTTTTATTTTTTATTTAATTCTATAAACTAAAATTAGGGGGTTCCCATTATTTTTTTCCTGTAAATTTCGGGCAACGTTATGTTTCCTATTTTTTCCAAATTTTTAGGCTCAGTGATTTCGGAGATAAGGGGGGTGGATAATATAATTTTTCCCCCTGAAGAACCTCTAAAATCAAAGTTTCTAAATTTACAATATATACTGCTGATCGGGTCACCAAACTATACACTGATATCAAATTTAACCTTTTTCGTCCAGTAGCTTGGGCGTAAATTGCTGTGATGTAAAAGATAGAGAAATCCGGAGTGATATTATAAGGGTATCCATATACTGTATATATGGAACCCTAAAAAAACAAAAACTTGCTTAAAACAAATAACCTTATGAATTAAATTAGTACATTTTTAATTACAAAGCTGTGTAAAATATATGATTTCTCAAGCTTGGCACCAATTTCAAACACAGATTTACATATATTTTGTTTGTTTAAAATATCCAATTGAGATATACTTTACCCTTTAATGTTATTATTGCTATTATGCATTTAAAAAATATTATATTTATTTGCAGTTCACATTTTTCGGAAAATTGTATACAATTGAAAAAAAAAACATGTGACTTCTTTTCAGGGTTCAATTAATGTTTTTAGGAAAAATAACTGTTTTGTTAATAATAAGATTCTCCACACTTAATAAAAAATAATATTTTTTGATAAACTTGATTTACAATTAATAAGAAGGGATTTAATTTATTTTTCCTAAAAATAATAAGAATTGTTTCCATATATTTCCAACTTATCATAGAGACACTGAACTGAATACAGACAAATAATACCCGCTCCTTCGTCAAATTTTAACGTCAAATATTTTTTCCCCATTTTGTGATAAAATTAACTAGGAGTACCATTCATGCCATGAAAAAATATGCTAGCACAGTTCTGGAATAACAAACAAAAATGCAACCAGATGGAGAAACATCTCTTTTTTTGATGTTACTTAATTAATGACTGAAATGTCAAGACAATTAATACATGTAGACTAACACATACACAAGTCCTCTTTAGATTTGATATACATTTTTGTATAGCTACTGGTCACAATAAGCAAACCAGTGTAAGCCTGATAGCTTTCTAAACATACTTTCCATTATCTTCCATTTCTTGTCAGTGTAGTGTCTTTATGTATACTCATATTTCACTTGGTTTTATCTCTTGTCAATTTACAAATACACATTTTTGTCACACTGTAATGACTAATAATTAATATTGTGTTTCTACTTACTACTATTAATAACTAACTGTACTAATATTTATATGAAAAAGTTAGTTTGATGATGAATAAATGAAGAAAAGGTCAGATAAACATTTTTTTGTGGGGATTAACAGGTATCTTTTAATGTTATTTGTAATTTTATAGCATTATCATGAACACATAAATAAATGTTAGTGTGAGAGCTTTGTAAACAAATTTCTGGTTAGATTATCTTGTCTTGATTGTACTATTTCTATCTTATCTTTGTGTTATCTTTGACTTTAAAATTGAGGGGGGTTGTTTTGATAAAAGAATAGTTACAGTGTTTTTATTTAATTAATTGTAACATCTAATTAGGATCTTTCTTAAACATTCTTTTTCTATAACAGATAAAAAAAATTCCCCAGTGTTCTACTAATATCCTTACAATTTATGAAAATTGCCTAAATACACTTTGTCTCAACTACAATTTTTAAATACTAATCTCTTACAGAGAAAAAGTGAGGCTATATAAGCTATATTCACGATAATCAAGAACTACATACCGCAACAATCATTTTGAAATTATTTATTTTAATATTTATTGTGCCTTGTCTTATCACTTATCTGTCTTCAGTAGGGTCTTGTATGTCTCTTGTCTTTGATTAGTTTTGTCTTACCTTCATCAGGTCCAGTAATAAATTCACAAATTTGGTCGAGTAACATTTTATTCATTGGAATATTTTTCCTACCAGTGACTAAAATAAGGACAGTTGAGAGCTGAAGAAAATGAGGATTAATAACTGGAGGATCGTTAAATGCAGGGTATGACAAAACAGTCTAAATTTTCTTATAGCTATTGGCCAGTGCGAAGTGTCAGAGCTTCATAAATTTGAATGAGGCATTAGAGAAGACTAAAATAAGTGTTTGAACTTCCAGAAATAGCAATTCAATGCTAGTATTTGAAAATAATAATTTTCATACAAGCAGCCTCACTAGTTTCAATGTTTTAATAAGAAGAATTGTTATTGATCACCAGCAAATTATAATTTATAATAATAATGTACTAAATGTCTTTCATTTCTTACACTACTCATGTAATAACTAAATTTAAGTAACTTGAATACTAATGATTAATAATTAAATGTTTATCAACTGAATAGAAATGATGACAGTATAGATTAGACATTTTTCGTTACCAAGCATTATTTTTGTTCTTTGAAATATAAAATAAAGCAGTATTCTTGGTAGAATTCTTTTACAAACTATGAAAAGGCACATAGGTATGTTTATTTATGTGTTCAGAGACGATATATAAAATATAAACATACTATTGCAGTAAGCACTTTAAGACACATTTATTTTGATAAATGTTTAATACTTACTTGTCCCTTAAAATAGTCTGTAGTTCTTTAATCTGGTGATTTGAGTGTAAAATGTGTAACCCTTTAAAGTCCTTGCAGAACTCATACCCATTATATTGTTCAATGTCTTGACTTCCCATAGTTTTTTTCTTTGTGTAAAAAATTAAAAAACTTAATTTTGAGGTTATGAGATTCTAAAACACAAGAAACGTGTGATTATAGGAGAGACTAAAAACATGTATGTTCTTTGAAGTTTAGAATAAAATTAGTCGAATGCATGTGACCTACCTTTATTAGGTGAGAGTTTTTACTTTATTTGTGTTAATAATTATTAATTGGATAACTACGTATATATGTGTTTGTTTAAAATCTCTTAAATGTTTAGGTTATGTTTGGTGTTGTACAAGTCATTCCCTAATGACAAATCAGTTGTGTTCGTTTCATAACATAACTACTCCAGATCACTTACAAAACGTGTAATTTTTTGTAAATGCTATGTAAAGTTGATGAAATTACGTAAATTTTCATAAATAGTTATATGTTAAAATTGAAAATGGCAGGTATATCTTTATTTATGGGGTTATATAGTTTCTGCTTTATGATTAGATAAAGAATACGATTAGACTGGATTTATCTAATCAGGTCTAGACAGTAAATCAATAAATCGGTCTTTCCAAACATATTGATTTTGGTTTTGGATTAAATGATTTAACGTAATTGGATTATATTTTTTGGAAGGTAGTAGAAAAAAAGTGGAGGACACATGTGCCTATTCAACCTCTGTATATTTAAACACTTTAGGGTTCACTGAACACCGTTCAGTTAACACTAAAGGCTTCTTTCTTAAAAACGTGACTCTGCCTAGACATCTACTATTGTAATTTTCAATAAATTACCAAGTTGAGGTTATATCATTTTCGATTCTTAACGTTATTGTCCATTTTAACAGGCATTGTTCCACGGATAGATTTGGTGCAAAAGGCAAATAGCGAAATGTTCAGCGATTGTGAGGTTAATGTACCTCCCGACATTACCCCACGGTGTACACTCCTTTGTTCCATTCGCACACATATATTTATAGGTGTGTCGGGACATATATACAGTGTAAACACGATGTAATGCCTGTAAGTGGGGGCTCCAAAAGTGTTGTTGGTATGGGACGAACTAGTTTTTCAGTTGGGGGGATTTCTTGTAAACCTGATGGAGATCATCTATAAAATGTTGGACATATTATCGTGTTATCTGTCGGGTTGGAACGAACCTATTGTCTTTTGGGGGTTATTTCATATTAAAAATTATCGACTAGCGGTTTAAATCTCTAGAAACTACTTTCTTCTGTTGCTCACAATAGACCAGATATAGTTTTGGTAGATAAAGTCGCTCAGAAAACAACTTTAATTGACATAGCAATTCCTAACAACAATAATATAAATATCAAGCAGGCTGAGAAAATAACCAAATATAGGGATTTGGAATTTCAAATAAAGATTCAATGGGACATGAACAACACACGAACTGTACCAATTGTTATATCAACGACAGGACTAGTCCCAAAACATCTATTAAACAATTTAAAATACCTCGGTCTGGACGAACATCTTTACCGGACGGTCAGGAAATTTATGGGAAACTGCCGCCACGACTCCAACCACGGGCTTGAAAACCTGGCAAGGGCTCCCACAGAGCTAAACCCTTTTGACATCTAGAATAACTGAGGTTTAGTGAATTTTCCCCTAAAGGCACGCTATGCGTGCGTTAGAGAGAGTGTAATGTCATACATTGTATGGTAATGTCGAAAACATTTAAACTTTTGGTATTTTTTATTCAAATTTTAATCATTTGCTCCTTACCAAAGCATCTATGTTTTATCTACACAATATTAAAATGATTGAATCACTTTTCACCAAGAAACGTCAGAAAAAGAGATATTTATTTTTTTTTAATTGATTCCTTTGTAACTAAAATTGGAACATTAATCTTCATCAAAATGATAGTTTACGATGTTAAGTTTATATGGGTAGTGTCGAATAACGCAGTTTCTGATGAATTGTAATTTAAATAACTTACAGGTAAATTTTGAAACGCGAATCGGATTAACTACGCTAGTCCGATAGGAATATGCTAAAGATATTTTGAAAGTTCATATAATGCACTTCAATTTGACTACCTTGTACCTTCACGGTTAATACGGTATGTCTGTAAAAGATCTATAAAACATTTAAATTGTAATTCTAAAAGATTTACTTAACAGAGAATATAGATCTTGAGCCCAAATAATCTCAACGTTATAAGCTATATTAGGAGAAAGATTACTGTTCCAGCTTTATTTATAATAAATATTTGAATTCAAAAAAATCACTATACCGTTTTTTTCAGCTTATCTCTGTGAAAAATGCTCCGATCAAGATTTGTGAATTGTTTTTATGCAGATTTTCTGATTCTCTTCAACTTTTCCATTGTCCGGCATTATGTACACTTTTTACAAAATAACCAAAAAATAAATCAAAAACATTTTTTTGGGGTTTATAATGCTCAAATAATTTACTTCTATGAGTATGTTGTTAAAATTATGTCAGTTATTGCTTATTGCTGTTGAGTTTTCCGTTACTTAAAGAATATCTATTTACTGGTGTATTGTTCATATTTTCGCATTACACTAGTCAATAGAGATTTTTATGTGACATAAAATTCAACTGCAAACCGCATAAACGTGGAAACACATATCGTCAGGTCACGTGAAAACACATGCTATTACGCCCTGTCACGGCAAGTTCGAATAAACTGCAATACAAGTAACGCATGCTTTAAATCAGCTAGAAGTACACTATGATCACGTCACGTCACCTCATGTAGCTCACAGAAAGCTATACATGACAACGTGAGTTCGTTTCTCCAAATTTACATTTTCGGCATGCCTGACAGAGAAGTTAGGTCGCCTCTTTCGGGATTTTTTTGTGTTTCTGTGTGAGACCGAGATATTTGTAAACAAGTTATTTGATTTAATTTTATTAAAAGTTGAATAGGTACTTTTTTATTAATGATTTCTTTCCTTTATAATATTTACAAATTTAATACATAAATATTAGGGGAAAGTGGGGTAATTGGAAACAGCTAGATAACTAATGCTCTTCCCGCGCTATACTGTTACAAACCTATTCAAAGGCTGCAGATAGCGCCACTTGTTACGTACGCGAGAGTGAGTGTGAAAGGGCGCACGCGTGCAATCACGGAAAGTCGAAGCATTTGTTTTGCATTTTAGCTACATTTTAGGTCGTTTGTTATACTAGATGTAAGTATCACATTTTTGACTTGAAAGACACCATATTTTGTGACTATCATGCTTGTATTATATGTTTTGAAATCATACGTAAATTGAGTTTAACCAAAAGTGCTGTTTAGAGTAGCGGCCACTTTTATGTAACTGAACTTTTTCGGGCAATTGGGAACGCCATCAGGTGGGTAATTAAGAAAAATCGGAAAAGAACTCCAAAAGATCATCAGAAATCATACCAAAGAAGCCACAAGTTAAGGGTAAAGGAGTCAGAAATTTGAACAAAGCTTTACAAGAAACAGAAAACGAAGAAGAGTTTTACTGTATAATATGCGGCGAAAGGTATCTATCTCCAGCGAATGAAGACTGGATCATGTGCGACGTTTGCAAACTCTGGGCACATGAAGAATGTACTTCCGGTGAGACCAGTAGAGGTTACGTATGCGATATATGTCGTGATTAACACTCGTTTTTAATTACCCTATAGCGTTCACTTTTTCCCCGCGGGATGAACTGCATTACCCCATAGGGTATCGGGTAAATAGGAACGGCTTTTTGTTTTTGTCCTTCTTTTTATTAAACCGTATTTTTTAGATTTTTTTATGATTATGAGTTAGATACATAATCAAAGTTTATGTAGCAATAAAAATTGAATTAGTTTATAACTTTTATCTATTATTGTTTAGCGTTGGAAATAAAGTGCTCCCTATTGCCCCACTTTCCCCTAATGTGTATACATTACTATAACAGCTATTAAAACACAATTAAGTGATAATGGATCTAAACAAAGTTAAAAACAGATTTAGTAACGTAGGTCATTGTGTTGTAATGTTAGAAGTCTCATAGTAAAACGGCTATATCTTTACTTTCCGGTATCCTACAAATAATTCAAGTGTATACAACAATTTGTATTTTGTGATTTAATAATAATTTTATATTTTATATAGGGACCAGTGCTATGTAGTTCATTCAATTTATGGAAAATCAAAAAACTAATCTTTTATCCATTTCTCTTGAGAAGTTTTTTGAATTTTGAACTTAAGTGACAACATAAATATGTAATTTTAAGAGAAATTAATACATTAGAGAAATGGTTATTATACTTTTGGGAAAGCAGGTGTAAAATAAGAATAATAATATGTTGAAAAACTAAGAAAAATTAAATTTTATATATTTTTAATGTCTTCGAATTCTGAGGAACTCGTCGAGCTACAATGTTCACGTTCCATCATGACACAACGTAAAGTAATAAATGTGACGTGAGTATAGTGTGTTTCTAAGGCAGGACAGCATGTAAGATTTTGCCGATGTAACAACATATGAGCTCACGTGACGTGACGATAATGTGTTTCCACCTAAAGTCATCACGTAACGGCTCTTTTGCCGTGGTCTATTGGAATGTCTTTCGTACGTTTCCTCCGCAACTACGGCATACATCTTTAGCGGCGCGGGCGTAGTTGCAGAGAAAACGTTCGGAAGACATTCCAATAGACCACGGAAAAATAGCCCGGAAACATATAGTCCATCCATCGACACCGGCCGTGAAAGCCCACATAGGTAAATAACAGTTTATAAGTCATAACTGATATAATTTTAACAGCAAACTCGAAAAAGTAAATAATTTGAGCCTTAAAAACCCCAAAAATATGGAGTTTTTTCGTTTTTTACTTGTAGTGTAAAAAGTAATGATCTGGTCATAGTGCCGTCAATAGAAAAACTGTAGAGAATCAGAAAATCTTCAAAATGAGTGTAATTTTGATATATTTTGATCTAAAGTGAGTGATTTAAAAAATTCATAACTTGGTTGTAATAACAGCTAGAGCCTTAATCTGCCTCCTAGTGATAGCTTATAACGTTGAGATTAATAACGCTGAAGATCGATATTGTAAGTTAAGTGGTTCTTGCAGAATTGCAATTGAAATAATTTCTAAAAATATTTTGCAGAACGTATCGTATTAACCACGAAAGTTCGATTGTAATATGAAAGCTTATAAAATTAACTTCACTTCGTATATCTTGGAATTTTGTGCCGTTAAATCTATTAATACTTCTTTTGAAATTTGGCTTAATTAATTTCAGTAAACTGTATACAGGTGACCATTTACTTAATAAATCAATGGAAAAACAGACCAATATGGGCAGGCATTAGTTATGTAAATAAAAACGTAATGAACTGCTGAGAAAAAACAAAAAATACAATTTACCATAATTTTCATCTCGTGCCCCCATCTTATGAAAATTCTAGATACGTCCTTGTGCCTTGTCAGCTAGCTATTGTCATTGCTTTGCTAGCTGGCTGTCACATATTAGTACATGTAATGCAATGTTTACTATTATTTTAATTTATTTCTCGGCATTATAGCGAAAAACCAAGATAGACAAATGGAAATGAAATTTACGACTTTCAAAATATCTTTAGTATCTCCCGATCGGACTAGTCTATTTAATACGCTGAGATGTGTAAAATAGCTCTTTAATTTATTTAAATTCTTATTCTTCAAGAACTGCTTATTCAATAGTATCCATCGTGAGCCCATATAAACTTAATATCATAAACTATCGTTTTGACGATGACTAATATTCCAGTATTATTTACCAGAAAGTTATAAATGTTTGAAAAAAATCCACTTTTTCTGAGTTTCCTCGCTAAAAAATTATCCAATCAGAACGTATAAACACTTGCTAAGAACGATTTTTGAAATTCTCTACAACTTTTCTGTAGACGGCAATACGGTTTATTCTTTAATTTCCATTAATCAGTGAGGACGCGTGAGTTGCAACTAATTCATTTAAAATTCAGGTGTTTTTTTTGGAAAAACGCTCAGACAGGTCGGTTTTTTTGGACTGCGGTTTTTGGTGAGGATAAACTCATTTATACGGGGTGGGACAGAAATAAATTGCAACCATCAACTTCATTTTTTCAAATGGAAACATTTGTTTTTTTTTGAATTCTGCATTGAACTCTAAGTATTTATTTCTGGCCCACCCTGTATAAATGAGTTTATCATCACAAAAACCGCAGTCAAAAAAAAAACTGACGTGTCCGAGCGTTTTTCAAACAAAACAACAACTGATTTTTAAATGAATTTGTTCCAACCCACGCGTCCTCACTGTATAAGCAAAAAACAAAAGAAATTCGTATTTGCGAGTTTTTATTATTTAAATAGTTTACTTCTACGAGTTTTTGCAATAATTATCTACAAACTGTTACTGACCTGATGGTATAAATGAATTGCTGTTAAATGTTATCTCCCAAAATGAGTTAAATTTTGCTCTATAAACTGGTACACAAGTGATCTGGGCTCTGTTTACTCATGTGTGAAAGTCCACCTGGAAGGCAAAGAAGTTTATTTTACAACTTGGTTGTATCTTTGCAGGTGCAATTATGGGTAGAACAAAGAGAAAGAGACTAAGAAAATTAAAAAAACGAACGGATGGGTACACCATAGATCAAAATTTAATCGATTTACAAAAATGGCTCAAACGCAACCATTGGCTTAACACTACGAAACTAAGAATAAAAGTTTTCCCACAAACGGGCAGAGGAGTAACCTCAACAAAATCAATGCGAGAACAAGACACGCTAATAAAAATACCTTACGATCTAATGATAACATTTACAACAATACAAACACATTTCAAGGAAAATCAAATAACCTTGACTGAAAAACTAACGATGCAGGATTTTTTAGTGCTTTTCCTCATGTTAGAACGACAGAATGAAACCTCTTCGTGGAAGGAATACATTAACAGTTTGCCATCAGAACTACCGGATTTGCCTTGGTTAAGGTCGACTGAAGAAGTAAATTTATATCCTGCAAATTTACGTATAATAGCCACAAAAAATCTGAAAAACTTTGAGACCAGCTTAGAAAGGGTGAGGAAATCAATAGGCAAACATTTGCATTGCGTGTCTTTCGAAAATTTATTCAAATGGGCCTACGTTCTGGTCAATACTAGGTCCGTATATGTTGACCCTAACGTCGTCTGGGCCATTAATAATTCCTTATAGGAACTCGTTATAGACGAACCATCGCAAGCGTTGTGTCCTTTCTTGGACATGTTTAATCACGACTCTCACGTGAATACCGAGGCAAATCTACGTCGTGATGATGAAGGTTTAGTTTATGAATTAAAAACTTTAACTAGTTTCAAAGCCCACGAAGAAATTCTGATATCTTATGGGTCGCACAACAATGATACGCTTTTGATGGAGTATGGATTTTATTTGCCCCGCAATATTGTCGACACTGTGAGGTATAACATTCGCGAAATTAAAGCAATAATCAGATTTGCCACAAATATGGAGAAATTCAAGTTTATAAAGGATCATAATTTTGATAAGGACTTATATATTGGACAAAATGGAGTATCTTTTAATTTAAAAGCAGTGCTGTATCTCACACGAAAGGAAGTCGATGTTAAAAAATGTGCTCCCGTTATTTTTGGAGATGCTTACCCTGAACAGTTTGAAAAAATCCTCAAAAACTACACTATTCAGCTTCTATACTACAGCCTGAAGTGTTATGTAAGAGATTTGAGACAGTTTATTTGCACCGATCAAATGAATGATGATAACAAATTGATGAAATATTATCTTGTATATAAGTTTCGTTTTGTGAAAAGATTAGGTATTCTGTTAATATAGGTAAATTTTGACGTTTTATTTACTTATTTATGTACTTCCATCATATTTAATTCCTACGTAATATTGACACGCAATAAATGAAAAGAGTTTAAAAATTTTAACGAATATTTATATATATATATATATATGTTTTAGGTGGTTTCCGGGAATTCATCCGCGTAGTTGATAACTGATCCCTGCCGGGATCGATGGTAAAATGACGACGTTTCGGCAGAGTCACATCTGCCCTCTTCAGGTCGGTTCGCATAATCCTCGTAGCCTTCTGCTTTCGCTTCTAGTTACTCGAATACAGTATTCGAATTATGCGAACCGACCTGAAGAGGGCAGATGTGACTCTGCCGAAACGTCGTCATTTTACCATCGATCCCGGCAGGGATTAGTTATCAACTACGCGGATGAATTCCCGGAAACCACCTAAAGCATTTAGTGCCCGCGAAAACTTAAAAACAAATATCTATATATATATATATATATGTTTTAGGTGGTTTCCGGGAATTCATCCGCGTACTCGATAACTGATCGTTATCGAGTGCGCGTTATTCTAATCTTCATTTGTTTTATGATGTTGAGCTTGCTTGATATAGGATAATCGGATTTGTAGTGAATGATCCTATCTGAGTTAGTATTTTTTCTATACCAATCAAGCTTTATTATATTGTTAGAACGACATACCTTAGTATCCAGAAACGGGACTGTTTTATTGTGGTCCTCTTTTTGTATTGTGAACTGTATCTTCACATCAAAGTCATTCAATAGAATTACCAGTTCATCTATGTTTACCTCAGATAATGCCACTAGCATATCATCAACATATTTTTTAATGAGCTCCACTTTACATGACAGTTTGGGGAGGCATATGTCCAATAGATGATCCATCACAAATGTTGCTAATATGGGACTTAAACTTGAGCCCATTGCACAACCTGTTTTTTGTATGTAGAACTTTTTTTGGAAGCAGAAGTTGTTATTAAGAGTGAATTTCAATATTTCCATAAATAGGTTATGAGAAACAATTTCGTTCAATTATGGGCCATTTCATGTTGATCACTTTCATGATCAGTTGTTCATGCAGACTTCCAAATAAGTTTGTAACATCCAATGATGCTAATACAACAGTCTCTGGCAAAGCTAGGTTATTGGCAAATTCCGCAAAATGGAAACTGTCCCTTATATAGTAAGTGTTGTCAATGTTGTATGATCTTGTAAGAATTTCTGTTAAATATTCTGCAATATTGTTATGTGGGCTATTGATGCCTGAAATGATTGGTCTTAGTGGAACATTAATTTTGTGTATTTTTGGGTTTCCATATATCTTTGGGCATGTAGAATTGTAAGTCTTCATCTGTTTACCTTTACCTTGTTCTATTGCTTTGCATTGTACTAATCTTAAGACATAAGCATTGCATTTGTTTTGGATGGTTGTTGTAGGATCTCTTGTAATTTCTTTAAAATCATCTGTGTTTATAACGGTGTGCATTTTGTCTATGTAATCCTCTTTTTCCATTATAACTGTGACTCCTCCCTTGTCACTATTTAGTACTATTAGATTTTTATTTGTTTTTAAAAATTGTCTTGCCTGATTGAAAGTTTTGTTTATCTTGTATGTGGTATTCTGGTATTTGTGAATGTAATTGGTGATTACGCTAGTTGCTAGTCCTCTGTATATGTCTCTATTTTCTTCAGGTAACTTTAGTATTATATCTTCAACATCTGTAACTACTTTATCCATTGGCATATTTTGGGCCGTCACTGGTGTACTAAACTTGGGACCCAAAGATAAAAATTTTAGTATATTATTTGGTATAGTTGTGTTGGATAAGTTCTTCAACCATTTTTCTTGGGTACTATATTCTGATATATATATATATATATATATATATATATATATATGTGTGTGTGTGTGTTTTTTTTTTTTTTTTTTTTTTTTTTTTTTTTTTTTTTTTATCCGAAGAGGGGGAAATACATTGCGTACTTAACTAGCACGTGCTAGCCGTCGTGCGGGACTCCCGATGCAATGACTTCAAAGCAAGAGTAAATCGTTGCATTGAAACCAGTATACCGTATACCCGCTAAAACCCTAACCTCTTTCTCCTACAACCATGGTCCCCTGCGGCACTCTTTGTCAATACTACTTCGCAAGGGTGGTTCATTGCAGATGTTAACTGCTCTTACATTGAAAGCCTCTAAAGCCTACTCCTCGAAGGTATTGCGGAGCTCTTTAAGGATAGTCTCCGCGTAATCTGATACCAAGTTCCAGGCTTGGGGGCCCTTCAGCATGGCTTCTACTATTTGTTCTGGAACGATATTAGTCTCCAGAATCCTCTCCACTTCAGCACGTTGATCCTGAAACCGGGGGCAGGAGAAGAACACGTGTTCTGCGTCCTCTATAACGTCCGTACAGTGTGGGCAGTTTGGGGAGTTTGCCCTCCTGAACCTGTGCAGGTATGCTCGAAAGCATCCATGTCCAGTCAGGAGTTGAGTGATGTAGAACCCAACCTCCCCATGCTGGCGGTTGACCCAACGACTGATGTTAGGTATCAATCGATATGTCCACCGGCCTTTAGTAGAGCTAATGTGTGTGTGTGTGTGTGTGTGTGTGTCAAGGCGTCGAATTTTACGGATAGAAAAATATGAAGAAATATTCATCCGGGAGTACATCCGTTCGTTATTTTGATTCATGTTTGAATCTTGCAGATGTTTTGCTAAGGTCTCACTTGGCACCTCACTCCCTCAGACGACCGTCCACAGCTTTGCGGACTTCTCCTTAGACTCTACCAGTTTACACGTCCTATCCAAACCTTTCAATTTCGTAGTGACGCCAAAAACTATCCCAACTAAAAGAATCATATCTCAAGTTGAGTTTGCTATGGTTCAACTAACAGATATTGAGATAGAAGATACTCGTCAAGACATTGCTAGAGTATTCCGCACATCAAAGCCACCAAAATCAAATATAACTTCCAACGAAAGACATGGATTAAAACCACTACGTGATAAAGATAACATAACTATTATTCCAGCTGACAAAGGTAACGCGACTGTTCTTCTCAACACTAACGACTATTTTCACAAGATGAATTCGCTACTCCACACTCCAGAAAACGAAATAATTAACAATAATCCGACTACTTACTTAGAGGAAAAGACCAAGGAATTCATCAACAAAAGACCTCTTCCTCTTGACGTCAAAAAGACCATCATTCCTCGTGAAAAGTCTTCTACAATTCCCAAAATTTACGGACTATCCAAAATTCATACTTAGCCAAAACCCTTCAACCTCTAGCCGAACAAGCATCCTCGTACGTAAAGAACTCTTCTTCCTTCCCAGATATATTAGGCGCTTATAGAATTTCAGAAAATGATATCCTTGTTAGCTTGGATGTTGTATCTTTTTTTACCAATGTCCCCATTTCAGAAATGTTGGATATTCTAAAAAAAAAACAGAATATCTCTTCTGACATCAAACTTGTACAGCACTGTTTTTCTAACACGTATTTTTCATTTCGAGACCCTCAGTTCAGACAAGTACGTGGGGCCCCGATGGGTTCACCTCTTTCTCCAGGGCTTGCTAACGAGGATCGAGGAGTTTAGAAAATTCAAAGCTGCAAACAAATTGCTAACACAACAAATTATAAAAGAAGGATTGTATGAGAGGCAATTTAAATTGAAAAAGCCGCACAACTGAACCGAAGAGATGACGTCTTGCACCTCCCCGATACTTGGAAAACAACAATTAAATATTAACGTGAACCAAACGACAGCGGAGGGGGAGGAGTCAATCTCAACCAATCAGCGTCGTTAAAATCTCCGACAAAGACAGATAAATACTGAGTGCGGACACAAAACTCTGTCTATTACGTGACAACGCATTGATAATGCCAAGTGAGACCTTGGCGAAACGTCTGCAAGATTCAAACATGAATCTAAATAACGATCGTATATACCCCCGGATGAATACTTCTTCATATTTTTAAATAATAAAATAAAAATAAAATAACTTTTAAAATATCTTAGAGAAAAAGACAAAATAAACACGTTTGTTTTATATTTAGGAGGGGACACATATTACACGTATCGGTCACCCTACAGTTTCAACCTCTAAGCGGGGGTGAATATCACCTCTAAAATTTAAAATACACAAGGGTATACCTCTTTTTAAAGGTCTCTGTTTTACCAATTTTTTGACACATTTTTTTTAAATCGCAATTTTTAACTTTCAAAATAAAATAATTATTATTTCCATTGTATTTACAATATCAATATTTAATTAGCGCTAGAATTACCTTGTAGTTAAATTCGATGTTCAAATTGTCCGCCATTCCCCACTATTCTATGTCAGGATTATCACGAGGTTGAGTTGTATACTTCGTTTAGCAACAAAGTTCCATCTTGATCTATTTGGTTTTCTAACGATTCGGCTATAAGGGGATTTATCACATTTTCTAATAAGTTCCCAGTAAAATTTTTTTCCACAAATATGTTTTTTTTTTAATTTTAATTTCCGAAAATTCCGACTCTACAATTATGTTTATTGACAATGTCATGTAAAAAAAATCCTGCTTCGTCAGAAAAACAAATATTTTTAATAAAATAATTTGGTCAAGTGCGAGTTGGACCGGATACTAAGGGTTCGGTACCATCTTTGAAATTTGACACAATTTAGGTGAATCAAAGTTTATATTTTTCTAAGATTCCAGGTTCAGACAAGCAGGGGATGTGTGGACTTTATTATATTTACCTTAATATCTCTTAAACTTTTTTTGTCTGCTATATAATTCGCTTGTTTTCTTGTTTGGCCACGAATTTAATATTAGGATTTTCGCTTTATTTTACCAGTAATCTTTTGTCTTTAGGAAAACAAATGGGAGAATGGGTCAAACTGCAAATAATAAATTATTAGATCATTTATACCTACCAATTATTTCAAAAATATAAATAAAATATATTTGTCTTTTTATGATGATTCTTTTCATTTGATATAAAATTTTATTCTCCATTCAACTTTATAAATTAATGTTAGAATTTGTGCTTTACTTTTCTTAATGGGTGGAATTTGCATATTTTTTAATAACTTTTTAACAAATTATTTTAAAAATATGAAAAAATATCCT
This sequence comes from Octodonta nipae, assembly GCA_034190945.1. NCBI lineage: Eukaryota > Metazoa > Arthropoda > Insecta > Coleoptera > Chrysomelidae > Octodonta > Octodonta nipae. The sequence continues at coordinate 19,303,693 of CM067218.1, read as the reverse complement.
CTATATATTTCCCATTTTTTCACTCGAAATTTAATTTTTCATTTAATTCTGTAATTTGGACCCCAAACTTAATATCGGAGTTGTATCCTTATTTTTCAAGTTCAAGTCTGGCGCTATATTTCTAATGTTTTATAAATTTGAGGTCGTGTATTTTTTTAGGTAAAGGGGGCAATAGTCGATATTTTATATTTTTGTTAATATCTTTTTTAAACAAGAAAATTTAATAATATGAAAAATATATATTTGTATTTCTCTTAATGAGCCCTTTCATTTAATATATTATAGGATCCATTAAAAAATATATTTTCCATTTAATTCTATAATTTGCCCTCCAAAATTAATATTAGGGATTTCTACTTATTTATCCTATAAAATGTCCCAAATAGCCCTAATTATGTCAAAAATTTTAGGTCATATAGTTTCGAAAGTAAAGTGGGAATGGGTATTTTTTCAAATATTTCTGTTAATATATTAAAAAAAAATTAATTTACAAAATATCAAAAATATATTTGTATTCCTCATAATGAGAGCCCTTTCATTTGATATATTGCATGATGCGCTTAAAAAAGTAAAACTTTTTATTTTCCATTTAATTTTATAATTTGCCCTCCAAAATTAATATTAGAGATTTTTCCTTATTTTTCCTAGAAAGTTCAAGTAAGTGCACATACACCTAATTTTTTTCAAAAGTGTATGTCTCAGTTTCGGAGATAAGGGTGACAATTGGTTTTTTTTTTGTATTTCTGTTAATATATCCTTTAAATAATTTATTTTAAGAATATGAAAATAATATGTTTGTTTTCGTCATAATGAGCCCTTTGATTCGATATATTACATGATGCGTTAGAAACAATTTTAATTTTACATTTTTACATTGATTCTGTAATTTGCCCCCAAAATTAATATTAGAGGTTAGGTTAGGTTAGGTACTTACTTTCCCCGTAAAATTCAGTTGAGGCCCTATATCTATATTTTTTTTCAAAATTTTACGTCTTATAGTTTCGAAGATAAGGTGGGGGAATGGCTAATTTTTTGTATATTTTTGTTAATAACTTTCAAACTAATTATTTTTAAAATATTGAAAAAATATATTTGTGTTCCGCAAAATGAGCCCTTTCATTCGATATATTACAAGATGCGTTTGAAAAAATTTGAATTTTTAACTTTTCATAAAATTCTATAATTTGCCCCCAATATTAAAAGTAACGGTTAATCTTTATTTTTCCTGTAAAGTTCGGGCAACGTTCCCATTTTTTTCAAAATTTTCGGCTCAGGAGTTTCGGAGATAAGGGGGGAAATGGTCAATTGTTTTGATTCCCCCCCCCCTAAAATCAAAAATTCTTCAATTACGATATGTACTCCTGATTGGGTTACCAAACTATACACTGATACCAAATTTCAACCTCTTTTTGCGCCAGGTAGTTTCGGAGAAAATTGCTGTAATGTGAAAAACTGAGAAATCTGCAGTGATATTGCATATACGGAACCCTAATTAGGGTCTGCATTTGCCTT